>OZ007516.1:8827326-8997007 GCA_963931865.1 Axinella damicornis | reverse complement strand
CCATTGTTTTATGTATACCCTCTGGCTTCGGTCCTGGACTCCGAAAAACTTGAGTCCGGGTACTCATCCTAGAAACTCTCATGAGTCATGCACGTGACCATGATGGCCTACTTGCTTGAGGAAATTATTTGACGCATTGTGAGTGATCGACAGTCCCCCCCCCCCCCCCCCCCCCCCCCCCCCCCCCCCCGATACACATGGTAAGTTACCTGTCCTTAGCACTTGTTGCTGTTCTGAGCCCCAGATCGCCCACAGATACGGAATGATGTTGCTACCTGTAGAAGGACAAAGGTTGGTTGCAAGTATATGTATGCAGACCCGTGGGTATAGTGAACGCATGCGTACATAGTAGAAGAAACGCCTGGCCATAATTGGGGACTGCACGCTATACAAGCAATTAGCAAAAGTTGTTGTTTTTAGCATTCCAACACGACAATAAATGGGCAGCTCTACAACTGGAGATGCTTTCACGTGCTACCATAGCTACTGTAGCACCAGGTAGAGGATACTTGAGCACTTTAAAGACTTTACCTAGCCTCGTTCCCAGGCTCCTCCCCAGCTTTTTGTCGCATACTGTACAAAACGGGGACAAAAAGCTGGGGAGGAGTCGTGGAATGAGGCTAACTTTACCTATTTGCTGCAAGGAAATACGGGAGTAAAATGTATAGCTATCTGAAGTAACTCTACATGATTGTATAATCATGCACGGTCGAATGTTCTGGAGGTGGGAGGGGCTCAATAATATATTATAATGGTTATACTCTCAAAGCTAACTTTAGGGGTCTTGAAGTTCATGCAGTAATGACATAATCAGGGGCGGCGGCACGGGGGGGGGGGGGGGGGGGGGGGGGGGGCAAGGGGGGCAAGCGCCCCCTCGAAAAATATTTAGGGGGGGGCATCGCCCCCCCTAACTCCTAGCTAGCTACTATTAAACAGCCAACGGCTGCCCTATACTTAGTACTAGGCTGACTCGGCTAACCTTGTGATGTACGCGAATCGAGTTGCTGATCTGGCGCAGCATCGATCCTCATACATCTGGAACGCGCAGTACAAAGCACGAAGGTGCCACGAGAGCCCATCCTGATAACTGAAAAATGACTAAGGCGAATAAGTGTTTCCGCGCTTCGCGCGGACTGATCGCCGCTACGCGCCTCTATGCACTGCCTTCGGCAGCGTGCGTAGGCTACGCCACCGGCTTGCGCCCCCCCACCCAATCGAAAATACGTGCCGCCGCCCCTGATAATGAACATCTGGCCTGCTGCACATCTGCTATTGTGTATAAGGAATAACCCTTTCACAGATAAGAGTGGAGGAATTGCTACAAGGAGAGTCAAGAGGTCTGAACTTCGACCTGCTAGCTGTGAAGGGTGCAAGCTCTTGCCAAATATCTGCATGTTCATTGCAAGCCTACACATACTACATTTGTATCTATTTTACAATCCCTGAATTTTTCATTGTACAATCCCAGAATTCGTTGCCGTAGCTACAATCAGAATTCTTTATTGTACTACCCCTAACTATGGTAAGTACGTAGTCTTGGTACAACCTGCACTGAAGAAACGTGGCTCAGTGACAACTGAATGGCTGCTATTGTTTGTTCGCCTTGATAGAAAACTGCCAATACATCTATGCTCACACCGACCTTGTAGCCAGTGTGATGTACGAAAAGGGGTCCTAATGCTAGTTGAAGTTATTCTCCTAGCCACAGTGCTCCTAGCTAGCTTATTTTTACTCGTAATATTTATTTCCCCCAGGCAGCTCATCAAGTCATATTTTCAGGATTTTATAGCATTCTTAGAATATTGATAATTGCAGTTCACTATAGTGAGTGAAGAGGTCTTGCAGCCCGACCGGAAGTAGATGATGGCACGCGTATATTCAGACCTGGTCGGCCGTACCCTATTATAACAACTGTCCTACTTCCTGCCGGACCAATAACCACTTCGGTCGACAAATCTGATTACTGACTGCGGTACGCCGGTACTAGCTACTGAATCTCAACAGGTGGCTGCGTTTTTATGACCAACGTCCCAGTTTGAACCGCCGTGAGCCGCAACTAGCAGTTATAACTAAATTAAATCTGATTGTCAGTATGGTGAAAGTATCGCGTTGCTGGCCATTGAGGGGTCCGCTGGAGACCAAGCACACACCTCTACCCTGGGCAAAGGTGATTGTAATTGCAAACAAGCATGCAACACTCAAACACTCACCTTCATATGACATTCGTACATTCAGAATCACGGACTATTTCCTCTCCTAGCCTAGCAGTGAGTTGCTGATCCGACTTATTAATGTTCCACTGAATCCCTGACAGAAGCAAGGGAAGATTTATGGAATATGGTCGCCTGTGTTGACATAGCTACAAAGAACGCATGGTGTATTCCTCCTCACTGCAACTGTGTACATGCATGCAGTGAGTCACTGTGAGTGGTGTAGGCAACAGCGGCAGTTACAATTTAGTGTTCTATTTCCATTAATGCAGGTCCTTGTGGTTGGTTCAGTGACTTTTATTGATGCATTTGGTAAGGGAAAACTATCATAGCTGTCACTGCAAAACAGCCTCGTTCCCAGACCTCTACGCCCAGCTTTTAAGTGACGAAAACTGTGCTTGGAGGCCTGGGAACGAGGCTATGCAAAACAAAGTGCAGTGTGGTGCAAACATGCATGGTAATTTGTAAACATCATGCCAAGTGACAACCTTCCCTCTTGCCATAGTCACAACTTCTGGTGACGGTATATATAATAACATGTACACTAGCGGCATACTACAATCTAGTGATGATCTCCTGTATGTGCAGCTGCAACTTTCACCAGGGATGTATTATGTACAACAATGGGTGGTTTGCAGCAGTGTTGCACTGCTCCACGTATTGCATCCTGCTATGCATGGATCTGATGTGCACAGCAGAAAACCGCTTTAGCAGACTACTTTATACTTCCATAAAGTTGTGTGACTGTGTCTAGTGAGGTTTGCTCGTGAAGGTGCAGTGCAAATCAGTCAGTCCGAGCCGATACTTCACAAGCTATTGTATAACCTCCCACTGTAGTAATGTACTATCCCTTCCCATGCTGATTCAAACATTATGTGGATGTCTCAAATATCAACTCTGACTGCACTTGAATGAACTTCACTAAACATACCCACACACTACCCTGTATTCTTTGAAGTAGCGAATGCATGCTCTCACTGTGATAATTATACCGGGTATAGCACGACCTTATAGCCTATATTTTCCAAGTCTTAACGTACACCTCCAGCTTTTGGATTAATTCACCTCAGTATGCAAAGTACTTTCAAATGCTGGTAGCTGCATATGTGCCAGTTGCAATTGGAAAGCATGTGCTCTAAAATGCAATCCCAGGCAGCTCAAGAGTAACCTGGATGATCATGGTACTCTTTGTTGGAATTCATACAATGCACATGCCTGCTGCTTGTTAGCAAATTGTCCCTTGAAAAGCATACAATGTCAACAATGTGTCCCCTAAAAGCTCCACAAACAAGGTACATAATAATTATTATGTTACCAGCAACATACATGTATTGTACTTCCCAAATTTAACATTGTAAGGAACCTACATATCTACTTGTCATGAGTTGCTTTTCCAATATAATTATTGCAATGAGGTGTTAATTAAATCTGAATTCCTTTTACAGTGAGATATATCTGTGGAAGTTTAAGCATGTAGAGCCATGAGTCAAGGCTTTGCTAGCTGTTAGTTCCAGTTCCCCATCAGATTTTGTTGACAGTATATTTCTTGTCCTCTTCACACAGGAGGATACCTGATATTTGCATTTCTTCCGTTCATGCTTCATACTTTCTTTCCAAACCTAAAGGCAGAGCAAGTTGGTGAGATGATTAGCCGTCATTAGCTAAGTAGCTACATTGTGCTATGGTGGTTACTGTTCCAAGGCGACTGAATGATTAAAAACTGAGCCAAGATAATGTTAGATATGCACAGTCTGGGAATGTAACGAAAGACCATGCATGTGACTGACAAGCTGCAGCCGGATGGCAGAGCCGAGTGACAACTAAGAAGCAAAGAAGGGAATGCCATTTGATGCCTCGTGGATTCATGTATACAAAGTAGTCAGTCTACAGGTAGCACATTTAATTTGTATGGTGCATGCTTTGCTTGCTGCTTGAAATTGGGTGTCATCATAACTTAGGGAGTGGTAGAAGGATCTACATTCAAGGTGTTCTGGCAGCTACGTAAGCTTTATTCTTCAAAGCATTAATTAATGTCCATTGTTTGTTTTTTACTGTAGCAAATCACTTGTTCAATCACAAGTAACAATATCCTCTGTGCTATCTGCAGGCTCAAAGGCAGGAATCTTGGCAGGATCCTACTACGTAGGGAGCCTGGTGGGCAACCCAATCTGGGGTTGGGTATCAGACCTCCTGGGCCGTAGACCAGTGTTGTTGTTGGGAGTGTGTGGAACGGTTCTCTCAGAGCTACTCTTTGGATTTTCCCTAAACTTCATCTGGGCCGTTGTTGCAAGGTTCTTGTGGGGGGTGTTGAATGGGTACCTATTTGGAGCTACTAAAGCATATGTGACGGAGGTAAGTGCGAACATTTCTGGTTGGAAACTTCTGAATTGACTGCAATTTTCTTTCCGTATAGATAACTGATGATTCCAACCAAGCCATGGCATTTGCAATAATGTATGCAGGTATAGGAGGTGGAAAACTACTGGTTAGTTTACTAACTGTTCCCCTGTACATTATTACTAAGACGACAGATAATGAATAGAATGCCGTGAGAAAATACTTATGAGTGAACATTTATTCCCTGTAAGCACCTTCATCAGACATGGTTGGTTGTTGCACAAAGTATATAGCAGCTGGGAATTTTAAGTTGTTGGCTTTCAAGAGTCTGTAACCTCATGCAATTACGTATGTGCTAATTTTTTGCACAATGACAACACACTCACTATTTGATCAGGAAGGTCAGTAAGAAGAATTCATAGAATGCATGCAACCAAGAGTGCACAAGCTACTTGCCTCTTAACATGTCAGTGAGCATAATTGCAGTATATATATGTATATCTAGGCACAGATACACACATGTCTAGTGAGCATCTGAGGAAGCCCCGAGTTATTCCAGCATGTATATCCATGGCTCAAGCAGCTCCACAATAGCCATTGTTGCTTGCATGTATGCAGACTCTGTCTCCTCTCCTCCCTCAGTGAAAACTGCTAATTATTGATGCATCTCATGTAGGGTCCAGTTGCTGGAGGGTTTCTGGCTCGGCCTGGGAGCAAATATGAAGTGCTACAAGTATCCTTCTTCTGCAAGTTTCCCTACGCATTACCCTGCTTGGTGGGAGCAGCTGTTAGCATAGTCTGCTTCATTGGTAAGCGTAAAGCATGCAAGTGTAACAACTGCTAATTGAACAGCAGTTTGATTATGTCTTTTATGCAGCCTCTTACTTTATTCTTGCTGAGCCTATGAAGTGGGACGAAGAAAGGGAAGCTTCAGATAATGATGACAGTGATGATGATGATCACGATCATGTGCATGATTGTCCGTGGTCAAGAGCAAATAGAAAAAGTAGTTGGATGGAAATGGGGGTTATTGAAAGTGGGGACTCTGGCAAAGTTGTTGCAACAAGAGATACGTCCGGTACAGAAAGTGATGACTCTGCAGAAGATGTGAACACTTCTGCACTCATGGAAGCAAACCCCCTTCTTGAAGAGGAAGGACAGACAGATCGTGTTGGCTGTGTATCATGTAAAGAAAAGTGCACACTACAAAATGCCAAGTTATACGTAGTGCGCAAATTCAAGACTGGTCTCACCAAATTGAAGAGAGCGGCCACTGTACTGCGTGATCGAAGAGTTTTTCTGTCCATCACTCTGTATATGATGCTTTCATTTAGTGCCATCGTGGGACAAGAAGTAAGCATACAGCAACGGAAGAATGCATATAATAATTATCTCTGTGTTGATTCTAACTTAATGTCTGTTTTTCATTGCACTGTTCACAAATATTATGCAACAGCTATTTTCACTGCTGATGGTGACAAACCATGCTCATGGAGGATACAGTATGGATGGAAATGAAATAGGCACCATTTTTATGGTAGCTGCAGTCTGTGAGTTCACATGGCAGGTGAGCTTCTACAATCATTTTTTGTCCAAAATGCATAGGGCTAGTTGTTAACAGGTGGGATGTAAACCCACAGTATTCTCTGCATTATAATAATATTATGCTTGCATACAATGTTGCTTGCATGAATGGTGTGATTTCAGACTCGTGGACTGCTTTCTTATTCTGATGCAGCTCTGTGTGTTTCCACTGACCATCAAATGCATTGGGTATCGGTGGACACTTCGATTGGGGCTAGTGCTGTTTGCAGTATCTTGTGTGTTGCTACCATTTTCTAGTCAGATCGCAGGACCTATTCCAAACACGTCTGTGTTGAATGCTTCTCTAGTTTACTCAGGCAGTGGATCTGGTAGTGGATTTCAGAACAGTACGGGCTTCGATTTCTGTGGAAATGATGTCAGTGAAGAAATGTATGTCAATACAAATTCAGTGAAGCGAATCCCCATAAACGTGTGGGTGGTTGTGATCGTATTCCTGTCCCTCATGGTGGTTTCCAGGTATGTAAATTCTTGATTCTTGGTACTGCATGCATGCTGCTTGCAGTATGTACTGTGTGCTGTGTGTGTCTAAAGCAATTTGTCAAGCTATCACATTTGCTCCCATGCAGGATGGTGAGCTTTGCTACTCTTGCAGTTCTCACAGGCAACTCAACAGTGGTAAATACTAGACAGGACAGTTTCACCTTGTGTTGGTACAAAGTAACTGCATTCTCACAATATCAGGAGCTACTTGTGCTGCAAGAATGATGAGCTCCGTTTTTTTTTTGCCTAATCACGGCTGTTTTCCCAGTATACCACCAATATACAGTGTACTGATGCACATGAAAATATTGACGTCATGCATGACATATGCATTGTGTAATTCCACTTATTGTTATTGTACAGCAATCAACACGAGGCACAGTGTATGGCTTGAATGAAGGTCTGACTGGTATATCATCCGCATTGGGACCCATAGTGATCACTCCCTTGTTTGCCTGGAGCGAAAACAATGGTTGGTGGTTAGAGATTTTTATTATTAATGACAGGTGTTCTCTTTGTAGATGTCATCATTTTGTACGTCATACAGTGTATAGCACTGAGGTAAATATCCTGGTCTGTTGTTTAAACAGGCTCCACTGGAAGTTGCATCAATGGTTGACCTTCCTGAACTGCTAGCTGATTGGCTTTCTCATCGATTTGAACAAGGAATAATAACCATTCTGATTTACCTAACCCAATCTGAAGCTGCTAGTTAACTCAACATTGTACGAAACACTACACTTGTGACAGCTGTATCCAGCTGCACTGAAGCGATTCATCTGACCTCTTAATGTGGAGCTATGTGACACTGATGAGTGGGTTTTCATCGTGCATACATTGATTTGTTTCACAGGCTTAAGCTGGCCCCTGAACTACCATTTCGTGTTCTACCTGCTGGCTGCATCTGGTCTGCTGGGAGCAGTTCTCGCTTTGTTTCTTCCTAGGAGCATTGAAAAGAAGAGAGATACAGAAATAGAAAATTCAGACTAGTAATCTAGTAGGTAAAGGTTGCAAGGTTGCATGTGGATTGCTGATGTGGATAACTAGCACGTTGAATGAATTTCCTCCCATGAATCTGATATATAACTTGGCATGGTATCTGATGCAAATTAACTGTGTACAACAATTCAAAGGAATTGCAATACTCGTAAACTGTATAAGCTGTATAGGTGCATAATCTTTATGACCAAGTCAATTCCACTGGAAGTTTTGTCAAAGGTTAATTCTAACTTTCTAGTGGAAGACTTATATATGCTCACACATGCAATGGTGTGTCAGAAGTGCATTGTGATGTACACGTGACAACCGTACTATTATAGATGTTGGGGAAATAATGCATTGAGGTGTGAATTCGTTTTGAGTGGATACAGTGCCACCGGTCCTGGTCTAGTTGCTAGCCCCTCTCTGACCGGCCGGGCGGAGAGGGGCTAGCTGCTAGACTGGGTTTAGATAAACTCTGCAGACCCATGCTACCCTTTATAAGTAACTACATTGATTTTGTTGACCGATTAAAACAAATTTGTTTGCTTAAACCTTCTGGTGCTTGTAATCCCTGCTTCCAGTGAAGTCACCAATCAGGGTGAGTAATACAAATAAAGAGTTTTGCTATCAAAAGTCGGTTAATTTGGAAACAGCATAGGTAGCTATCTAAATGTGTTGTATTAATGTATGGCTACACTATAGGTACACTTTAGAGTTGCATGCGGTTGAAGAGCACACATATCATGTACAAACAAGAGACATGCATGCAACATCAAGCTCATTTCCCAGAGTACTTACAGGTCAGTATCATAGATTATTCAGTGTGATGAAACTAGCTGCGTACAGTGATGAAGAATTTGAGAGAGAATCTTAGATAGGGAAACTCTTCTTTCTCGAGTGACAGGCACAGTCTTTGCTCCCAAGGACTTCAAGCAGTACCAGAATCTAGCCAGCAGTACTGGCGTTGTCCCATTCTCTAAGATTTCCACCCACTTCCCAGATCTTGACGCTGACATGATTGTCCACTTCCTCTGCCATCTGGAGTTCTGCCACAATATAGCTGACTCTGAAGTCCTCCAACTCCTCCATTCTTTAGGAACCAGTGAGCCTGTTGCAACGTTTGACTCCACAGAGAGGTTTTTGTTCTTCCCTAACCTGGTCAGCATTGAGGTGCCCAGTGGAGTGTGGGAGAGCAGTCCGGACTTCCGCTATCAGTGTGGTTGGGTCTTGCAGACTTTGCACTCGCTTTCTTCAAGTCCTCCTCCTTCGCCTAGCCTTCTCTTACGCTCTTGCACCAGATGTAGCTACAGCAGGTAATAGGCAGTGTTCTACCCAGCCTCAAGAGGAAGTGCAAAGTCTGGAAGAGTGGTATCTACTGGGGGAACCGAAGTGGGGTTGAGGCATTGGTGGAGCTGGGGGAAGGAAATAGGAGAGTCGTTCTTATGCTGCGCTGCTCAAAGGGGAGCCAAGTCAAATGTGCACACCTCCGATCTGCCATTATAGGCAAAATACTGCAACTCAGAAGTGAATCTGCCCAAAAGTAGCCATTTGTGAGTTTCTACTTCGACCTTCTGATTCCAAGGATTACCCTCTCAAACCATAATCTGAGCTCACACTCATCACCACCGCAGAGCTTGCTAATGCTGTTATGAAAGCAGAACCAGGTGTTCTGGACATGGCTGGAAATGGAATTAGCATTGTCGATCTACTCGGGTTTGAACCATATGCCTACCTAGGCGAACGCATCATCCGAGAACTCTTTGATGAACAGAATCCCAGCTACAGTGAGCAAGTTTCTGATGACTTCCTGTATGGTATCGCCGACAAGAACTATCACATGTTCGATCACATCAAGAAGATGCTTAATCTTTCAGCGGCTTCAGTAGAGTTTCATATTGCACAGGCCCCCCCTGGAGAGGCTCATAAGATGGCCCACCTCCTCCGGTGCTGGAGGGAGAGAAGCGAGGGGTCCAGACAGTGCCTCCACCAAACACTCAACCACTTCAGCGTATTTGCTGGGAGAAACCCCCGTACTCTTACGTGAGTCTAAGTTTTGTACACACATGCTATTGGTAATGAGCACAGTATTTGTCCTCTAAAATACTTTTATGTGGAATTACTTTGTATGGCAATTTAAACTTTGTTTGTAGACAGTTCAGTATCTTAATAAGCTTTTAGCTATGTTACCATCCCTATATTCATGAACACCACACACAGTGTAATCAAATTGTAGTCTTCTAATAAGTATTATTCTATAGTTGTGGATCAGCATTCACATTCTCCCTGTTTTGGTGTGTTTAATTGATGTGTGTCGTGTATGTATATACCACCTTATGTAATGGTTTATACAGCTAATTATACAGCTTGCAATTGATCTGTACGTGTAATACAGGAGGGTGCTCTAACATGCATGTTGCTGGGGCCTAGCCATTATATGGAACTTGTAGACATCTCCTGCATATGAAGTGTTCCACCTGTGGCAAGTGACCAGCTACTGCACTTGACTAGCATATATAGTAGGAACTAGCTATAGGGGTAACTTATATAGCTTCCTATATGTAGCTCTGCAACACAGCAAAGCAATTTTGCTGGTGTTATTGCACTCATGACCCCACAATCTGTGTACAGTGTAGCACTCACTCCGAGGCTCCAGCCCAGCTTTTCATCACTAGAATAGGTGCATAATATTATGTTGTGCAAAAGCCAGATGGTCAGTCACATGCAGCGTTGCATTGCTGAATCCAAGGGGATGAAGTTAGCTCTGGAGTTGGTAAGGGCACAGGAAGAACAGCAACAATCACTTTGCCCTGACCTTGTGACTCACCAACTTTGAATTTTAGCTCAAAGCTGACCATACGCTACAGAGTCAGTCTACTGGCTTCACATAATGTGGAGCCAACCCAATAGAGCAAAATCCTGTGCCTCTCACACATTCTTGATCCAATTCTTCTTGCAGCTTATAGCTACCGACATCCCAAGTACAAGAAGTTAGTTAAAACAGCAGGAATTCTGTTACCTGCTGTGGGTTGGGGCCCAAGACCTTACACTTGTAGTGCATGAATAGACTGCATGAGAATAGACAAACACTGCAACCACAAAGCATGAGTTTAGATGTCCATTACATAATCATTGATCATGAATTGTGTTGATTATTACACAGGAGCTTAGCTTGCTAGAACAGTCAAGGCTTGTACTAACTGAAGCACCAGATGTTCCTCAAACCAATTATTTGGGACCTTGAAAAGCGTCCTTTGTAGAGAGGTTTATTATATTGTGTCCCTATCTCGGAGGGTCCACTATCGGAGGTTTGACTGTATACGTATTATTTTGAAGTTCATGTTTTCAGTTGTATCTTGTGAACTGTTTTACGACTATTTTGAAGCAAGAGTGAATGAACAGAGCAAGTAGCAAATTGCACCTGTAGCTCCTAAAAGTGAACTGAGGTGCTGTGAACAATCATGCAACATGCATATGCACCAAAGTGCAGGCTGCATGCCACCCTGTACGTAATTTGTGGAGGTGATCCCCGCCTAGTCTCAGAACAAGACCCCTCACACAGGGAGAGAGGAAGGGTCTAGTTCCGAGGCTAACCCCACCTTCATTTTCATTTGCTAGACTATATGCGAACTAAAATTTTCCCGTACATTTTGTGTGAAGGAAAATTACTCACCTCGAGCTCCGTCTTCCAACACCACAGGTCAGTCAACTCTTTCCGCTGGCATGCATCCAACCAACCGCCTGCGCCACACACAATAGATTTATGACCGCCACAAACTAGCTACAGGACTGCCAGTGATCGATTACTGGAATTCCTACCGCGTGCATGGCACATGTTATGTTATATTCATGACGGAGCTGAGAGACCCATAATCATTTATGTAGCTACAACTCTGTGGTGTAAATAGCAGTCACTTTCCTCGCTTCCCGCTCGGCAATTACGTACTCTACACAAGGAACAGGAAGTTGCAAAACGACATAGAACACAAAGGGCTTAGGGGTGACACTCCCATACACGCTGTAGTCAGAGCTGCGACCGGGCTTATCAGCAAATCTTGACCCCCATATACTAAGGAAAAGCTGCAGTCGCTACGCATTCTTCTGTATACTATTGGCAGTCAACGGCTGAAATACAGTGCAGTCAAACTGTCAAGAGTCTTTTCGCGATGTGGTCAAGCAGTCAAGCAGCAAAAATGATGGCCCCAGTCGCAGCTCTGACTACGGTGTCAATGGGAGTCACAGCTTTGACTACGGTTTCAATGGGAGTCACAGCTCTGACTACCATGTCAATGGGAGTCACAGCTCTGACTACAGCGTCAATGGGAGTGTCACCCCCTTGGAACAGGAAGTTGCAAAACGACTTACAGGTGTAAACATAGTGTATATGCTACCAGTTCTATTTAAGTAAAAGTACACTGTGGACAGCGCCATTGACCCTTAGGTTTGGACGTCAGACCAACGCATGGAAAGTGGAACCACTCGATAGGACACTGCATGTGGGAGGGGGATATAGATGACAGAAATAAGCAACCAGGATAATGCCGTTCAGTAGTTGGTGAACCAAAATGTAACTACTCCGAAAGGGGTCTTCCTATGCTTGACTGGGCATACCTTAGGGTTATCACAGCCGATCATCTTCCCAAATGACACCTGGTTACAAAGGCAATAGGTTGGCTCATTAGGGTCCAGAGGCTGACTGTTAAGGTCTGGTGTTACCACCTGCATAAAGGGAGGGACGGTGGCAAGCAACTTCATTGGCCGGTGAAAAGATAATGAGGTGTCACAAGCTGAGCACTGATGTGTAGAATTGGTACCTGTTCACCTACTGTTATGTTATGCCCACTGTCTACTTTAGCCAGTTGTGTCAATGTCATGCCGCCAACCCAAACTCTAATTACATTATACATTAGCCACTTTAACGACCTTGAATATAGAAATTGATTAGGTGATTTGCTACCTTAAGTCTCACCAGAGATGGTGGGGGGTTGTGGAGCACTTTAGCGGGACTCATCGCATGAGATGGTGGGGGGTTGTGGAGCACTTTAGCGGAACTCATCGCATGAGATGGTGGGGGGTTGTGGAGCACTTTAGCGGGACTCATCGCAGGAGATGGTGGGGGGTTGCGGAGGTTACATCATTCAATTCTGAAGTAGCTAGCTAGCAATGCAGTTTTATGGCTTCATGACCAGTCAAGCAGTTGATTGAAGCACTTGCAAAATGTTTTATCTGAGCTGGTGTTGTGTAGCACCCATGCTTCATTGTTGAATCTGCCATGCACATAATTATTCTCAATCAGTAGCTATATTGAAAAATCCACTTCTATTTTATGAAGTACAAGTACATGTAGGAGACGCAAGGAAACACTCAAGTTTCCACCGGCAATGTTGTACAGTGGATAGCAGATAGCTGTAATAGAGCTGTCAGGTCATTGACAAGCTTTATAAGGTGATGCATGTACCTATAATAGTCCACTGTCTATATACGTATGAGTATACTATATACCTGGAGTGCCACACTAAGGCAGAGGGCATACTGTAGGGCCAGACGTGCATCGATCCCTGGAATGATAGTAGTGATTTTGTTGCGAATGGTCTCCACTTCACTCGATTGTGATGTAGACAAGTGTGAACCCATGTTGATGGTTTGTGAAGATTTTAATGGTTTGTGAGGATTTTGATGGTTTGTGAGGATTTTAAGAGGATGTGAGCATTTACGTTGCTTGTGAAGATTTTGATGGTTTGTGAGGATTTTAAGAGGATGTGAGCACTTACGTTGCTTGTGAGGATTTTGATGGTTTGTGAGGATTTTAAGAGGATGTGAGCATTTACGTTGCTTGTGAGGATTTTGATGGTTTGTGAGGATTTTAAGAGGATGTGAGCATTTACGTTGCTTGTGAGGATTTTGATGGTTTGTGAGGATTTTAAGAGGATGTGAGCATTTACGTTGCTTGTGAGGATTTTGATGGTTTGTGAGGATTTTAAGAGGATGTGAGCATTTACGTTGCTTGTGAAGATTTTGATGGTTTGTGAGGATTTTAAGAGGATGTGAGGATGTTGATGGTTTGTGAGGATTTTAAGAGGATGTTGATGGTTTGTGAGGATTTCGATGGTTTTTGAGGATTTTAAGAGGATGTGAGGATTCTGAGAGGATGTGAGGATTTCGATGGTTTGTGAGGATTTCGATGGTTTGTGACTCATTACTAGTTACCTATATACCTTACCAACAGCACAAGCATTACACAACGAAAACAATTAATCACACCAGATTGGTCATCAAAGTCGCAGCTTTAATCTTGAGGTTGCAACATCCTTGGCATTGATTGGATTGCACCACCACACATCTGAGCAAAACTGTGCTGCATGCTGCCATGATAATAACGCTAGAGCTACTTGGGATAGTGCTGCCAATTAGACCAGCGCCCAGCTATTCATCGCTTACGATATATATATATATCTCACTTACAGTAGCTATACAGAAAAAGGCGGCAATTTATTTGTTGTCCACAGTGCACAGCGCATGGGAGAGCCTGGGAACAAGGCTAGCCAAACAGTGCTAGTGGAAAGTAACAGAGCACAAGCTGTTGTAATAGGTCAATTGTCTGTTAGCATTTTTTAGTCACAACAGTCATCACCACAAAAACTGGCCTCGAAATCTGTTCTCAAATGGTCCAGCATATCTTCATTTTACAACTATGGAGTCTTGGACAATTCATTTCCATGATTCTCCTAATAATTGCCTGTTCTGTGATGACATAAAACTTAATATGGCATAAATCTCTACAACGTACAAGCAGTAACAGCCCGTCCATTATGTCTCAAACCTAACTTCCTCTGTCAATGGCCAGCGGTAGCGGAACTACTCGAGCTCGGGGGTGGGGCTGGTCACGTGATAATATATATATATTTTTTTTCTTTTTTTTCTTTTTTTTTGTAAAAATAATGAGTGAAAGTTTACAAATGGCCAACAAACAAATGGCCAAAAATAGGAACAGGAAAGTAAAAAGTAAAAAGAGAACAGTTTACACAACCCCGTCCACCCTGGGAGAGTTCACTGGGAGGCGGCGCACCCACAATGTAGCGTTTCCTTTCCACAAGCCAATGGCTATAATATTTGCACGTGCTGAATACGCAAACCAATTCCGCGATCCGAGAGAGCCAAAGCGTTTGCCGTGGGCAAGTGAGAAGGTGAGGGTGAGGGACGTTTGGCTGGTGCTTCATGTACGAAAAAGGACTCTGAGAAGCTGAGTAAGCCTCTGTAGATACGGGTATCTGTGCAGTCAGTGTTTTAGTCTCGCAAGCCAGCCTCTTTTTCTACGAGGGGGCGCGCGCGGAGCCCCCTCGTAGAAAAAGAGGCTGGCTTGCGAGACTATCAGTGTTTGTGTGTAGCCTCGTTCCCTTCTCACCCCCGCGTTAGTACTGCAAAGCGACAAACGCTGGTGTGAGAATAGTCTCGCGTGGCCCAGACCCTTCCTGCGACGCCCCACTAATCGTCGCAGGAAGTGTCTGAGCCACGCCAGACTAGGGTGAGAAGGCCTGGAACAAGGCTGTATAGCAGCGGTGATGGTCACAGCTTGTGGCAACTATGTACTGTAGTGAAGTAGTAGTGTGGTAAATATAGCAGTACCACTGCTAAGCCTGTGAAGGATGGTCTTGCGTTGCCCAGACCTTTCCTGCGACGATTAGTGGGGCGGTGCGAAAGGGGAGGGGAGGGAGGAAGAAGGGTCTTGTGACTCTGAACAGGATGTTGTTGGCTCTGCCGGAATGCTGGCAGAGCCAACCAGATTGAAGCAGCATGTAATTCAATTTCCGCTTTGAGCGTGTGACTAGATTTATAGTTGACATGGCGAGAAGATTCAATTTGAGCAAAACTGCCTCCTTAGCGGCTTCACAGCTAGGCTACCGGCAATTGATGCCCGAAAAAAGCGAAGATAATTGGCATGTGATAGTGACGTCTCCGTGAGTCTCCACACGGGTTCTGGAATGTCTCATTGTTAAGTCTCCTTCGCGTATAGTCTCAGCCCCAGACCCAAACCAACCCCGGCCAGCATGGATCGCATCTACTAGTATATACTATAGTACTAGTACTAGTACTATAGTAGTAGTACTAGTACTGTGCAGTCAGTGGGTTTTCTAGTAGTATCCGATGCGATCCGTGCTGGGGTTGGTTTGGGTCTGGGACCGAGACTATAGTGCAACCAGGCATGTACTTCCAAAAATTAAAATTTAGCGTAACTTTTGATCCGAATGCTGTATACACTTCATTTTTTTACCATACTATAGCGCTCAAAATTCTCTATCCGTCGATATATTTTTTATGTCCACGACTTGCTCAGAAGGCTAGTTTTGAGGATACCCGTCAATTTCGGTAGCTTATGACATCACAAATGAAAATTTTAACCGGTTGGTGACGTCATACCAAGACTGTCGCGTGTTTGCCGCGAAATAGTGCTTGTCTGGGTTTGCTGCTGTTTTCTGCCTCTGAAGCGATGCCACAGAAGACTGCGAGGAAGAGACAGCTGGATCTGAGCCTAGAGAAGGCAAGGGAGTGAAAAAGAAGGCGAGAATCTGCCAGTGGTACCGCCAGTGCGGCTGAAATCGAGGTGCGAAGTGAACGCAACGGTACCGACGTGGAGCAAGATGAGCCCGTTGATTTGCTGGACTTCTAGCGATGACAGAGGATGCTGCAGACACTGATGATGAAGCTGTCGATCCCACGTTCGGTCTGGACTCAAGTATGAAGTCTGATGTCAATCATATTTAATATTGAGACTGGACAAAGTTTCTCTCGGTCTTTTCTTGTGTTTCTAGCTCACAAAGCAGCTTAACTTAGGAGACACAATGGCTGCAGAGCTTGCTGCCATGATGATAGGGATGTCAGACAAGGCAGTGCATGACTAGAGTCTCAATTCTTTGAGAACGATAGCGAGATCGGCCAGAGAGCAAGTAAGGCAAGTACCGGCGATCTCGCATACTGCGAGTGAGTGAAGACCTCAACAACAAGGCCTCCAGATTCATTAGGGAGAATACCACCAGTGTGAAGGGGCAGCCAGACCCAAACCCACCCCAGCACGGATCACATCTAGTATCACACGCGTGATACTAGAATGCGATCCGTGCTGGGATGGGTTTGGGTCTGGGACCGATACTACCTGTGTGTCAGCTCTATATATGTGGTGTGCGTTAAAGTTGGTAGGAGAATCTCTGCCCTGGATGACTGAATGTAGTTTCATTGGTAACTCCAATTCAGACACATACATGTAACTGGTACAGTTATAAGGTTCATAGTTCTTGGTGGTGTGCAGTGTATCTAAGCCTCATCACAGGAGCTCATGTCAGGGTCCTAGTATTACTCAGTTCATTAACATTGATCAATTCACTGATTTCTGCATTTTGATAGATCGGTATACATTATTGCCATGTGCATTAGTGTGAGCCTCTCAATGGGGGATCTATGTCTCATGATATTCGTATGCACATAATTATGTATGTACGTACATACCGGTAACTGTCACGCTCAGGAATGTTGATAGCGCTTAAGAATGATGCGGGTTTCCTGCCAGCCAATTTGCCACAGTGCAAGATTTACAACCCTGAGACTCAGATCATTGAACAAGTGTGCTCCAGCAGCCACACGTGGAGTCAAACAGTGAGCACAGTCGACATCTGTTTATACTGCAACTCCACAATCATATAGTCTTGACAGTAGCCAGAGGCTTGGTAGAAGCGAGTGCAGCCTTCAGGGCCTGCAGAGCTAGAGCAGCTAGTACTCAGCTAGCTCCACACTCTCAAACTCACACTAGCTAGATCCTGTAGATAGTAGATAGTCGTAAGCACATGGTCAGGTCACACGTATGCTTGTGGCGTGCACGCTAAGCATGATGCGGGTACGTATTCCTAGTACTTGTATGTATGCCAGAGTGTATGTGAAAGATCTGTAGGGTGGGGTTGTATACTGAACTGTTTTATGCTAGCATCCCTACCTACTTTTACCGTTCTGCTATCCCTACTTACCGTTCTTCTATTAAAGTTTGCGAACAGCAATGGCACGTGTTATTTTGAAAGGGGTGGAGCCAGGAAACCGATAATAGGAAGTAGCTGAAATATGGCAGCAAGAACCGCCTTGACTTGTACCAGGTTCCCAGTATGACTCGAATCATTGTTTTCAGTATGACGTCTGTAATCGCCTTAGTTGCCTGCTTGAAGATGTATTTAGTATCTGCTACACCTGTTATCTACGTGTATATGATGTCAGAGTTTTGATTATACACACCTCACTCTCACCTTCCCCTCCAACCCTCCCACCCTCCACACTCCCACCCTCCACACTCCCACCCTCTCACCCTCCACCCTCCCACCCTCCACCCTCCACACTCCAACCCTCCCACCCTCCATCCTCCCACCCTCCCAGATGCCCATTTGTCGCAGGATGGAGGTGGCTGTGACCACGGCAGATGAGGCACAGAGGAGGTGGGACAATGATGCATTGCTCTATGTATTACCATGCTAATGAGGGGGGTGGAGGGAGGTGCAGATTTCTTGCCTAATATAGTTGTTGCGTACTGGAGGGGAGGCTGCACAGGATTGTATCACATGCCCTTGTCTCTCTGCTGCAGGTGGGGAAGTCTCTGTAATTTGAGGTGATTGTCAGTTGTGATGTCATGAATAGAATGAGACAGGTAATTAAGCAGACCATCCAGCACTCGTCACATGTCCGTGTACGTACTATTGATAGTGTTGTCATCATGAATTGTTGTGATGTTATTGTGACATCATCATTTGTCATTTTGATATCCTAGTGACATGGTGTAATTGATTTTGTGATGTTCACTGTGTTTGTGTTTCTGTAGCTATCACAGCAGATGATGGAGCTGCAGGAGGGGACTACTACCCACAGTGGGCTGCAGTCGGGAGGACTGACAAGACAGGTCTTCCGGACCATGGGATCAAAACCATCTTGAAGACATGGAAGTGAGTATTGCTCTTTCAGCTGAGCAGATTAGTCTCTCAGTGTGCACGCCACTGTATGTCGAATCATATGCTTGGAAGAAAGTACATATCTCATTGGAATTAATATCCCTCTTCCCCTTCCTAAAGACTCCTGTCCCAACTAAGTGGTGACCTGAGCCACTGGAGTGACATCACTTGGAGAACATGGTGAGGCTCTGCACTGAGTGACTCTGAAGGAATTTTTAGTAAGTGAGTGTTATTGGTGGTAATTGGTGTGTAAGTTGCTGTGGTCAAGTGCTTGTGTCTACAAGCTGAAGTTACTTGTGCTGGTGTGTGTCTGAGTGGGTGTTATCTAGTCTGTGTCTGAGTGGATGTTGCTATAGCTACTTGTCAGCCTGGAGCTAAGTCCTGTTAGGATAACAGCACACATCATCTCACCTCATCCTGCAGTTTCTTGTTTAGTTGGGGGGGGGGGGGGCAAGTACATATAGGTCAGAGGCGTGTTAGTGTCGATCATGTCCATGCAAAATGCAGAAAATATTTTTCACCTTCGTGTTTCAGTTGTCTTGATGGGCTCTTGTAGCATCTTTGTGCTTTCTACTGCTGTGCTACTGCTTTCTGGTTTCCGTGTCATCCGTGACGTCTGACTGAGTTGGCTAGTTATCTAGTACCTAGCCTCATTTCCAAGCCCCTGGGCGGGGCCGGAACGAGGCTAGAGTCCATGCAGCCAGCTGTGGCCGGGAACGAGGCTAGAGTCCATGCAGCCAGCTGTGGCCGGGAACGAGGCTAGAGTCCATGCAGCCAGCCCTGGCCGGGAACGAGGCTAGAGTCCATGCAGCCAGCTGTGGCCGGGAACGAGGCTAGAGTCCATGCAGCCAGCTGTGGCCGGGAACGAGGCTAGAGTCCGTGCAGCCAGCTGTGGCCGGGAACGAGGCTAGAGTCCATGCAGCTGTCTAGCAGTGGAAACTTCACCGGCGGCAGTGAAAACAGACTGTTAGTGATTCGAGAATGTGACTGTGTGAGAATACCACACCCTCTCCAAGAACGTCTGAAAATGAGACAATACTACCAACACTGATCCAATTGACCTCTCTCTCCTCTCGTCCTCCTCCCCCCAGGCTGTTTGTGATGAACAATACCGGGTTCCCTTACTGTCTTGTGGTGGCCGATGGGAGAGGAGGAGGAAGAGGTAAGGAACCAGGGTGTAGAAAGTTTGTGATTGTACTTATGATTCAGGGCCGTACCTAACTTTTATATCTGGGGGGGGGGGGGGGGGGGGGGGCAAATTGCACATCGCACCGCCGAAGGTGGTGCGCAGAGCCGTGAAGTGGCGATCAGTCCGCGCAAAGCGCGGAAAATTTTTTTGACGTATTCATTTTAGCGATCAGGAAGCGCTCTCGTAGCATCTCTACGCATTCAGACTTCTGGACACGTTCCCAGACGCAAAGAAGATTGACCAAGTAACCAGTAAGTATCGATGTGTGGGGCTGTTAGCTTCCTTCTTTTCATCGTCGAAGGATTAGCTACAACCATGTGGCGCATGGACAGTCGATTGAACACTGCGTTATTGCTATATTTTCTAATTATACGTATATACAGAAACAAAATAATTGATGTAAAATTAAGATTATGTAGCAAGCGTAAACCTAGACTTACTGTGACTGCCTTCAGGCTTTCAGCCCGCGAACGGTCAAGCCACTGCTTAGTCGGTACTTGCAGTCAGCATAGCTGTAGTATCAGAGCAGCGGTAAGTCAGTAGGTGAATGCAAGGAAGTCAGGTTCTCTGGGGGGGCAGTTGCCCCCCCCTGCCCCATAGCTAGGTACCGCCCTGTGATTTTACCGTAATTATGCTACAGTATTAGTGGGGTGTGAGAATTAACCTTTGCACTTTTTCCAAGGTTAGAGATGTTATCTTTGCGATTTGTGGCCAACTATTTGGCGATCTTAACCTCTCCCTGAGTTGTTAAATTGTACTGATGATTCGTGCTCTCCGACCTCTGTTATTATTCCACGTTTGCATGTATTGTGTGGGCATTGTTTGTCCTGTTCTGTCTACCAGAGTCGATCTGGGTGTTTGGCAGTATGCGACGTCATGTACATGTCAAAAATATAATGTACAAATGTACGTCACCAGTGTACACACATCCTCACTGTATTGTGGTGTACATATTCTCACTGTATTGTGACGTACACACACCCTCACTGCAGGGTCGTAGGAGTAGGTGCGGCAGGTGCGGCGGCCGCCGGACCAATAATATGCTCAGTCTAGCTAGCAGGTTGTTGAATCTAGCAGTTTCATCCCAAGATTGCACCAGAAACGATCTCAGAACCCAGACCCCCCTATGTGACGCGCTTTGCACGCTTACTTCGCTTCTCGGTTGGCACGCCATTGCGCCGCCACGATTTCATCGCTCAAAGCGTTCTCTGCCTGACCAAACTAAAATTGCTTCCTACGGGCCTGTACTGTATTGTGGTGTACACACATCCTCACTGTATTGTGGTGTACTCACACCCTCACTGTATTGTGGTGTACACACATCCTCACTGTATTGTGGTGTACACACATCCTCACTGTATTGTGGTGTACACACACCCTCACTGTATTGTGGTGTACTCACACCCTCACTGTATTGTGGTGTACACACATCCTCACACTCACTGCTCAAACGTATGCACACCCTCTCTCTCGTGCACACACAAAGGAACATCATCGAGAGAGCTACAGGATCTGGAAGTTGACAGTGACGGCTGAATAGGACGGAGGAGAGGAATTCCCACAGTAGCAAATGCACGATGTATTCTTTGTTGTAAAAGCTTCTGTTGTCACAGTTTCCCAGGCTGAACGTTTACAGCAAATTTGCCTGCCAAGTGCATGAAACTGTAATCAAGTCACAATTTACTGAGAGCAGGGCCGCCTAACTCCATAGCTAGCTATTAGTAGAGTGTGTAACAAGATCTGACCCTGTATGCATGTGCACGTTCTCCGTTTACCGTCTCCAAGTTGCAAGGCTGGTTGATGAAAACTGCAAGTGTCTTCACAATGGCACGTGAAATTTATTTGGAGGAGTGGCTGCTGCATGCTTGTGTTCACGTGGGTGGGGCTGTAAGTGTCACATGACTTACTTTAGGGGCGCGGTGCTAGCTAGCTGCAATGGCTACATAGGGCATGTTATATTATGTAGAACTTACTAGAAGAGCTGAAACAATTATTACGCAACTTCACCGTCGTTACTGCAAAGCAAGGATTACTTTGGAAGGACTCCTCTACTTGAGGCTTGCCGGTAGGTTTGGTCAACACTAACATACCAAATTTCTGAATCTGAATCTATTTTTGCTAGGTATAGCATGGTGCAATTAAAGGTAGTCCTATAAGGTGTGCTCATTTGAGGTAGAGTATAATATGGATGGTTGGTCCACGTGTGAGGGTCTGGATTTGCTAGACTATAGTGGATGGCCATATGGATAGACGACTAATGGTTCTGCTTCTATGGTTATAATTTTTGCCGTGAGAAATAATGATCTTGAGTATAGTGTTCACTCCAGTAAGTCAGTCTAACAAGGTAGCTAGCTCTTCGACTTTACTTGGCACAAAAGGCTGTGATGAAAACCCAGACCGGACCGACCGAAAGCGAAATAGCAATTATTGTAGAGCGACTTTAGCCTCGTTCCCAGTCCCACGCCCAGCTTTTCGTCGCTTGCAGTACGGTAAAGCGGAAGTCATGTGTTTTCAGTCAGAGTTAGTAATCTGCGTCTGGCCCTGCTAACCTTGATGGCTGCTTGTAGTTCTGTCTGTGTGGTTGCTGTGCCAGATAGCAGTAGACACAAGTGACTTTTATTCTCAGTCTTCAGTGATTACACTGACCATTTGAAGTTAGTCTCGTGCCCAGACCTCACTTTTCCAAGTGGGTACAGGACTAATTTGACACGGGACGGCTACAATCTACTGGTTTACAAGTAGAGGTCAAGTAAAGTGGTCCAAAGTTTCTAGATCCTCCTATTTCCCCGTACGGTCATGTGAGTCGATCCATGCTAACTAGGGTCTAGCCTAAGTAAGTAGTTGGGGATATATTGCTGAGTTGTAGCTGACCCTGTAACAGCAGAAAAGAGTATTGTCTGGCGTGTTGCAGGAAACTCACAATAGACCGTTAAATATATAAATTTAAGGGAACATTACACCTTTGCCGTTGGGATCCCAATGGTAAGGATGTGATATGGTTCCAAGGTTGGTAGCAAACAATGTGAGTGTTCACACAGCAGCCAGTTCAACCTGAAGCTGAGACATAGCCAAGGCCACACACATTCGTTACTAGGGTGGAGTTTGACTGAAAGGTATTGTTTGCTTGGTGTGCACCGTACGTGGCTGCTCAGCAGTTTCTGATGTCCACTGGCTAGAAGAAGTGTTCAATTTGGAAAAATATCAGTTTGCTATGGGAGCAAATGTATTCCTACCAATAATTAGAACCAGTTCTCCAGCTCTGATGATTGCCTTTTGCTTGATACATCCTTTTTCACTCAATTGTGTTGTGTGCTCCTCCCAGTACCTCTCCCTATGTATTGTTTCAGTTGAATGTAGTTGTCTGTCATTGTAGCTAGTAAGACGCTGTGCAGATGTTACTGGAGATTCTCACAAGACATGTTATTGTCATAGGTATGCAGGAAATTTTGGTAGGTACACATTTTCGTACAAACAGCTGAATTTTCGTGTTTTAATTTTCATATGTGCCTGTGCATTGCCGCGCCTTACATGTATCACTAGGATTTGTTTGAGACAATGTGCAATGATGAGGGGGTACCACGTCTACAATACTGACATCTGGGCCTCTGTTGTTAGCAAGGAATGACAAATAGCCGCTCGGTTGGCAGCGTACTCACCGATCGCTGATTGCTGCTCAGTGAACTTGGCTTAGTTCCATGTGTTACACTTCCCACAGCCTCATTATTGTCACAGGCTAACGAGTGTAGACAGGTCCACTGGGTCTGGAAGGCCATTCAAATTAAAGGCTGGCAATACCGTTACAAACGCCATCGCTTGCTTGCCGCTTCCACAAAATTTATTTTGAGTGTTAAAACATTTTCACAGTTTTATTTTCATATCTCGAGGGTTCATACGAAATATACGAAAATTTGCCTTGTATGAAAAATTCCCACGATACGGTATTTGCTTCGGTACTTGGATTTGATATGTTAGATCATGGCAGTTTGTTTAGAAGAGCCTGGAGTCCGTTAATTGCGATTTCGACTAGCATTTGCATGGGTCATGCGTGGAACCGGGATTCCCAGGGGCACATATTTTCAATATGGTGTCCCGGACAGATACATGAATGCTACCTTTGATCTCATTACACACGAACACTCTGTAATCTGGACAAATCCAAGTACATGGCTTTATTGAATAGAGCTCCAAGGTTAGAATTCTGCTAGGCAATAATTATACATAAAATTTCGGTCAAGAAAATCATCTCATCTAGTATACTTGCACACACAAAAAACGCCTGCATACACACACACACCTACACACGCACACATGTATGCACACCTACACACACATGTTAATAAAATCAGCTGTAGCGCAGCTGTGCCCCATTGCAACCTCCCTTCCGAGTGACAAACAACCCTCTGGTCCACCTAGACCGCATAAGTGAACCTTGCTTTATTGGTGAAGATCTTGGTAGGCTAATAACTATTAATGAGTGTTGCATAATACAATCATCTGGTAAACAGCCACCCTATTTGAACTTGCATCAATTTGCGTGAGCAGGCCTCGATGTGTGAGAGCATGAGTTGAGGAAGGAATGTCACACAATATGCATGAGAGTTGAGAGCTTCGGAATGCTATAGCATTCATGTTGAATGATCTACTCCACTAGTTCCAAGTGGTAAAATGGAGTGCGAGCAAACTTCATTCCTTGTTTACATAATTTAGTTACACCCAGTAATTGTTCTCACAGTCATGCGTATGCCCTATGCAGTGGAAACCATCTATAGCAGTCACCATGGAACCCCAGTATTTTTGGCCGCTATAGACAGGTAGCTTTATACATAGATTAGCACAACTGGGACTAGCACTATAGCCCATAATAGACAGGTTCCACTGTTACAGTACCGATTTGGTACCACATGGTCCAACTCTCCACCTCACGCAACCCATTCATTGCTTTCATCACACACTCCAATATCTAATCTCTCTCTGCAGGTGAAATGATTCAAGTGATCCGGGTTCAAGGTCAGAGAAATGGTTGCTAGGCAACAGAAATCGTGATGTGGGAAGTGTAGGAACAATGAAGACATTATTACAACTGCTATGAACCTGACAGCTGAAGTTCATCCTTTGATCTTTGTAGATTGTATGCAGGATATTTTTGTTATGTGATTGTTTAATTTGCCAGGCATTCTGATTGCGAATAAGATTTCACAGGGATGTGTGGTGATCAAGAAACCTAGACTCCGGAGTCCAGCTGAGATTTGAACCCAAGTGGATCTATATACATGCATGATTGGTCTTGGAATCCCAGCACAGTGACGATCCTGAATTGTTCCCCTCTTGGCTCTCTCCATTGCATGTGCTCATATACTCATGTGAACCCGTTTGAGGGAGACCCTGTATTCTAACATGCATATACGGCATTTGCCAAAAGTTAAAGCATTCGACTGCTAATTGCAGGGTTGCTGGTTCAATTCCCACCATACCATAGGAGTTTTCTTTCTCTGAGTTGGCTCAGGCTCTGACTTGCAAAATAATAGTAGCTAACTGTTGTTTTTGCTATCACTACCAATACATTTACCTGTACCAGAGGATTCACTCACTCCTAGGAGCCATTAATAACTAGCTGTGGCCAATTGCAATGAGCACCCAATATCGCGTTAAAACGATATCTCAATATTTAAGCAAACTGTATTCATACTGATATTGATTGACAATATTATTATAACACCGGTTGGCCATGGAGTGCAGTTAGCCTCGTTCCCAGGCTCTCTCCTCAAAAAACGTGAAGGCGAATACATATAATTCAAGAACCGACATTCTCCGGTACTGCCCGACCTAATGAGTGGAAATACGTAGCTTCTTTGATCAGCAGTAGCTTGGGGTAGCGTCAAACCTATGACAGACTTTCAGAGGATTCAGCCCATCAGCATGCATTGGCTCCTACATTGTTTGTTGTGTGTTCCTTCACCTAGCCACTGCCACATGCAGCCACAGCCTAAAGAATGCATGTGGTAGCCGTTCACATCACCTAAGCTGCACAAGTATTAGGTATTAATTCACTGCAATAATTAGCTAGCCAATTTGCGTGGGCGTAAAGCACCGCACACACCACAAGATGTACATGTACATACTTCAATAAACAGGCTGCAAAAATGAAATCAGGATTTGAAAAGCTGGTTGCTGTGTTTGAATTGGACTGCTTGCTGCTTGCTGCTTGCTGGTTGTGCTGCTGAATTCAAGAGAGACAAAACCGAATATTAATTGAAATCAGTATATTCTGGACCAAATTCTACTGGCAAATGTGAAGGAGTGTGAGGCAGAGGATTGTGAGCCATCAATACTCCTGTACCGCTGAATAGAATCATACAAATGCATTCCAAAGAAGGTCCTACCCAAGAGAAGAAACCTGCCGTGGATGACAACTAAACTGACCAGAGGTATGAGGAAAAGGAATAGTCTCTACAAGCGTGCCAGGAAAAGTGGTAATCCCGCCATTTACCAAAAATACAAGCAAGTCAGGAACAACGTTGTACAGGAACTACGAAGAGCCAAAAAACACTACTTCAGGAAACTCGATCCATCCAACCCTAAGCAGTTCTGGAAAACAGTGAAGTTGATGACAAAGTCCACAAGCTCCATTCCAGTACTGGAAAGAAACAATGTTACTGCGATCAAGAACTCCGACAAGGCTACAATGCTTAATCAGTACTTTTCTGAGTGTTTTAACAAGGCCCAACCACCCTTGTCGAGTGGTGACAGCATCAACAATGAAGGAATGAACGAGTGCCCTGAGGACTTCTTGTGCACAGAAGAGGAAGTGTTTGACATGTTAGCTTCCCTGGATGTTAGCAAGGCCAATGGTCCAGATGGCATCTCTGCCAAGATGTTAAAGGGAACGGCCCATACTATCACCCCATCACTGACGAAGTTGTTTAATATTTCCATATCAACTGGAATATTCCCAGAGGCGTGGAAGGTCTCCTCAGTTGTTCCCATCCCGAAAGCCAATGATCGTGCAAGCCCTACAAACTACAGACCAATCTCACTGTTATCTGTCATCAGCAAAATGCTTGAACGACATTTTCACCATCTGATCTCCAGCTATCTCTCCGAAAACCACCCCCTTGCAAACATACAGTGGGGATTCCAGTCGGGAAAAAGTACCATCACTGCGCTGATAGCAACTACTTACAATTGGTTCACGCAGCTGGAAGCAGGCAGGGACATTGGTTCAGTTTTCTTTGACCTGAGGAAAGCTTTTGATTCCGTTCCGCACAGACAACTGATTGACAAGCTCCAACAGCTTAATGTAAGCCCACTCATTCTGAGATGGGTATGTAGCTACCTAACAGCCAGGTGCCAGAAGGTAGTGATTGGTGGTGAAGACTCAGAAACAACTCCAGTGATTTCAGGGGTACCCCAGGGTTCAGTCCTGGGACCACTTCTCTTCCTAATCTATATCGATGATGTTGCAAGAGTCCCCCTCTCTGAAGGAACTAGCTTAGTTCTATACGCTGATGACATGCTACTTTACAGAGCTATTGATGGACCTGAAGACTTCGCAACACTACAACGAGACATTAATGCAGTCAACAACTGGGTTTCAAATAACTATTTACAGTTTAATGTTTCCAAATGCAAGTTCATGCATATTTCCCGCAAAAGACAGTTTCACCATCCGATACCAGATCTCCTCCTCGATGGTCAGAGTCTTGAAAGAGTCACCTCCTTCAAATACCTCGGAATTCTCCTTACTTCTGATCTGAAATGGTCATGCCATATAGAATCCATCTGCAGCAAAGCACGAAAAATATTAGGACTTATCTACCGCAGATTTTGTGAACATGCAGAACCATCAGCTCTCCTTCAACTCTATATGTCATTGGTGAGACCTCACTTGGAGTATGGCTGTCATATTTGGGACCCACACCTACAGAAAGATAAAGTGATGCTTGAAAATGTGCAGAAGTTTGGACTCAGAATATGTGCCAGACAGTGGGACTTGGGCTATAACGAGCTATTGTCCAACTTTCATGCCCCCACTTTACAAGACCGTAGGCTTTACCATAAGTTATGTAACATGTATAAAATTGTAAATAATCTTATTTCCTTTCCCCCTTCCATTTTTGTACCCCGCCATAGTAGTCACCATGCCAACACCTATGTTCAGCCATTTGCCCACTCAAATGCATTTCTTCACTCTTATGTTCCAAGTACTGTATCTTCATGGAATTCACTGTCAAGTAATATTACAAACCAGCCCACACTCCCCACATTTAAATCACACTTAAGTACTTATTTATTGTAATCAGGGTGCATTCACTATTAGCCTGTGCTACTGTTGTACCCTTTGCACTTGTTGGCATAAACTTTTATAGAAAAAAAAAAAAATAAAAAAAAAAAAAAAAAATACACAAGATGGAAAAATTGAAAACTGAAACTGATTTCACAGCTGAAATAATTTTTTTTCAATTTCTGTCATCACTAAAGCATAACGAACGATGCCAATTTCAAGTTCCTGACAAACAGGAAATTGATTGGCCGAATTATACTCTGACCCCATTGGCGAATAAATTGTAGACTCAGAACTGAACGTTCCGGGACAAAGTACCTCTCAAAGGTTGACGAAAGGCAGTTGACAGGTGGCCACTGCAGGTCTGATCTCGCTGTTCACTGCAGTTAATTGTTGCGGGACCCGTTTGTCGCCTAGTCTCGCGGGCCAGCCTCTCGCCACCCCCACTACGGGGAGGGGAGAGTCTGGTCAAGTTCCCATCATCATCTCGTGTCTAACCTGCCAGGAATTTCTTGGCGTGTTAAGTGGATTCAACAGCTTGCGGTTGCCTTTCAGTACACTAGTACGCGAGCTAACATCCTGCGCGTCAATGCTTTACTACTACACACACGCCCAATTATGTTCGCACCCACTTAGTTAGCCTTTCTACTGCTGATTGTGCAACACGAGAGCCTTATGCAAACTTGACCAGACTCTCCCTTCCCGTGAGAGAGTCTGGCCCGCGAGACTATTTGTCGCCGCTTTATACGGTCAGGATCGACGATTCACAAGGTGAGCAGTCCTGGTTTGCTTGTAGGAGTGCTCGGACCTCAATGAAGCTGGGGATGCCTTGAAAACGAAGAGCGATATTTTCAATAGCGTGAGACTGATTTATACATGGATATTATCCATGATTTATATTGGCGACATTTTTCGCATGCGCGCATGATTATTAAGAATGACAATTGAATGATGACGCGCCGGAAGTCGACAGCTTTTCTCGTGTGAATGTTACCAGGCTCTATAAGCTACTGGGCACTTTGGTCCGTCGCAATAACCTTTTGAATCCCAATCCGGATTGTGAGAAGATCCCACAAAGATTCTGAGAAGAACGAGTATGACCGAAGTAACGAAAATCAAACGGATCGAAGAGGCGGGAGTCATAGAAGCAGCAACTTCAGTTCTTTCCTCTGGGGGTGTAGTGGCAGTACCCACCGAGACAGTCTACGGAATAGCGGCCTCTGTGGACAGCAATGAAGGTATTGAAAAGATCTATGCCATAAAAGGAAGACAGAAATCAAAGCCTATTGCCATCTGTCTCAGTGAAATAGACCAGATTGACAATTGGGCCAAGCGAACCGTTACGCAAGAACTGCTGCATGACCTTCTTCCTGGCCCAGTAACTGTAGTCTTCGAGCGAACAGAGCTCCTTAATCCGCACCTCAACCCAGGAAGTAATCTGGTTGGAATACGAATTCCAAATTACCCTTTTATGAGGAGGCTAATCTCTCAATGTGGGTACCCACTTGCACTGACCAGTGCAAATGTGAGCAATACACAGAGCACTCTAGCAGTGGAAGAGTTCCAAGATCTTTGGCCACAGTTAGATATGGTGATCGATGGGGGAAAGATTACAGAGAGTGAGAATCCCACTACCAGGAAGGGGTCTACTGTTGTCAACCTCTCTCAGCCGGGGAGATTTGGAATAATCAGGGAAGGAAGTTCCTATATCCATACTGTCCAGGTGTTGAAAGGCAAGCATGGTTTCACTGAAGTTGAGATCCAGTAGTTTTGTGATATTCTGTGTGTTAGCTTAAGTTATGTATTGCTTTTCCTCACATCAAAGCAATTGTTCTATGACTGAGTGAGTGAAGCGAGTGAAGCTAGCTACTTAGCTATCACTTTAACTGTGTGTGCGTGAGAGTTTTGATCAGCTGAAGCACACACAATTGCATGGGGCCAGCAGCAGTCTGTCAATCTACAAGATAGTAGCTAACGGCTATGAGCCTAAGCGGAGGCAGACTTATGACAACCTCCCTAAAAAGATCACCCTAGGTTTGTTTAGTCAAAATATCTGAGATCAGCATGCACTTTGCACAGAAACGTTGCTCTTTTTGGGGAGCATTTGTTTGTCCCTCCATGCATGTAGAACCTGGACTGGCAAGGTTATTTGCTAATACTTTCATAGAGAGATGCTACATAGGTTGTACCCATAATGCATCCTGGTAAACAGTGAGGTCCCCATTTTCCCAACCTGGGACCCAAGGTCCCGGGTTTCCATTTTTATGACTTGTACCGGTGACTGCTGACTTAGGCAAATAATAGGGAAGCTAACATATCACTATAGTTTTCACCCCATGCACGGCACAATTAGTTACCTCATTTCCTGCTTAGCAATGAAGTCACTACAAAAACTGCAATTTGTGTGTACATGTGTAGCTAGTCAGTGTTCAATCCTGTCTGTCTTGATCAATGAAACCAAGATGACCAGAAAAGGTCAAGACCAATTACGTCAATAGCAATAACTGATGACCTGCATTATCCGAATAGTCAACCCATTATTGTTCATCTTGAGCAAACTTCTATCATTATAATTTCTACGAAGACCTAAAGTTATAAATTCATGTCATTCATGATGCATGTCCACTCATGATGCATGTCCATAGTTACTGTAGCATACAACTAGAAATTTTGTGAGCCATCGTCATCCCCTGCCTTGGATGTCTTGAGTTGCTTGAGCTTAGCAATGGCCTCTTCCACCGTCTTCTCACCATGAACCACACCGCTGCGATTGCGAACATTCACTGTCTTGTTCTTTTGTTCATGCTCACCTACAACTGTAGGTGCCAACAGGCAAGAATATATCATAAGCTTTAGCTATAGGTAGTATAGGTACTAAGCAATGAATATCCTTCATACCCATGATGAAATTGTAATGGTAAAGCTGGGCATTGCGTATCTTCTTGTTAAAGCTGTCTCCGGGAGCTGTATCTACATCCACCATAAGTCCTGCATCATGGAGCTGTTTGTGAACCTGGATAAAGTATAAGGTATGCCTTTAGCTATCCATCCGCCAATTGACTAGAGGACTCACTTGTGAGGCGTAGTTGTCAAATTTTGGAGAAACTGGGACTACCATCACTTGACGGGGTGACAACCAGAATGGCCTGAGGAGACAAAGAATGTTCCTTTCAGCTATGCCAATAGGTATACTGTATCTCAACAGTGCATGGATCCCCAAACATACCACTTTCCTCCATAACTCTCCGTCAGAATGGCAATCATTCTCTCTACAGAGCCCAGCATGGCCCTATGGATGATCACAGGGCGCTGTCTATCTTCACTGTCAGCACCCCTGCAGGTTAATTGGCGACATAAGTAAGCATGAACAGCATTTTGCTGTACCTTCATTTCACAAGGCACACAATTCCTAACTAATCGGAGGAGCTACTTACGTTACATAAAACAGATTGAACCGTTCAGGCAGCTGAAAATCCAGTTGAATGGTGGCACACTGATGTGGTCGCTTCAAGGCATCCATGATCACAATGTCAATCTACACAAGGGAAAAGCCAAGATAAGGGAAAAGAGTTTCCCATTTCACAATTCAACAGTAAGCAGTCGTTTGTTTAACTCCAGTGGAATATACTGTTGCATACCTTGGGCCCATAAAAGGCACCATCACCAGGATTCAGTTGCCATGGTCTACTAAACTCAACCAAAGATTCCTCCAGTTGCTGTGGATGTGCAAGTGATCTAACTTTAAATCTTTCAGACACAAATCCGCTGGATTTCAACAGGTTTCTATGAGGGAATGGTACACTCCTTTCCGAAAATGGGCTTTGCGAACCCACCTTCTCTGCCTTGTCCCACAGGGCTGGATCTCCCATAAACTTCTCGGGGCGTGTGGAGAGGTAGAGCTTGAAGGAGAAGCCAAATATGCCATAGACAGTCTGGAGGAAGTCCAGGCAACCTTGAATCTCATCACTGATCTGTGAAGGACAAACAGCACTTGTAACTACCGGCACCTTTTCCACAAGATTCTTAGGGCACACTTGTTCAAGAGTGCAGAAGATGTGAGCATCATCCTGCTGGAACCTCCTGACTCGTGTGAGTCCACTGAGTGCTCCTGAGAGCTCATTCCTATGTAGTACCCCAAAGTCGGCCATCCTCAGAGGAAGCTCACGCCAGGAGCGGGGACGGTGGTCAAACATCAGGCTGAATGAACAAACAATTTCCATTATTGGATTGCATGTAGAGTCGCGTTATTGTTGTACTCACCAATGCCCTGGGCAGTTCATGGGTTTGAGAGCAAATGTTTCTTTCTCCACCTCAAACTGGAACATGTTCTCCTGTATGGAAAAGTAACGTGCATGAAGGCAATATTGCACTTAATTGTGCAGCAGTTGCTAACTCACAGAGTAATGCTCCCAGTGTCCTGAAGTCTTCCACAGTTTGCTGTTGTAGACATTTGGAGAGACAACCTCCTGGTAGCCCCTCTTGCGATACTCCACCCGGATGAACTCGATGAGGGTGTTGTAGAGGTGAGCCCCTCGAGGGAGGAAAAAACAGCTGCCAGGACTTAGCTCATGGAAGAAAAACAGCTCTTGGTCCTGAGAGTGGGGGAGGGGGAAAGGTGAATCTGTAATTACAAAATGAATAAGTAGTTACTAACCCTTCCAATCTTTCTGTGATCTCTTTTGGCTGCTTCTTCCTGGAAATGCTTCCATTCATCCAACTGTAAAGATGATGCATTGAGAACACTGTACATACGTGGAGTTAGGTATACCTTTTTTACCTGCTTTGCATCAGGAAAAGAAATGCCGTAGATCCTCTGCAGGGATTCTGCCTTTGCATTACCTTCCCAATAGGTGGAAGAATTCTGGAGAAATTTAATCGCAAAAGTGATCATGTACGCTATTCTGATTTGCACACTTACAAAAATAATAGTTAGCTACTTCATGCCAACTATACACCTACTCAAAAGTCAGTCAATTGTGCCTCTGTTGGTCAATGTATTGATAGTGTAACTTCACCTTTGTGACAGAGGATGCCTTGATTTGGCCAGTGTTTCGAACATGAGGTCCTCTGCACAAATCAATAAGTGGCCCACACCTACACCAATTTAGCATTATAACAGACTGAGTGTGCAACGAAATACTGACATCATTGAATATATTGCCACCTGTAGACAGTGGTTGTATGTGAAGTGATTTTCTCATTGAGGATGCGACACTTGAATTTGTTGTACTGTCAGAAAAATGAATCCAAATTAACGTGAAGACACAAAACCACATGCGCCTTAGGTACTTGGTAGCTACCTTGAACATCTCCAGCAAATCCTCTTTCTTCATTTCAAGTCGCACAAATGGCTGACTGTCGTTTATGATGGACTTGCAGAGAGCCTCAAGCTGCGGAAAGTCGTTGCTGGACACCTGCTGGTCCTCCAAGAACATGTCATAGTAGAATCCATTCTCAATCGGTGGGCCATAGCAGAGGCATCCTCCATATTGCCTCTCCATGGCTTCCCCAAGGATGTGGGAGCTGGAATGCCAGAAAACCTGCTTTCCTATGGTAACATTGTACACAATATCACAGTTGTACCCACAGCATACATAATATTTGATACCTTCTTCATCATCAAATTTGAGGAACTCAAGTGAGCAGTCACCCTCAAGTGGACGCTCCAAGTCCCACAATTCTCCTTTTACCTACCAAATATGTATAAAATTGACTTTTACATGAATTTTAATGGAAGGCACTATAACTATATATAGGACTAGCTAGCTACTAGTTTGACAGTGGTTTCCATAAAGCTTAATTACCTTTGCAATGACAATGTCTTCCACTGAAGCTGTGTTGCTGTGAAAGGAATACCGTAGTAAAAGCTGAAAATCATTATATAATAAACCCAGACCTGCAAGCAATGTCATATGGTGATGTCCTCCAGGCTTTTCCATCCACCACCTTGCCATCAGACAGAGTCACCTTAATTGGAACCGGATCTTTAGCTGGGGCAGTAGAAGCATTGTGGTTATGGCTACAACCTCTAGTTACTAAAAATGCACTCCATTGTCGCTAATAGTCTGGCTTTTCTACCCCCTGTTATTCTCCACCTGTTATACACCCTTTACGTACTACCAGGAATGTGGGGCTTGGGTCCCCATTTTTCTATAGCTATATGACACTGGTTTCTTATTTACTCTGTACAGTAGTCTGTTGGAGCAAATTTAAATCTTGTACAGGTTTGCATAACTACAGATCAGAAGCACAGCCATTCTGTGCCTCAAAGCTGGATCGCATCACCAGAAAATTAGTTGCAGTGCATGCTTTCAGGTTTCTGAAGTGGCATGCAGGGTGCAACCAGTGGAACAGCCTATCCTGTAGCTATATAGAAACTAGTATCGCCAAACTTTAATAAGAAAGGTACACAATTGTCCCTGCATGCTGTTTGGGTATCCTCACCCAATAAGAAAAAAACAACAGAAAAACCACAAGTGAGTTCATGCAATGGCTTCTAGCATACCAGCAGGGTTTATGTTATGTAATTGTTGTATACTATAATGAGTGCAACATACAATCTGTACTAACGTACGTGCGTGTACCCAAGAGATGGCTACTATACAAGAAAGCAAGGCAATAACAAGCTACACTGAGCACAACAACACTGTATACAGCATGCTGCATGCTTAAAGGAGTTTTGAGCATGCATGTGCAAGAGGTGGGTAGCTAAAGCATTCCGAAGAGCAACAGAGTAGGGGAAAAAACGAATAATAATGATAAGCTAGGGATGGTATGCATGGACACCTTGATCCTCTGATATACATGATTGCAGAACGGAGCAGTGAACAGCTGAGTTTGCATCCAACTCAAAATACAGTTCTGCTATAAGGTCACGTTTCTCGCAATCCGTTTAGCTATAGACCACCGTGACCTATTAAACTATCACACCCCGCGAACTGCGCAATGAACGTTGCATTCTGCGAAGGGCCATTGATATTACCTGCTATCATGGCGTCGTACTCGGTCTTGAGTTTCTCAAAGAGCTCTATTCGTGAGTGGATGAAACCGGGAAGAGGATTCAGCTGCATTTGCGTACAAGTGTGTATGCGGGGGACAATATAGCTATGTGAATACTGTATAACTAGCTATACAATATTATATGTAGCGATGTAGGTACTAGGTATAGCTCACCTCAAGAGCTCGAGTGGACTGAGCTCCATCACCTGTCTTTTTCTTTCCAGGCTGTTGTTTCTCCGCTTTGCTCATTCTCTTGGAATATCCTCTGGATGGGACAGAGCTGTTCAATTTGCAGTGGTGCTTGGCTACCAGGTTAGAGGTTAGAAAGCTTGAGCTCTGAAACCTTACTGCAAAGTTTCTCCAATGAATGCTGAGCATACACAAACTGTACTGAGTAACCCTAGCTGAAACTAGTGTATGGTATGCTGTCTGTTCTCTTTCAAGCTGATGAGCTTGTTATATACCACTATTGAGCTTGAGCACATGCACTTCATGTGTGCATGATGTGACGTGTAATGTCATGTGCAGGTGCATTACAGGTTCTTGAAGAAAGAAAACAAGTTTTTCCAGTTACAACGTTGAGCATGAGGATTCCCTGACGTAATTGTGCCTGAACTCTGCTGAGTCATGCCAATGCAGGATGCAATCATTAATATAAAGTGGCCGTTCATGCACCGCAGTTGCAAGAAATGTGCAGTGCTATAGTTTTGTTCACTGATTATTAACTTGCTGTCTGAGCAGATCAAGCCCCCAAAATGGCAGGCTACCATCGGCTAAGGCATGTGCTAACGCGGTCACTGGTTACATCTTCAACCTCTAGGCTGGCTAATCCTCCCCGTTATTTAATTACAGGAGGAATGGGACAACTTGGTCCTGAGCTTGCAAAGAAGTTGAGGTATCTATTTGATATAGGATTGTACATTCTAAATTTATGCATGCTCATGTGTGTTTAAGAGCATGGCTCAGAAAATCAATGATGGCTAACAATACTTCTCCAACTCTAGGGACTCCAATGGCAAAGAAAGTGTCATTCTCTCTGATCTTAAGAGCCCTTCAAAAGACACTCTTTCTCAAGGTACAACCACATTTTTCCTTAGCCTATAGATTTTAGGATGTACAACCGATGTTAGTGTTGTAGCCTTATAAACTGCTTTAGCTACTAGCTAGCTTGCATGAATACTGTCACACTAATTTAATGTCTGCCTAGGTCATTATGTCCAACTTGATGTGTGTGACCTCAACAAGCTCCGCTCCACTGTGAAGAGCAATGGTGTTGACTGTGTTGTCCATTTTGCTGTTATACTCTCTGCAACTGGGGAGAAAAATGTTGAGAAAGCAATGGAGGTACATGATGCATTAACATAATTAGAGATCGAAAAATCTGTCACTGAACTATAGCATTTACGTTGTGTTTAGGTCAATATCCGTGGGTTTCACAATGTGTTGGAGATCTGCAGGGAGCTTGGGTTGCGACTGTATTGTCCCAGCACTATTGGAGCATTTGGACTAAGCTCACCAAAGACTACCCCTGACTTGACAGTGCAACGACCACGAACTATATATGGGGTAGCTAAGGTGTACATGGAACTGATGGGAGAGGTATGTGAAAATTTAGTAACTCTTCGACTCACAGTAGCTATGTATAATCACACTATAGCTAGCTGCGCATGCACTTTGTTTTCTCACTTTCCCAAACACACACACACACACACACACACACACACACACACACACACACACACACACACACACACACACACACACACACACACACACTGCACACACTACATGCATGGACAGTACTTTCACATGAAATCGAAGAGAAAAGAAGAAGGATTTGTTGAGTCTTTCGACTTTCGCTCCATGAGGTACCCTGGGGTCATCTCAGTGGACACACCCCCAGGAGGTGGAACCACAGGTCAGAGATCAGATTCTATTGTAGTGTAATAGCTAATTATTAATAATTGAAACTCATTTATACAGATTATGCAGTTGACATGATAAAAGAGGCTGTCGAGAAGGGCTGCTACCTTGACTGCCCTCTTAAGGAGAATACGCGGCTCCCTATGATCTACCTCCCAGATGTTATCAAGGCCACTGTTCTGTGTCTAGAGGCACCAGAGGATCACTTCAGGCCTTACATTCACCCAGAACATAAGATGGTGGATCACTATATGAGGACATACAACGTCCAGGCCATTAGCTTTACACCCGGGGAGCTAGCGAGTGAAATACGAAAACACATCCCGGAGTTCAGGCTCGAGTACAAGCTGGATCAAAGCAAGCAAAGTATTGGTAAGGGTCATGCGGAGATTCTTGCTCAGTGTTACAGTCTCGGTCTCCTGCTATTCACTTCTTGCTTCTACAATTCCACTAGATTCAACCAGATTTAACTGACTTGTCTTCAATAGCAAAGTGAACATGCGGTACAAAATCAGGAGACCCATCACGTGCATGTCACACCATCAAAAGTACTAGAAATTACGTAAGTAAACATACTAGTACAACGACTATAGCACAAATAATATTGCAGTTCACAACACCCTCCCCCCGTTGACCAGACCTGGTCAACAGAGTCACAATCATATAGAATAAGTGTTTGTTCAAATCGACTTACAGGTTACACAATGTCATCTTCGGTCAAGTCCTTCATCCAAAGTCTTCTCTTTTCTTCAGACTTCTGAGCTGCGGCTCGTCTGGGACGTGGCCGGCAATGGGCCGCTCTGCATTCTCGTCCTGCTTCTCGGACTCTCGAGCCTTCTGCGGAGCATCCATGCTTTCAGCAGAACTGTCAATCTCCAAGGGATACAACAGCCGCAGGGGCCGATTCAAGGAAGTGGAACGGTTCTTGGCAGCGAGTCTAATGGTGGCTCCTCGAGTTTTACCGTCCTGCCCAATCATAAGACTCTGGATCCGCCCCAACTTCCAGAATCCGCGGGCAAGGCCCTCTTCATGGACAATCACCACATCTCCCACTGAGACTTGGGGTTTTCCTCGAGATTTCTTTAGGAGATGTCTATGGCTCTCTCTCAGCTCGGCGAGGTATTCACTCCTCCAGCGCTTCCAGAAGTGGTTAAGGGTATTGCTGAGATGCTTTGTCCTTCTTGTTAGTCGGGTCGAATCAATGTCAAAATCTTCATCTCCTGGGTCACACAAATGCCCAAGATGATCTGGCAGATTAAGAACTCTGCGACCAATCAACAAATGGGATGGTGTTAAAGGCTCCTCAGTGTCTCCTGCTGAGACATACGACAATGGGCGCGAGTTGATGATGGATTCAATCTCAGTGACTGCAGTTATGAGTTCGTCATGTGTGAGACTTGCTTGTCCGACCATCTTCCTTAGGCATCGCTTCGTGGACTGTACCATACGCTCAAAGGCTCCACCCCACCATGGGGCTCGTTCGACGTTAAAGGTCCACTCACATCCCTTCTCTGCCAAATGGTCCCGCACTGTATCGTCCTTGAACACAGATTTCAAGAATTTTGAGGCTGCCTTAAATGTCTTGCCATTGTCTGATATGAATCTTTGAGGCAATCCCCTCCGAGCGGCAAACCTCTTCAAGCACCTAATGAATGTCGGTGTAGACATGTCCAGAACAATGTCTAGGTGCACAGCTCTCGTTACAAAGCAGGTAAACAAACAAATCCATGCCTTACCAGTCTTGTTAGGACCTTCAGTGCGAATCGTCAATGGACCAGCAAAGTCCACTCCAGTGAAACTGAATGCTGGGGCTTCTGTTACTCTGCTCACTGGCAAGGGAGGCGGGGGTGGCGTCGGAAATGGAGCTCCTTCATATCTGCGACAGGTTACACACCTGTGTATGATCGCTCGGACCAAACTCCGACCCTTCACAATCCAGAATCTCCTCCTAATCTCCGTCAAGGTCTCTCGTACACCATTGTGTAGTACACGTCGATGAGCGTCGTTTATTATAAGAGGAGTCAGAGGGTGATTTCGAGACAAAAGGAGAGGGTACTTTGTGGAATAGGGAATATCAGCATTGGCTAGTCTGCCACCACCGCGCCAGAGACCATTCTCATCCCGAAATAGGTTGAGTTGAGGCTTCAGTGAGTCGAACGATTTCTCACGCTCCAAACTCCCTTGGGAGTCCTCAATCCATCTGCGTTCAGCCTCAGACAGCTCTTGAATCGAAAGCGAGCTACTGCTCTGACTGGTTCTCTTGCCTTTGAACAGCTTCACTGCTCTCATGGCATATGCAGTGACTCTCACCAGTCTCCTGAAGCTGCTGAACCGTTCACACTGGATGACATCACCAATAGTGTGCTTGACTTCAGTGGCAACCAGATTGTGGCTTTTCTTGTTGCTGGCCCTCAACTCCTTAGAACACTCCTTTGGCATTTCAGCGAGTTCATCAGCATCGTTCGCGGTCAGACTATCCTTCAACCAGTCGGGTCCATATCGCCACAAACGGCTCAACCGCAACTCGGACATTGTCATTCCCCTTGAAGGCAGGTCTGCTGGATTGGTGGCTCCTGGGCAGTGATGCCACAAGACCGGGGATGTCTTCTCGCGAATCTCATTGACACGGTTCTGTACGAAGGGCTTCCATTCCTTGGTGGTCCCCTTGATCCAATGCAAGGCTACAGTTGAATCAGTATAGCACTTCTTCTGAAGGTCAGGCAAGGTGGATTCCAGCACTGAGGACACGGTTGTGATCAATCTTGCAAGCAGCAACGCAGAGAGTAGCTCCAGTCTTGGTATAGTGAGGGCCTTCATGGGGGCTACTCTGGTCTTGGCGACGAGGAATTGGGTACGGGTTTTTCTCTGAGTCTTCATTACCAGGTAGACCACCGCTGCATAAGCGGTCGTAGAGGCGTCACAAAATCCACCCAAGGTGTATGAGCACACATCCTCGTCAATTCCCTCATAATAGCTTCTTGGGATGGACACTGAGCAGCTGTCTTGTAAGTCCTTCACCAAAGCTTCCCACTCCCTCTGAAGTGCATCAGGCAAGGCTTCATCCCATTGGAGCTGTCGTTCACACAGTCTCTGGAAGAGCCCCTTGAAGCGGATGATCACTGGTGCCAGAAATCCCAATGGGTCATAGAATTTACCAATGATGCTGACCACATTTCTCTTGGTGGGCTCAGTAGTCGCAGCAGCTTCAGCAATGTCAGCAACACAGAATTGCAGACAATCGTCTTGGGGGTTCCAGATGACTCCAAGCACTTTCACTGTGGGTGATTCTGTGCTGTGCGGCTTGCCCAAAGTTGCATCAGTGTATGTCTCTTCCAAACTAGTACTCTGGGCATCTTGCAGGCTCTCAGCCTGGTCTTCCGCAGCATTGATCTTGAGTTGAAGTGATTGCGAATTGGTTCGAAACTTCCTGAGGTTGAACGCACCATCCTTGAGGATCTTCTTCGAATCAGTGTACAATTGAAAGGCTTCCTCCTCAGTTGAGGTCCCTGTCACAACATCGTCTACATAGAAGGAGTTGATAAGCTTCTCAATCAGCTCAGGATGTGAGCTCCGGTACTGCTCAAGGTGGTGCCTGATTGTTGAATTCAAAAGAAATGGACTAGAGCAAACTCCAAAGACGACTCGTGTAAACCTCAATGGTCGAATCTTGACTTCGTCTTCATTGATGTCGTTCACCCATAGGAAACGGAGAACGTCTCGATCCTTTTCCTCAACTGAGACCATGAGAAAGGCCTTTTCTATATCGGCCGTCAGTGGAATTCGGTACGAACGAAACCTCATCAAAATGTCCAGGATCCTCTGATTGAACTTTGGTCCAATGAGTAGGCAGTCATTCAGAGAGGGTTTACCATCTCTTTTAGCAGAGGCATCATACACGACCCGTAGCTTGGTTGTGTCTTTGTCGCTACGGACTATTGCATGGTGGGGCAAGTAGTGAAGCTGGGCTGAACTCGCTTCTATGGCGGGGGCATCTTCTACAATACCCTTCTCAATCTGCTCCTGAATGATGCAATCATAGTCTCGTAGGAGTGCGGGGTTCTGGCGCAGACGCTTCAATAGACCGTGCAGTCTCTGCTGGCTCAGGCTGTAGTTATCTGGTAGTGGTTGATGGAACTGCTTCCAAGGCAGTGATACCTCATATCTGCCCTCTCTGAGCTTGATAGTACTCCTGGAATCATCATACATGCTCTTCTCATTTGGTTGTATTCCCAGTGATTCTAGCTCCCAAAATGCCCTCAGTTGGTCATTCAAAGGGTCAGGCTGGGTGTCGACCCTAAGGACATGTGTGGTGATCAGATTCGTGGAACACTGGTTAGAGCCCCCCACGGCTATTGGGCCAGACAAGACCCATCCCAACTTGGTATGGATTGCTGTTGGGCCACCGGTACTCTTGGAAACAGCCCCAGTGACAAGGTCCCAATAATGATCAGACCCAATGAGAACATCCACTTCTAGTCTAGACCCCTGATCTGCCCAGTCAGCTAGCTCCAAGTCGGCAAGGTGTGGGTTCTGACTAATGCACACGTCTATTGGTTGACCAATGAGAGGCTCACAAATCATAGGCACAACGAATAGGGACACGGTCATGCTGGGGTATCCCTTCAACAACATCCCCACATTGACAATGGGACATACCTTGGGGCCACCTCTTGCAGAGCCAAATGCTGCAATCGAGAGTCGCTGTTCACTTTCGGGGTCCAATTTCAGCACCCTCCTAGCCCTCTCCGTCATATAGGATCGCTGGCTGCCACCATCGAGTAGTATCCGCAGTTCCACTCGGGAATCGGGCTTCCGGGGGTTGTAGCTCAGGGCTCGGGCCGTTTGTAAAAGGACCGACTTCGTGCTGGCCGAACAGAGTGCACTCGTTGTGGGGTTCGACACATAAGGTGGAGCCTCAGGGTTCAGAGTGGAGATCGATACATTGGTGGACTCTGCTGCACTGGAAGGACTCTTCAGATCAGTTACAACAGTCCTGTCGCAAATGCTTGGATGGTGTCTCCTCTTGCAAGTCTGGCATTGAGGGGGTGAGCGGCATCTTCTCACAATATGTCCTCTCACGAGGCAATTGAAACATCTTCCAGAGGTCTTCAGGATTTGTCTGCGAGCATCAAGATTAGTCACGACATGGCAATCGACTGAGGCGTGAGACTGTTGGCAGTAGCAACAAGCCATGGACTCTCTGTTAGACTCTCGTGTTCCTGAGAAAAGTGTGGTCGCTGTAGGGGGTGGCCGAGGTTTATCTTGAGGATAACGGTTGTTCCGGGCTGGATCGCGGGAGCGTTCTCTGGCGACTAGCTCCTCCTCAAAGACTGCTTGTAGCGTCTCAAGGGTGAGGTCTTCACCTGACGCCTTTCTGGTGATGAGCAATCTGATTTCAGGGGGTAGCTTTGTCAGCAACACAGAGGTCAGCATTGTTCCGTAGGAGTCTCGTTCCACCCCGAGAGCCTTCAGACTCCGGACATTGGCCTCGACTTCATTGTAGAGGCGGCGTAGGCCTCTCAGATCGTGCTCGCCATACACAGCACTTAGGCCGAGTAGGATCTCCATATGCCTTGAGATGATCATTTGTCGATTCCCAAACCGCTTCTTGAGTAGTTCGATTGCTTCACCATAATTGGCCGAGGACAGTGTTAATCCGGCGATGGCCTCATAGGCCGACCTCTCCAGTAAGGAACGCAAATAATTGAATTTGTCCACATTGGATAGGCCACTGTTGAGGTGTACCGCGGACTCATACGAGTCCCAGAAAGCAGTCCAGTAGATGGGGTTCCCCTTGAAATGGGGCAAGGTTATCTTGGGGAGTTTTACCTTACTACTACCAATGGCCCCTCCACCCGCAGCACTCACGTCTGGGTGAAGAGTAGGCGGATCTCGCGGAGGCGAGTCACGAGGAGGCGTGGTCGAAGGCGGGTCACGAGGAGGCGTGGTTGAAGGGGAAAGAGTTTTCAGGGCCTTCCGAATTTGCAAAAGGCTCCTCTGCAAGTTCTCAGAATACTCATCAGCTCTCCCGATCTCTTCTTCCAGCTGGGGTTCGGGAGTGAGTTCAACGATCTCTGCATTCGCTGCTTCCAGCGTCGTTAGTTTACCGGAGAGGTTAGTCTGCATCAAGGCCAGTTCGTCTGCATTTATGGGGGTGGCTTCTATCAAGGCTCCAGCTTGACCCATGAGTCTGGTGGCTGAAGATCGGTGGGCGGCGCGTATCTTCTTCTTTCGCGCCAAGGCTTCTTCAGCCATAGTTCAACGGTTCAATGGGATGGGCTTCTGGAACGATCAAATATAGCCTTCCTTCTCAATGCTGGCCCTCTATCCGGCTCGAAGGACCATGTTACAGTCTCGGTCTCCTGCTATTCACTTCTTGCTTCTACAATTCCACTAGATTCAACCAGATTTAACTGACTTGTCTTCAATAGCAAAGTGAACATGCGGTACAAAATCAGGAGACCCATCACGTGCATGTCACACCATCAAAAGTACTAGAAATTACGTAAGTAAACATACTAGTACAACGACTATAGCACAAATAATATTGCAGTTCACAACACTCAGCTTGTAGCTTTTCCTACACATTGTAGCTATTATTATTGATACTGCTGTGCATTTCCTGCTTGTCTTTTGTGCAGCTGAGAGTTGGCCAGAAGTGCTCGATGACAAATGGGCCAGAGAAAATTTGGGATGGAAGCCTGACTATGACTTAGAAGAGATGGTCAGGCATGCGGTGGAGAGTTTCAGAGAGAAGAGCAGGACCTAGACCTATAGTTCTGGAATTGATCCATGACACTAGTAGCTAGCTAGCTAATTATCTCGTGTTATGCATAGCTACTGAGTGAAGTTTTCACTTACATGATACGTTTGATAGGTATTTATTTAGCTACTGGAGATTGGGCTAGTATGTTTAGAGAAAAAGTATGCAACAGACGACTCGAACGTCTATTCGCGTACACTCCGTCCACAGGCTATAATTACCATTGTATCTAGAAACTTCCTCCTCATGCACCTTGTAGGGCCTCAATTATCAATTCTAGGTTTTCAGTATCGACGGGTTGGCTTCAGACAGCTTGTTGAATGGTTGTATGGCCAATCTCACGAACGTGAAAGCTGAAAGAAGCTCTGCCTGCAATTCGGAGATCAGCAACTTGACTGGAATTATGGTACGTTTTGTTAACGGGCTGTATCTAAAAATGACCTCTACAAAATCTCTGGTTGGTTATCCATTCGCATTCTGCCTCGGCGGAATACGCGTAGCTAATTACAGTATAGCTACGTAGCTGATACTTGACGCAATACGCATACTATATTAATTATCTATGGCATAGCAGCTACCTGACAGATCAGGGCCCAGTAACCACACTTGCATGGTCGTCTGGTGATTAGTTCTCGGCACAACTCACTTGATTTGGATGATCTACTATATTTGTATTGTACTTGAGTAGTTAGTAGTCATCCATAATTAATTTATGGCAGCCAGAGGAGTATCTAGGCTAGGAAAGGTAGCACGACCCCATACCCGCAGGCCTGTATAGGAAGCTGTAGAAGTGTAAGCGCGAAAAAGGGTGCTAGTCTCGGTCCCAAACCCAACCAACCCCAGCACAGATCACTTTTAGTATCGCGTGGGGAAGGAAGGGTCTGGTAGATATAGTGCACATTCCTAAGGTCTCATTACCATTAATTATCAAAATTTCACACGTGGTCATCAAGAGTCAAGCCGCCTTTGAAGACCTAGAGCTAGAGGCGGCAAGTACTGTACCGACACACCTTCGCTGTGCTTGGCTCGGTTTGGAAATGCCCTTTTTGCAGCAGCATATGCGAGTGACTCGTGCAATTGCAATCGTCGGCATCTGGGCACTTCACCATCTGTGGATGCTGGGATCAGCGAGCTGTGCCAGTGTTGGATGCAGAAAAGGAGAGATTCTACCTTCTGACCGCGTGTCCATGGCGTGCTTCCAGAGCATAGAGATGCTATTGAAATTGGAGAGTAGCGCTGGCAGTGATTTTAAACATGCAGAAATCCAGAAGTTTGACAACACCTTGTTATTACACGCTGGGCGAATCTGTACTTCCAGCATCAATATTAATATACGTCATTGAGATTACTTGTTCTACGATCTGATTGGATCCGCCCGGATTCTGGCGGAGTTAAGGAATGTGGGCTACCTAGCTATTCTATATAATATTATGTAACAAATTAATATCCAGAAAGTAACATAGACAGTGTACTTCAGGAAAGATCAACGAATTTTATAATATACGTTGGTACCAGTGTGGATCTAGAGGGGGGGGGGGGGGGGGGGGGGTGGGGGGGGGGGGGGCACTGGGGGTCGGTGCACCCCCCCCCCCCCCCCCCCCCCCCCCCCCTTTTGCTTCTTTGTCACTTTATTTTCCTCCTTACTACATGAACTAGCTGCCACTACGTTGCAACTAGTACTCCTGGCCTGGCCTCCTCAGCTCACAATACCGTATGTTGCCTGAAATTGAACGGCTTGGGAAAGAGACCACAATGTAGTATGCCTTCTGTGTATGTACGTATTACGTTCATGAGCGAATTTTGAGCAAGAAAGGAGCACATGGCGGCCCCGAGACCTGCAATCCTCGTACATCTGGAACTTGTAGTGCAAAGCACGAAGGTTCCACGAGAGCCCTTCCTGATAAATGAAAATTGAAGGCGAATAAAACGCGCCTCTATGCACTGTAATTGTTGCCCCCCCCCCCCCCCCCCCCCACCCCCCCCTTTCACAAATCCTGTATCCGCCCCTGGGTACTGTGTCACGTTGCACAGGATTTTTGCACAACTTGGAAACTTTTGTCGCACTAGTATCTTGTGCCCACACTGTATGTGCAAGTCATCCATTGTGTGCACATAGCATTGTCTGCCAGTGTACAAGTACTGAGAATGCAGACTAATCCCCCCCCCCCCCCCCCCCCCCATACCAACAAAGAAAGTGATGGAGAGCAACAAGTGTCCAATTGCTGGACAATTATGTCCAGCATGAGAATTTACTCTGGACAGCCATGATTTCTCAAGACATTTAGTGATGCATGAATTTTGACTGCCATTTGTAAATGTACATGGGCTTGTTTTGCATGCATGGCGAACAATGAACTAGAGTCTGTGTACACACGTTGATGTGATGTGATCCCTGAAAAGTTGAACTTTGCACTTTGCTGTTGCTAAGTGGGTGACAGATATCCTCACCCACTGCCAAAAACAAATTGTACATAGAAAAATTGCCATCAGAGTTCAACCACCACCAACCAACTTGTGTTTTGTTTATCGAGTTCCTGCATATAGAAGGAGAAAACAGTGTACAAAGTACTGATACTGATGTCTATATCATTATGTGGGCTAATCCACTAAGAGTGGGTACCAACCACTTGAAACTCAAACAACCCTATATCTGAAAGAGCTCCACTTTAAAAGACCATGCAGGAGTTGTATTTAGGAGGTTCATTATTGCTGATGACATTACTTCGTTTTTTCAGGGAACATCTTGGCGACGAGAATTCAAGTGGGCTCTCATTGTTGAAGCTTTTCCAGTTTCATTCCTACAATGTGTCAGGTCAGCTAAGCACATTGCATGTTTGTGAAGGGAACCTTAATATGCTTTTTGTGACAAGCATTCAAGGGACATCTTAATAGTATTGCATGGTAGTATTGCCTGCATTGGTAGTATTGCCTGCATTGGTAGTATTGCATGGCATAATTATTATATGCCACATGGTTTGGGCTTAATGTGAGATGAACTGCTGTTAATTTTAAATTACTGCGTACTTTGGGTGGGTGGTTACAAAGTTGTGAAAAATGATGGGGTTGTACACTGCTCAGTTGAAATTGCTGCTGTTCTGTGTGGAGCATGGTCAGCTTGGAAAGCTCATAGTTTGCTGACCTTAGTTGATTAGCCTTGTTCTCAGGCCTGCACGCTGCTTTTGGTTGCACGAAAGAAAGCGGGGGCCTGGTATGTTTCCTCGTGTGTGTGATGTCGAGAGTAGAAAGGTGTAGATAGGACTTATTTGAAGGTAGGTGATCTGGGGCTCAGAACAGCAAGAAGAGCTAAGGTACCATGCAGGTAACTTACCACGTGTTCTGGCTAGCGGGGGGCGACTGTTCGTACACACCAAGCGTTGAAGGTGTAGTTGATGGAACAATACACGAAACATTGCTTTTTCGTTCAGAAAATTTTGTTGATTATGTAATACTTACGGATATACAGTGTATTCTGTCACCGTGAGTACAGTATACACCAATGTGCCACTTGCAGGTGCATAGCCAACCACTTGTGGGGTCTACTGCTTAATATTGGCTCTATATGAATGTTCTAGATGGGGGTAGCCATTCCCATTTTTACATTAAGGGTGCCAAAATCTAAGGTGTTCCATCAAATTTCCCCTGGCTATGGACTTGACTTATACTCATGTAAGTTACCTTTAGGTTCCAATCATAGGTTCGACAAACATTAGTCTGCATCTTTACGAACCAGTTTCCTGGCAATTATACTCCATCTGACATGTCGTTTGACATTTCTCCATGTCCATCTGTGAAGCACAATCATACGTAACTGAGCATGCCACGTGTATAATATCTCAGGATACAGAATGTCTGGGAACTTACAAGAACAAATTGTATGCGTATTGTGCGGGACACTTGAGACTTTGGTCAGATCATGTATGTGGAGCAAATTTAAATTTCACTTGCCATGCGTGTCTATTGCACACAGAACCATTTGTCATGTGATTGTAGTTTGCTTGCATAATGTCAAGCCAGACTTGCTTCTTGTTCGTTGGACTGCATCGTCAAACACGCTTGCTTGGAAAGTGCTAGCAATGGTGGTAATTCCCAAGTGCAAGATGCACTGCCTGCTGGTTATTAATTTGAATGACACATGGGTGTGGTCACCTGCCCCATGATGTTTAGGTCTTGCAGTTGATATGGCTGCATGTGAAGTGAGTAAACAAAGAGTCAAACTACGCAGAATAATTAATATGTCTGTTTTGGTATTCTTGACCATAACAACTGCAATCCGGAATGCCAGGACATTGTGGTGTTGGGTAATACTGTTCATAGTAGTTGCTATGATAATACATCATCATCTCCACCGAACCATGAAATCTATGTACTGGGTTGGTGTTGAGTTAGTTATGTGTACATTGAATTGTGCCACCCAGTTATCTACTACGTATAACCATTCATTTTGTATGTTATATGTTGATAACACTGGTCCCACCCACTGATGTCACGTAACACTGTTGTGTAGCCATTGTGAGTTTGAACTGTAAACAATATGTTGATATGGATGTATGTACGACTATATTACAGTAGCTACCAATGCAAATTGAATAGGCTTGCATCAAGAGTAGAAAGCACGGCTGTGTGCCGTACTGTGTGAAGTTTTGAGCATGAAAACCGATGGGAACCTTATGTTTACATTATACAAGCTATGAAACTGACCTCCAATGTCTATGGTTGGTAAACGTTAATACTCAGTGGTTGATGATGTGAATTGCAGATTTGGTTCTACAGTGCATGTCTGGGAACGTTTCCTGTGAGAGAGTTCGGTTTCCATACTGAGTCTGTTTGGTGAACCAAAAGTGTTTTTGTGGTGCCAATTAGCTGGATAAGGTAGTTGACAGTGCTCATCGTGTTAAGAACGATGTATGGACCTCGTCAAAGGGATATACACTCAAACCTCCGATAGTGGACCCTCCGAGATAGGGACACAATATAATAAACCTCTCTACAAAGGACACTTTTCAAGGTCCCAAATAATTGGTTTCTGCACTTTATTCTGGATCACCCCTTGTTGTAGTCGGCAGGATTCCAAACGTGGAGAAATAAGTATAGCTACAGTCAAACCTCCGAACAAAGGACGCTTTGGGAACAATATAAATTCAAGTCTATTAGAGAGGTTGTCCTCTTTTCGGAGGTTCAAAATGTATTGGCAGTGAATGCTTGATAGAGGACTCATTGGCCATTTCACATCCCGCTTCTGACACAACTGTTGACTGCCAATGTAAGGTGGATAGGTGGATAGGCCTAGGCTTGCAACAAGACTGAATCACAATCTGAAGTACAGTGATAGTCCAAGGATAACGATACAATCCACTAGGGCTAGACTATAAGGTTCAGTCATGAGTCACAAGTACCTGTGGGTTATATCCTACGTGTGCTTCATGCTCGGCAACTAGCACAGTGTGTGTATAACTGAAATTTTCAAATTTGGCATCAGAATGCAAATATGGCTACAAAATGAATGCATGAATTAACAAAGCACAACAGTTACTGATTGTATGCATAATTATGTCAAATTAGTCTACCTATAAGTAGAACAATGGTTGCTCTTATCTCTCTCTCATACCAGTACATTAGACAGCCAGGCATAATTTCACTCACGATGCTGGTACGTATGACTGTGAATACTACTTCTAAAATCACCCCACTGTGCAATAGAGGAAGAAATTCAGTGTTTACTTCTGCAATGGCAACATCATGAAATAGTATTCAGTTTTCGCAGGTGCAAGTGTAACTGGAGACAAGGACATTTGACACCATGAGACAGACCAATTGAATTTCAACCTTGATCCATAACCTACAGGCTGTATGTCTGTCTACATTGTCATGTTTTGATCTCTTTTTTCATCTGCATCCTTTTATGGTGTGTTTAAATCATTAGGGTATGGATGTGTCATTATTGCACGAGGGTGACAATATATCATGACTGCTTAATGGCACAGACATCCATTTCTCCGGTAACCTGTAACCTGTAACCTGTAACCTAAGCAGCACATTGGAATGTTCCTCTTATCTCTCTCTCATGCCAATAGTACTGGCTTACGATGCCCATGTGACTGTGAATACCACTTCTAAAATCACTGTAAAAGCAAAACATTTCATGGGGGTAGCCCCTCCCCCTGCCTGGAGCGCTTATCAGCACCAGACCAAAGTACAGTGATGCCCTCTGCAACCATGCCCTGACAATCCTAAATTTGCTTCCGGCACCCCTGCACTCTTAATATGTAAACCTGTCCCTCATTTCATACTCCCCTTTCACACTCAGCTAGCTAGGTTCTCAGTGGATGGTACTCAGACCTCAGGGACAACAGCAGCAGTCCTAGCTGCGTGTGACACTCACATTGTTGTGTCATCTCACGCTCACACGCATGCATATCTCAGGCAAGCTATAGCTAGTCTTGATGCAGTGGCGGATTAAGGGGGGGGCGGATTAAGGGGGGAGTAAGGGGAGTACAGATGCACCCCTTAGTAAAATTAACTCTACGGTACAGCAGTTTTGATTTAGTCTCCAGCGCTATGCAAGTTCAAAACTCAGGTCAGACACGTGTCATGAATGCATTCATGTGACCGGTAGTGGGTGCGGCAACACAAAAAAAAAATCTCAGCCGCACTTCACGCGCCGGTGGCTGAACCCCCTTTCTAAATTTCTTAATCCGCCACTGTGATGGTAGTACACTGTAACTGTTTAGTCATGTGCACAATAGTGGACACAAAATAGAATGTTGCTTCATTCCCAATCTACCCTGGAACAGAAATAGCTAAGCACAGACACCACATGTTCAAGTGATTGACGACAGTGAAGTTGTACAGTTGTATATTTTGCCATATGAATTGATAATTTTATTCAGTCATACCTTGACCTTCACATTGGTTCTGTCAGCATTCTACAGTTGGTACATTCGCAATGATCTAGGAATGTGCTATGGACCCTAAAGAGTTAACCGCACAGAGAACACACATTTGGAATTTAAGTGGGTGAAGCACACGGGACACGTATAGCACACGGGACACGTATACTTTTTGTACTAGGCGCATGTATAGTTTTTCTACTCTAGACACACTGCTATTGTAGGCGTGGCTGGCATTTACTGTGCATGTCATTCAGAATTCGAAGACACAGCAGTAGACAAAGAGTTAATGACAGTTCTGCCTAATACAAGCAAACCTTCTATGTACGTTGACTTGGGTAAACTTACTGACCCACAGCATTCTTTGAATTAGCATGGAAAGGATAGTCCTGCCCTTGGCAGAATTCAGAGGGAGATGATACTATAGTTACTAGCATGGAGTCGTAGCTACTTGAGTAAACTTCAGTAGCTTGCATCAAACTTAGGAAAAAAAAATGCTGCCCACTACATGTACTAACCAGCTACATTCTTTGAATTAGCATGGAAAGGATAGTCCTGCCCTTGGCAGAATCAGCATTGCAAGATGAAACAGAATGCATGTGGAAATTGTTGTGTGGGGTGACTCTTTGGAATGTAACATGTTTTTCCATTCTCTTTGTGGTACCTAACTTGTGATATGGAGGGTACCATGCCTTGTACCTTGTAGTAGACAAATGTCTGCCTTTGCTATTAGGGATAGATTGATTGTTTATGAAGCTTGACAGAATTGTGTGGGGGATCCTTTGGACTGTAACAGGTTATTTGTCCAATCTCTTTATGGTACTTACTTAGGTATGCATCAATGACAGCTCACTGTACCTGGAGTAAACTTTCTATGGGTTCCTGTGTGTGTGTGTCATCAACAGCTATGAAGGACTGATTACTACAGCATTCGATTATTGCAGCACTATAATGCTACTTGTGTTCCATATATATCCCTTCCACTTCTGGCTGATACGCAAGTAAGGAAAGTATTAACTTAATCTGCTATACGATGCTTACAAATCGAGTATAAGTTTAGCTACAGTTCCAAAATATTGTGCATTTAACCAGTCAGCCACATCATCGCTCCCGTTCCTCAGTATGCTCCATTTCGTCATGTCCATGCATCTCTCAAGCACACCCCATGAGTGACATGTGCAATGTCACAGGATTCAGAACATCCAGGGCCCCACCTGCACAAATTGAATACCTGCCGGACACTTGCGGGCTCACGGGGTATCTTCCTGAGAGTTGCAGATAGATATATAAATAACGTATGTGGCCATGCATCCGTACAACATGATTAGTAGCCTTAAATGCTTCCTACATGGCAGCTAGCACAGTCATTTTATATGACTTTAATACTCTGGACAGCCATAATTTTATTCATGAAGCATTGTGATTGTGAATGCCACCTCTGAAATTACCCCAGCTGGCAATAATTCATGGTGTATTCCCTAACTCATGTGACTGTGAATTACATCTCTAAAATCACCCCAGCTGGCAATGCATTCCTAAGCTCATATGACTGTGAATACTACTTCTTAAATTACCCCAGCTGGCAATAGAGGAGGATACTCAGTGTTTACTTCTGCAGTGAAGTGATAATTTGCAACCACTCTCCTGGAATAATGGCACATGCAGAGTCTACACACCATAAAACGATGCAGTACATTATGGATCAGCCTGAAATTCAATTTCAATGTCCTTATCTCCAGTTAAACTTAAACTTGCACCTGCAAACACTTTCATGACGTCGCCCTAACCACCAATGACCGCAAAACTCATTATGAGACTTTCAGCTTCATGATGTCACATCAGGTAATGTCCTAGCTTGGGAGATAGGTTTCGAGTGAGTGAGCAGAACGGGTTGGACAAGGGGAGGTGTGTGGGTTCACTGACAGGGTGAAAATAGCGTGACCTGTCTGCATGGGCAGGTTAGCATTCCCCCATCAACTGTTTTGGTCCCCATTTTATCTGCATGGTGTGTCAAAACCATTAGGCTCTGCATGTGCCTTTATTCCATGAGCATAGTTGCCAAGTCTTTAAAAGCAACTTCAGGGACACTTTGTTGAACGGTACAACCCCCCCCCCCCCCCCCCCATTATACATTACATTATAACCACACCATACATGGATATTACACATATTATAATAACAGTTTGCCACCTCCTGGCCATGCATGGTGCCACTTTCCATTAACGTGTGTTCCAAAGTCATGTCAGACACCGTCAGAAATGCAGTAGATCAAGCACGCACCACACAGCTGCACTACACCTCGTTGAATACCTGGAAACTCCTCCCTCCATGAAAGGCATTCCCTCCTTGGCTTCTATGCTGCAGGTGTACAGGTACAGTCCTCAACTCGGGCATTTATATTGTCAGCGTTGCAGCATGTGGTCTTTCTCTAATTTCCGTTCCCAAACTGCATGCAACAAGCCTGGGAACGAGAACAGGACTATTGCTTTTTTTTCCGGGACAAAGTACCTTCTGTACGGGACAGGGGACAAGACAAAGAATTCCGGGACTGTCCCGGATGTTCCGGGACACTAATTGGCAACTATGCATGAGAGTGGAATAATGGCACCTAACAAGGTGAGAAGATTGTTTTCTCAGCCCATTCGTGCAAAAGAGGAGAGAAATGACCCATGCCAAAACCAAGGGCTTTTCGATACCAAGCCCAGACACAGCCATGTTGTCTGCACTCTTCGGGTGTGCCCACCCACCTCCCCCTGACCCACCCTTTCTGCTCACACAGAACCTAATTCCTGAGGACATTGCCAGATGTGACATCACAAGGTGAAAGTCTCATGCCGGCATTAGAGATTAATTTTATTCCATGCCAATATGTGAAGACAAATTACAAACCCTATGTCAGCAGTGACAAGGGCAAATGTCAAATGTCAGTTGATCATAGTTGTCCACAAAACAACACAGGAACCCATACAGAAAGGTCAGTTTTAATGGGATCCAGTCGATCCTCACTGCAAATAGAAATCAGTGGAATGGTGCATACCTGACTGTTAAGTACCATTCACAGAATAGACAAACAAGTTTCCATTCAAATGATCCTTCCCTAAATTGTAGCACACTTTAAGTACCTTGCCTTTCAAGAAATTGTGTTCGAAAGAGATAGCTTATGCAAGCCAGTCAACAAGAGAGATGGTTGAGGTCGGTGCTGTTCAAAACCCCAAGCAGAAAAAGCTCACAGACTTTTTTCCTAGGCTGTTGCCGACTGTAGATGCACAGGAGCGTTCTCAGATTGCAGCCGTTCGTCCACTTTAGGCGTTAGGTTGGAAGACCACAAATGCATTGCCCTCAACCTGACCAGTCAGCAGAATACGGCAAGGGGTGTGTATCAATCGTAGCTACTGCCTTCGCTGAATGGTCGAGATTATTTGCTTCGCGCAACCAAATTCCAAGGCAGCCTCTAGTCAATAGTGCCCATACTGTTCAGTAAACATGTTAGCTGACCACAATCTAGACCAAGAGCAAGATGTTTACATCTATTCGTTCTTGACTAGGAATACACACATACAACATAAGGGCAGTCTGGATATGAGGTCATGGTATTCCTTGTTGGGATTCATAGAATGTGTCTGCTTGTTACCAAAATGTCCATTAACGCTTTACAAGTCACCTGAATTCTTGTCTGTAGTGTCCCCATTCTTATCACCAAAGTTCCCTACAATAGCTCCATAGCTGTCAGAGCTGCCCCGTCCGCTTGTACATGCTCTGTTGAACACTTCTTGTTACCAAAGTGTCCCTCAAAAGCATACATACAGTGCTCCTGCTCAATAGTTGTCCCTTAAAAGTGTTACCAAAGTGTCCCCATGCTTATCAACCAAGTGTCTCATCAAACAAGATACCTACTATCAGTAGTTTCCTCTCAACCTGCATGAGACATTGTGTGAATCCCCAAATTGAGTGTTGGGACCTTCAGCTGCTTTCCAATTGCAACTGAGGTAACCGAGCTCAATTACAATACCCCATGCCATGGGCGGCATTTTACAGTGTGCACACACGCACGTGGAGGAGGTAGAAACTGCCTAGGAATGAGGCTAGAATGGACGGAATCATTCAGTTCTACCAAAGCTGACATTTGTCACAGACATAGTAGCTACCTACAATGAAATTGCTGTATGGTGCAGTTGTCTCCATATCTTCTTTGCAGAGACATATACAACCAGGAGCCCATAAAGAGGAGTGTCCAACTTAGCATTGTAGCCACTGAACAATTAAGTGCATTCAAACAGCAGCAACCTACATAGCCATGACCTTATTTGGAACCTCTTTATGTAGCAAGAGCCAGTGCGGGGGCTTCCTTGTAGTAGTCCAGTAGGTGTTGCAGGCATGCATTTATCTAAGACTCAGGACTGCTTTGGGATATACCGATCTAATGGTACAAGAGGTTAACCTCAGAACAGTCCCTGCATGTGTGGTACCAGAGGTGCAACAGTACACAGTATCACAATTTCAGGAATGTATGGATTTTGCCCAACCATAGTTGTGCACCATGACGTTCTGTGATGGCAATAAATGGATCTTGGCTCTGAATGACAGTGTTTGTAGCTTGTTTTGTCCATTTATACCATACGGCTTGACCATTGCACCTCTGGTGCCACAGAGGGACTGTTCTGAGACTCATTAATATTATTTATTGATAAAAGCATGACAATAATGTAACGGTAATTAAGATGGTGATTGCAGTGAGAGATGGATGTTGTGAAGGGTACGTGGAACGAGATTATGAGACCATGGATAGCAGGGCGTGGGGAAATGGAAATGTGCACACCACCCCATTCCTAATGTATGGGATGTCGGCACATCCTGTGGGTTTTGTGTGGCCAAATTTACGGGCTGGCTGGTACATGCTGAAGTGCTCAGGGATAGAACAATGGAGTGGGCACTATAATAACTTTTAGTTCCGCTAAGTATCGGTGACATGTATAACTATACTGTAGCTGGTGGATACCATGCATATACTATACCACACTGTAGAAAATGTGCTACATCAGCACCATGCAGGGCGGAGCACTCCCTTTAGCAGAGGTGGTAGGGCAGGTGCGGATACAGGATTTATGAAGGGGGGGGGGGGGGGGGGGGGGGGGGGGGGGGGGGGGGCACTATATATTAAACGCTGCCGGAGGCAGTGCATAGAGGCGCGTAGCGCCGATCAGTCCGCGCAAAGCACGGAAATTTTTTTTCGCCTTCATTTTTCACTTCTCAGGATGGGCTCTCGTGGCACCTTCGCGCTTTGCACTGCAAGTTCCGAGGATTGCAGGTCCCAGGGCCGCCATGAGCTTCTTCCTTGCTCAAATTTCACTCACGAACGTAATACGTACGTACACGGAGGGGTATACTAGATCGTGGTCTCGTTCCCAAGCCGTTCGGTTTCAGGCAACACACGGTATTGCGAGCTGAGGAGGCCAGGCCAGGAGTTGCAACGTAGCGGCAGCAAGTTAGTAAGGAGGAAAATAAAGCGATGAAGAAGCAAAAGGGGGGGGGGGGGGGGGGGGGGGGGGGGGGGTACCGGCCCCCGGTGCCCGCCCTCCCCTAGATCTGCCCCTGTAGGGCAGAGGGTGTGAAGTAGTGATATAAGGATTCTGGAAAAAGTGCTAGGGCCATTGCCTTACCTGCCCTACCGTGTGCGCCGGCCATGCCATGTGTGTCACTTTGGAACAATTTCAGTGGATAATTGTTCCAAAAGTGACACACTTGGTGCTGTTATAGCACCACATTTTTAACAGTGCAGGGAAAGATGTTTGTCCATTCTCTTCATGGCACTTACCAGTTAAGTATGCACCATCTTCTTATCATGTTTGTGGTGGCAGCTCACTAAAGCTTGAGTGACCTTTCTGTGTACAGCTATGAATAATTACTAGAGCTACCCTTTCCTGGAACGAATCCTTTGTAATAATATTATACTGGGAATTCCTCTACAGGTTGGTCAGTGTATGTGTTGACCTGTTCTAACAAAACACTTAGTTAAAACAACCCAAGGAATGAGGAGTGGTTTTTCAGAGAGTTATTGTTGCCTAAGATTACAGGTTACAGGTTCCATTTATAGAATCTTATACTATACTTAGGCTATTCTAACCAAAATAACGGGTCATATATCCCACGGCCGGCTGTGCATGCATACTGTAAGCGATTGCTTGCACGAGAAAGCGAAGAGCTAGCTTTGTTAGTCTAGCCAAGGACTTGTGCCTTTACCACTGCCTCAGTCAAGTATCACAGATGCCTCTGCCACTGATCGGTGAGTGCCTACACCACAGTATCTATGTCTACACAGTGTACTCACCTTAGAATAGCCTAAGTATAGTACAAGTTAGTTGTATCCCTGGCCAGCGGGATGTAAGGCCCCTTACATCCTTGGGAGAGGCCAGTGCTTTTGTTCCGCCTTGGAAGTGCCTCGGGCTTTGCCCTCGGCACTTCCTCGGCTCCACTCAAGCACTGACCTCTCCTGCGGGATATAACAGGTCTTATATCCCGCTGGCCAGGGATATAACCTATACATATTATTTTTTCTGAACTTGATTATCATGCATACCTGAAATGATAGTTGTGAAGTACATGTGCGCTTCCACTTCCTAGTAATAAACTGGCCAATTTTTTCATGTGCAATATAGTATGCCATTGATGTTTGCCACAATTATTAGGAGTCATGGCAGTATGAGGTGATGGGATCCTTTGTTTACTAGCAGCTAAGTAATGGGACTGCAAATGCGAGAATGAATCCATGTAGAAAGCATAACTGTTCCCTGTAATGATGTGCGTATTTCCTGTAACCTAGGCAGCACATTGGAATGTTTCTCTTATCTTTCTCTCATACCAATAGTACAGGCTTATAAGAATCTGATGCTCATGTGACTTGAATACCATTCTAAAATCACCCCATCTGGTGTTTACTTCTGCAATATGGGCAAGGTCATGAAATAGGTGCAAGTGTAACTGGAGACAAGAACATTGAATGCCATTAGAGAAACCAATTGATTTTCAGGTTGATCTGTAACCTACAGGCTGTCTACTTCCTTCTATGGTATGTCAATACATTAGGCTCTGCATGTGATGTTATTCCATGAGAGTGGTATATGCTTATCACTTTAACCACCAATGACTGCAAAACTCATTATGAGACTTTCAGCTTCATGATGTCACTTCTGGAAATGTCCTTTGACCTGTCTGTGGTTAGAATTGCCCGATCAACTTGATCCAATGTTCATTAATGAGTGGATGTGGTTAGAGTCATGTATGTACTTAGGATGGCTGAGTGCAGTATAGTGTGTGAAGTCTGCATAAAATTTTGGTCCCTTTTTATCTGCGGTGTGTCAAAACTATTAGGCTCTGCATGTGCCATTATTCCATGAGAGTGGAACAATGGCACATTACAAGGCGAGAGGACTGTTTTCTCAGCCCATTCGTGCAAAGGAGGAAAGTAATGGCCCATCCAACCAATGGCTTTTCAATGCCAAGCTCAGACACGGGCGTGCTGTCTGCACCCTTCGGGTGTGCCCACCCACCTCTCCCTGACCCTCCCTTTCTGCTCACACAGAACCTATCTCCTGAGGACATTGCCAGACGTGACACCACAAGATGAAAGTCTCATGCCGGATATTTCCAGCATTATCCGGGAGAGTGTTAAGTAAACTACAAGCTAAATGTTTGACCTTCAAATTAGTCCGGTTAGTAAAGAGTTGGCACCTGCAGGGATACATACCATACAGAAAGAAACTCACATTCAGTCTTTATGGCTATGAGAGAATCGATCAGGCCTGCAACCATACTGACTACTAAAATGAGCTCGCACTAAATACAGTGTAAAAGACTATAGGGTTGTTGTAACTGAGCTTGGTTACCTCAGATGCAATTAGAAAGAAGACCAAAGCAAGTATAATGTACCTGTTTAGGAGATACTTTGTTAACAAGCGTGGGGACATTTGGCGACAAACAAGTGGACCCTTTTATGGCCAGCATTCAAGTGGCCTCTCATGCATTACACATTGTAAGCTTTTATTGGACACACTTTGGTAACAAGCTGATACACAATTAACAAACACTTTGAACAAGCAGGCACATTGTATGCAGATTGTAAGCTTTTAAGGGAACAAGATATGAACCCCAGGCAGGAGTGCCACGACCTTGATCCAGATCACTCTTGAGCTGCATGAGATAGCATTTTAGAATGCCAATTGGAACTGGAACTGGGTTAAGTAAGCTCAGTTAAAACAACCCTAGTCTTTTACAGTGTAATAATTGCTGCTATGGAGTAACTATTTTCTTTCTGCACTCCAGTCTAGCCCCTTCTCCCTTCTTAGCCATTGAAATTTTGTGCAATAATCCTTTCTATTACCACCTTGTCAGATTTGTCTGTGGGGGCAACTTATAGCAATGCCATACTGGCATGCAATGATGATTAAGATGTGCTAGGCCAGAATATATCACACAACCTTAGTGAAGGGAAGAGACCAAGAAGTGCCTTCGCTGGATACATTTTGAGTGCATCCATAATCATTGTGCATATTATAATCTGCACAACAAAATTCCAAGGCAGCTGCTAGTCAATAGCACCCATAATGTTCAGTAAACATGTTAGCCGACCACAATCTACACCAAGAGGAGATATGTTTACAGCTACTCATTCGTGACTCTTGATTGAAGATGTCGATGATGACCATTGGTAGCACTTCTAAATATCACATTTTTTTATTCTGGTAGAAATTTGATATTTCAGTTCCATGACGTTCATGCTCGCTCTCATAACAGCCAACTGTAAATGGGTAGCACATGATGTGAGACAACACTACAAATGCTGGGAAGTTTACCTAATATAAGCACAATACAGAACACTGCAAGTTCCTTTGTCGTGGAGATCCTTGTCATGTGAAGTCGTAAACTATCAATTCTGTGGTCTAAGTAAATTTCCCAGCCCTTGTAGCCACTTCTACCATCCCAGGTATGAAACCGTATTTTTATGGGTTGCAACTCACTGAGTGCATGAAGGCAGTGGTTGATTGATTTCAATGTAGCTAGTTACTGCAGCATAGCCTTTCCACTTCAATAGATTGGCTCCAGTATTATAGTGCCCAAAAACCTATTTTGTTACTGAGAAACAATGTTAGTTGATCCTGCTGTGACCTTTGCACATCCCAGGAGAAAGAAGCTAGCTATATAATAATTAAGTACAGTGAAAAGTTTCACATTGACTGAATTTGGAGGGATGACATTTAGCTGATGTAGTAAGGCATCTGCGTACCATACAGGTATGTCACTATGGAAGGACTACAGGGTTGTATAACTGACCCAAGTTGCAATGGGAATACACACATTCTAAAATCCCTTACGACACATAAGGGCAGTCTGGATGATGTCATGGTATTCCTTGTTGGGTGGGGTTCATACAATGTGTCTGCTTGTTACCAAAATGTCCATTAACGTTTTATAAGTGAGAGGTCACTTGAATTCTTGTCTGTAGTGTCCCCATGCTTATCACCAAAGTCCCCTAATAGCTCCATAGCTGTCAGAGCTGCCCCGTCCGCTTGAACCCATGCTCTGCTGAACACCTCTTGTTACCAAAGTGTCCCTCAAAAGCATACATAAAGTGCTCCTGCTTAATAGTTGTCCCTTAAAAGTGGTAAGTGTCCCCATGCTTGTCAACAGTGTTGCTTTCAGTAGTTTCCTCTCAACCTGCATGAGGCATTGTGTGAACCCCCAAATTGAGTGTTGGGACCTTCAGCTGCTTTCCAATTGCAACTGAGGTAACCGAGCTCAATTACAACACCCCATGCCATGGGCATTTTACAGTGTGCACACACGCACGGGGAGGAGGTAGAAACTGCCTAGGAATGAGGCTAGAATGGACGGTATCATTCAGTTCTACCAAAGCTGACATTTGTCACAGACATAGTAGCTACATGCATTGAAATTGCTGTATGGTGCGGTTGTCTCAATATCTTCTTAGCAGAGACATACAACCAGGAGCCCATAAAGAGGAGTGTCCAACTTAGCATTGTAGCCACTGAACAAGTACATTCAAATAGCAGCAACCTACATAGCCAGCCGTGCCCTTATTTGGAACCTCTTTATGTAGCAAGAACCAGTGCGGGGGCTTCCTTGTAGTAGCCCAGTAGGTCTTGCAGGCATGCATTCATCTAAGACTCAGGAGTAAAACTTACTGCTTTGGGATATACCGATCTAATGGTACAAAGGGTTAACCCCTAATAGCTCCATAGCTGTCAGAGCTGCCCCGTCCGCTTGAACCCAGCACAGTCCCTGCATGGTACCAGAGGTGCAACAGTACACAGTATCATAATTTCAGGAATGTATGGATTTTGCCCAACCATAGTTGTGCACCGTGACGTTCTGTGATGGCAATAAATAGATCTTGGCTCTGAATGACAGTGTTTGTAGCTTGTTTTGTCCATTTATACCATACGGCTTGACCATTGCACCTCTGGTGCCACAGAGGGACTGTTCTGAGACTCATTAATATTATTTATTGATAAAAGCATGGTTACTGTAATCTCGTTCATGCATCTCCATTCTCTTACCATGCAGTCACTTACACATCCACCCCTAGTCTATCGAGCTAGAGAAATCGGTCTGGCTCAATAGACTAATCCACCCCTGTTAAATGTGTGCTAATTTAACAATCTGACAAAGTTTAACAATCTGACAATAATGTAACGGTAATTAAGATGGTGATTGCAGTGAGAGATGGATGTTGTGAAGGGTACGTGGAACGAGATTATGAGACCATGGATAGTAGGGCGTGGGGAAATGGAAATGTGCACACCACCCCATTCCTAATGTATGGGATGTCGGCACATCCTGTGTGTTTTGTGTGGCCAAATTTACTGGCTGGCTGGTACATGCTGAAGTGCTCAGGGATAGAACAGTGGAGTGGGTTAAAAAAAAAGTTTTAGTTCCGCTAAGTATTGGCGACATGTATGACTATACTGTAGCTGGTGGAGGATACCATGCTTATACTATACAACACTGTTGTGCTACACCAGCACCAAGTGTGTCACTTTGGAACAATTTCAGTGGAAAATTGTTCCAAAAGTGACACACTTGGTGCTGTTATAGCACCACATTTTAACAGTGCAGGGAAAGATGTTTGTCCACTCTCTTCATGGCACTTACCAGTTAGGTATGCACCATCTTCTTATTCACGTTTGTGGTGACAGCTCACTAAAGCTTGAGTGACCTTTCTGTGTACAGCTATGAATAATGACTAGAGCTACCCTTTCCTGGAATGAATCCCTTGTAATATACTGGGAATTCCACTTCACAGGTTGGTTGGTGTGTGTCCCATTACCCAATTAAAACAACCCTAGGATTGAGGAGTGGTTTTTCAGAGAGTTATTGTTGCCTAAGATTACAGGTTCCATTTATAGAATCTTATACTATACTTAGGCTATTCTAACCAATCAGGTTACAGTATTTGCGGGAAATAACGGGTCATATATCCCGCGGCCGGCTGTGCATGCATACTGTAAGCGATTGCGTGCACGAGAAAGCGAAGAGCTAGCTTTGTTAGTCTAGCCAAGGGCTCGTGCCTATACCACTGCCTCAGTCAAGTATCACGGATGCCTCTGCCACTGATCGGTGAGTGCCTACACCACAGTATCTATGTCTACACAGTGTACTCACCTTACAATAGCCTAAGCATAGTATAAGTTAGTTGTATCCCTGGCCAGCGGGATGTAAGACCCGTTACATCCCTTGGGAGATGCCAGTGCTTTTGTTCCGCCTCGGAAGTGCCTCAGGCTTTGCCCTCGGCACTTCCTCGGCTCCACTCAAGCACTGACCTCTCCCGTGGGATATAACAGGTCTTATATCCCGCTGGCCACAGGGGCGGATACAGGATTTATGAAAGGGGGGGGCACAATATATTAAACACTGCCGGAGGCAGTGTATAGAGGCGCGTAGTGCCGATCAGTCCGCGCGAAGCGGGGAAAAAATTTTTCGCCTTCATTTTTCACTTCTCAGGATGGGCTCTCGTGGCACCTTCGCGCTTTGCACTGCAAGTTCCAGATGTACGAGGATTGCAGGTCACATATAGTCTCGGTACCGAGACTAGGTCACAGGGCCGCCATGAGCTTCTTCCTTGCTCAAATTTTGCTCACGAACGTAATACGTACGTACACGCAGGGGTATACTAGATCATGGTCTCGTTCCCAAGCCGTTCGGTTTCAGGCAACTCACGATATTGCGAGCTGAGGAGGCCAGGCCAGGAGTTGCAACGTAGCGGCAGTGAATTAGTAAGTGCTAGCTAGCTATATAAAAAAAAAAATTCTCTAGCCAGGGGGGGGGCACCGGCCCCCCTGCCCCCCCCCCCTTGGATCTGCCACTGGGCCAGGGATATAACCTATACATATTATTTTTTCTGAACTTGATTATCATGCATACCTGAAATGATAGTTGTGAAGTACATGTGCGCTTCCACTTCTTAGTAATAAACTGGCCAATTTTTTCATGTGCAATATAGTATGTTTGCAACAATCATAATTAGGAGTCATGGCAGTATGAGGTGATGGGATCCTTTGTTTACTGGCAGCTAAGTAATGGGACCGCTAATGGGGACCGCAAATGCGAGAATGAATCCATGTAGAAAGCATGACTGTTCCCTGTAATGATGTGCGTATTTCCTGTAACCTAGGCAGCACATTGGAATCTCTTTTCTCTCTGTCATACCAATAGTACTGGCTTATAAGAAACTGATGCTTATATGACTTTGAATACCATTTCTGAAATCACCCCAGCTGGTGATTACTTCTGCAATATGGGCAAGGTCATGAAATAGGTGCAAGTGTAACTGGAAACAACAACATTAAATTCCATTAGAGAAACCAATTGATTTTCAGGCTGATCCATAACCTACAGGCTGTCTACGTTTGGTCCCTTTTTGTCTGCATCCTTTTATGGTATGTCAATACATTAGGCTCTCCATGTGACGTTATTCCATGAGAGTGGTATATACTTATCACTTTAACCACCAATGACTGCAAAACTCATTATGAGACTTTCAGCTTCATGATGTCACTTCTGGCAATGTCCATTCGACCTGTCTGTGCTAAGACCAGGTTAGAATTGCCCGATCAACTTGATCCAATGCTCATTAATGAGTGGATGTGGTTAGAGTCATGTATGTACTTAGGATGGCTGAGTGCAGTCCTGTGTGAAGTCTGCATAATTTTGGTCCCTTTTTTCTGGATCCTATTGTGGTGTGTCATAACCATTAGGCTCTGCATGTGCCATTATTCCATGAGAGTGGAACAATGGCACATTACAAGGCGAGAGGACTGTTTTCTCAGCCCAATCGTGCAAAGGAGGAAAGTAATGGCCCATCCAACCAATGGCTTTTCAATGTCAAGCTCAGGCACGGGCAACCTGTCTGCACCCTCCAGGTGTGCCCACCCACCTCCCCGTGACCCTCCCACCCTGCTCACACAGAACCTATCTCCTGAGAACGTTGCCAGACGTGACACCACAAGATGAAAGTCTCATACCAGATATTTCCAGCATTATCCGGGAGAGTGTTAAGTAAACTACAAGCTAAATGTTTGACCTTCAAATTAGTCCGGTTGGTAAAGAGTTGGCACCTGCAGGGATACATACCATACAGACAGAAACTCACATTCAGTCTTTATGGCTATGAGAGAATCGCTCAGGCCTGCCACCATACTGACTACTCAGGGGCGGCGGCACATATTTACAATTGGGGGGGCAAGATATATTTCACACTGCCGGAGGCAGTGTATAGAGGTGTGTAGCACCGATCAGTCCGCACAAAGCGTAGAAAAATTTTCGCCTTCATTTTTCAGCTATCAAGATCGGCTCTCGTGGCACCTTCGTGCTTTTGCACTGCAAGTTCCAGATGTATGAGGATTGCAGGTCCCGGGGCCGCCATGTGCTTCTTTCTTGCTCAAATTTCGCTCACGAACGTAATACGTACGTACACGGTATACTAGATTGCGGTCTCGTTCCCAAGCCATTCGGTTTTAGCTAGCCAGCCACTGGCTACATCGATAGCTGGACTTGCGCCAGATCAGCAACTCGATTCGCGTACATCGTACGTACACAAGGTTAGCCGAGTCAGCCTAGTAATAAGTATAGGGCAGCTAGCCGTTGGTGGTTTAATAGTAGCTACATGTAGCTGCTGGGAGTTAAGGGGGGTGATGCCCCCCCCCCCCCCCCCCCCCCCCTGTGCCGCCGCCCCTGCTACTAGAATGAGCTCGCACTAAATACAGTGTAAAAGACTATAGGGTTGTTATAACTGAGCTTGGTTACCTCAGTTGCAATTAGAAAGAAGACCAAAGCAAGTATAATGTACCTGTTTAGGAGATACTTTATTAACTCTTTACCAACCGATGACTGCAAAAGCCGTCATGAGCTCCCATAAGCCATAGGAATTTATATGGGGAATTTATTACTAGGCGTTATACTTTAATACAGGATTTTGCTTCCTTAAGCTGTTTCTTATGGTTGGTAAAGAGTTAACAAGCATGGGGACATTTGGCGACAAACAAGTGGACCCTTTTATGACCAGCATTCAAGTGGCCTCTCATGCATTACACATTGTAAGCTTTTATTGGACACACATTGGTAACAAGCTGATACACATTTAACAAACACTTTGAACAAGCAGGCACATTGTATGCAGATTGTAAGCTTTTAAGGGAACAAGATATGAACCCCAGGCAGGAGTGCCACGACCTTGATCCAGATCACTCTTGAGCTGCATGAGATAGCATTTTAGAATGCCAATTGGAACTGGAACTGGGTTAAGTAAGCTCAGTTAAAACAACCCTAGTCTTTTACGGTGTAATAATTGCTGCTATGGAGTAACTATTTTCTTTCTGTACTCCAGTCTAGCCCCTTCTCCCTTCTTCACCAGTGAAGTATTGTGCAATAATCCTTTCTATTACCTCTTTGTCAGATTTGTCTATGGGGGCAACTAATAGCACTGCTATACTGGCATGCAATGATGATGTGCTAGGCCAGAATTTATCACACAACCTTAGTGAAGGAAAGAGACCAAGAAGTGCTTTTGCTGGATACATTTTGAGTGCATCCATAATCATTGTTAATATTATAATCTGCATGTTAGTCAATAGCGCCCATAATGTTCAGTAAACATGTTAGCCGACTGCAATCTAGACCAAGAGGAAAGATGTTTACAGCTAGCTACTCATTCTTGACTCTTGATTGAGTTATGAAGATGATGACCACAGGTAGCACTTCTAAATATCTCACACTTTTGATTCCGGTAGAAATTTGATATTTCAGTTCCACGAAGTTCATGAACACTGTCTCTCATAACAGTCAACTGTAAATGGGCAGCACATGATGTGGGACAACAATTGAATTTGCTACAAATGCTGGGAAGTTTACTTAGACCATAGTCATATAAGTCATGTGAATTCATAAACTATCAGTTCTGTGGTCTAAGTAAATTTCCCATCCCTTGTAGCCACTTCTACCATCCTACATATGAAACCGTATTTTTATGGGTTGCAACTCATTGGGTGAAGGCAGTGAAAAGTTTCACATTGACTGAATTTGGAGGGATGACATCTAGCTGATGTAGTAAGGCATCTGCGTACCATATAGGTATGTCACTATAGAAGGACTACAGGGTTGTATAACTGACCCAAGTTGCAATGGGAATACACACATTCTAAAATCCCTTACGACACATAAGGGCAGTCTGGATGATGTCATGGTATTCCTTGTTGGGGTTCATACAATGTGTCTGCTTGTTACCAAAATGTCCATTAACGTTTTATAAGTGAGAGGTCACTTGAATTCTTGTCTGTAGTGTCCCCATGCTTATCACCAAAGTCCCCTAATAGCTCCATAGCTGTCAGAGCTGCCCTGTCCGCTTGAACCCATGCTCTGCTGAACACCTCTTGTTACCAAAGTGTCCCTCAAAAGCGTACATAAAGTGCTCCTGCTTAATAGTTGTCCTTAAAAGTGGTAGGTGTCCCCATGCTTGTCAACAAAGTGTTGCTATCAGTAACAGGGGCGTAGCTAGGATTTGGAGACTGAGGAGGCGTGGAGTTCTCTGCGCACGCGAAGTGCGCGGCGAAAAAATTTAGAGCTAATTGATTATTCATAAGTTAATATGCAGTGCGCGCAAACAGTTGCTCTGGAAATGCTACAGCAATATGCCGGTGCCCTGACTGTCCCAGACTTGCAGCACTATCAGCGTTAAGAGTATACGCCGGCTCATGGTCAGCCTAGCTCCTGTCTCTATCATCAGACCGAATGCACATAGTACGTGGAGTGTGCGAGACTCCAGACACGCGTGTCATTATCCAGAAAAGCGAGGAGGCAACTGCCTCCCTTGCCTCATTGCTAGCTACACCCTAGAGTAATATCCTCTCAACCTGCATGAGACATTGTGTGAATCCCCAAATTGAGTGTTGGGACCTACAGCTGCTTTCCAATTGCAACTGAGGTAACGAAGCTCAATTATAACACCCCATGGGCATTTTACAGTGTGCACACACGCACGTGGAGGAGGTAGAAACTGCCTAGGAATGAGGCTAGAATGGACGGTATCATTCAGTTCTACCAAGCTGACATTTGTCACAGACATAGTAGCTACATGCATTGAAATTGCTGTATGGTGCGGTTGTCTCAATATCTTCTTAGCAGAGACATACAACCAGGAGCCCATAAGGAGGAGTGTCCAACTTAGCATTGTAGCCACTGAACAAGTACATTCAAACAGCAGCAACCTACATAGCCGTGCCCATATTTGGAACCTCTTTATGTAGCAAGAGCCAGTGCGGGGGCTTCCTTGTAGTAGTCCAGTAGGTGTTGCAGGCATGCATTCATCTAAGACTCAGGAGTAAAACTTACTGCTTTGGGATATACCGATCTAATGGTACAGTCCCTGCGTGGTACCAGAGGTACAAAAGTATCACAATTTCAGGAATGTATGGATTTTTGCCCAACCATGCTTTTATCCAACGCGAACAATAAAGAGTCTCAGAACAGTCCCTCTGTGGCACCAGAGGTGCAACAGTCAAGCCATATGGTATAAATGGACAAAACAAGCTACAAACACTGTCATTCAGAGCCAAGATCCATTTATTGCCATCAGAGAACATCACGGTGCACAACAAAGTTATTTTAGTGCCCACTCCGTTGTTCTATCCCTGAGCACTTCAGCATGTACCAGCCAGACAGTAAAGTTGGCCACACATTCAATCAAAGGATGTGCTGACATCCCATAAATTAGGAATTGGGCGGTGTGCACATTTCCATTTCCCCATGCCCTATTATCCATGGTCTCATAATCTCGTATTACCATTATATTATTGCCAGATTGTTAAATTAGCACACATTAAACAGGGTTGGATTAGTCCAATGATCATTAGACTAGAGAAATTGGTCTAGCTCGAGCTAGACCAATATCTCTAGCTCGATAGACTAGAGGTGGATGTGTAACTAGCTGCATGAGAATGGAGGTGCAAGAACGAGATTACGGTAATCATAGTTCATCGTTCCACAGTAGTCAACCCTTTCCTATAGCTAAGTACTGGTTACATGCATAACTACTGTAGCTGGTGGATACCGTGCATTTACTATAGCTATGTCAGGGAAAGATGGGTTCTTTATGTGGAGGCTCTCACGTATAGTAAGGTATGGCTGAATGAATTGGTCAAATCCGGAGAGATTACGGAAAAGTGTAATTGATACACGGAAGCTACCTCGCGGTTGCGATGTGAGTTAGCTTAGTCCAGCGTTTGTTTGTGTCATCCACAGATGAAACTGCGAGGATGTGACCGCTTCTTTGTACGCATAGTAGATGGGTAGTTCGGGGCAAAACAAAGTAGCCTCCATCCGCTTTTGAATCTTGTGCTAGGACTGTGAAAATCGCGGAGCGAGGGTAGAGATGACGACGGTGAAGGCCGACACGGAGCTCTTGTAGCTGTTTCTGGAGTCTCTTTTGGTGTTCTGGAGGTAGGTACCTATGTGTATTCAACGATTTTATTTTGGGAAATCTGCTGTAGTCTACTGTAGCGTTTAAGGCAGCTGAAAAGCACCTTCACAACACCCTTGAAAAGGCTTCTTTTGTCAGTTCTGAAGAAATGTAACTTTGTTTCAAGTTTCCCAAAATAAAATCTTGAAGATGACATCGTGCTAAGCCTCGATGGAGAGTTTGAAGCTCCTAGGTGCCTTAAGGCATCTCCGTATTTGTGTGAGAAGTACCCGAGATAACCGCTTTGTCAGCGCGTATTGAGCACCACGTGATTAGTGGGCGTGGTCAACTATGAAGCCATATTATTTCACAAGGGTGGAGCTTCACTTCAGTGCAGACTGAAAGTCTGTGCCACTTTCATGTGCTGAGATATCGTGTGATGAAGACGACCGAAATTTAATTCAAAATACAATGTAACCATGCCTTAACAGTGCAGAGCTCTTTGTCCATTCTCTTCATGAGTGGGTTAGGTATGTACCATCTTATTCATGTTGTGGTGACAGCTCACTAAAGCTTGATGCATGAGTGACCTTTCTATAGCAATTGGGAATTCCACTTTACAGGTTGGTTGGTGTATGTGTCTAATCTGTGGCAGATCCAGGGGTACTTCATTGGGTTCGGTCGAACCCCCCCCCCCCCCCCCCCCCCCCCCCCCTTTCTTACAGTTGAATTAATAAAGAACTTACCTTACTTTCAACCCGCTATAATTTCAAGCGCTTGTATGTAGCGGTGACGAGCATCGAGGGCGACATCGAGCGTCGTTACATTGCAACTCCTGGCTGAAACCAAACGGCTTGGGAACGAGACCACGATCTAGTATATTTTCGTGTACGTATGTATTGTGTTGAGTGGGCGAAATTTGAGCAAGAAACAGAAGCACATGGAGGCCCCGGGTCGATCTGCAATCGTTTTACATCTGGAACTTGCAGTGCAAAGCACGAAGATGCCACGAGAGCCCATCCTGATACTGAAAAATAAAGGGGGACAAAAAATTCCGCACTTTGCGCCGACTGATCGTCTCTACACACCTCTGTGCACTGCCTTCCTCAGCAGCCCTGCATATAAAAGAACCCCCCTTTCTAAAATCCTGGATCCACCCCTGCTAATTCCCCTAAAAACTTAGTTAAAAGAACCCAAGGAATGAGGAGTGGTTAGAGTGCCGTTTTTCAGTGAGTTCTTGTTGCCTAAGATTACAGGTTCCATCATGGGATTCAAGGACCTAATTATTATTATCTCAACTTGATTATCATGGCAGTGTGAGGTGATGGGATCCTTTGTTCACAGGCACCACAGTAAATGGGTTAATATGAGAAATGAATCCATGTAGAAAGCATAACTGTTCCCTCTAATTATATGCGTATTTCCTGTAACCTAAGCAGCACTTATCTCTCTGTCATACCAATAGTACCAGCTTACAAGAAATTGATGCTCATGTGACTGTACGTGAATACTACTTCTAAAATCACCCCAGCTGGCAATAGATATTCAGTGTTTACTTCTGCAATGGGCAACGGTATTCAGTGTTTGCATCAAGTGTAACTGGAGACAAGGACATTGAATTCCATGAGACAAATGCGGTGGCCCTGGAGGTCGCGTCTAATGCATAGGGCCTATGGCCTAATGACGTAATACCCAATGCGCAATACCTAATACCCAATGCGCAATACCTAATACACGATAGACTTAATACCTGACACCCGATGCATAATACCTATGACCTAACGCGCAATACCCAATACGTGACGGACGTAATACCTGATACCCGATACACAATATGCCTAATACCTACGACCTAACGCCGCAATACCCAAAGCGTAATACCTAATACCCAACACGGAATAGCCCTAATGTCGCAATGCCCCGCAATTGGGGCTCACTAAGTTCGCACGATCTGAGGATATGATGTCATCGCAAGAATGAACCCTGACCTTGCGATGGACGCCAACTTCGATGACCTCCACCTGTACCTGTTGTGAAGAATGGCATAACTACTACGGAAGCTTCACCTTGGGCTTTAGAAGTGGGCTGTACTAAGAGAACCTGGAGAAGACGCCTGTGTCTTCATCGTAAGAATTCCGGAGCTTCATCGTAAGAATTTCTTCAGGCTAGCCATCTAGCTATCAATGAAACATGTAGCTAGCTAGGAGACCGATTGTGAGATAAATTCTCCAGTGTCCGTCAGGAGATATCCTTAACTGCACAGCTGTATCGAGATATATATATATCCACTCGTGGAGAGCCTCTGACTCTCCTCCTGTGACACTGATGATCAACAGCACCACCCTGGCAAGATCTCAGCATAATGCTGATCACACATGCAATTCACATCTTTGGCAGAATTGTTTCAACATAGCAAAGGTATCGGCCAGAGATTTCATTTGCTGAAATGGTTGTCCCAGAGAGCAAATTTCAAGGGGACTGAAAGGTCTCAGTTGGGTGAATTTTCCTGGCAGCTTGGAGAGCCTCTCTGGTGTTGGTAGGGACAAGTTTGAGAGAGCAGTCTTTGTTCATTCCACATTTGTAACTCATTGAGCTGAGACTCAAACACTCCCACTCCCCCCCCCCCCCCCCCCCCCCCCCCCCCCCACACACACACACACACACACACACACACTCTGTAATTGCCTATTTCTGTTTTGCAAGTAACTTGCTTATGTACAGTTCAGCCAAAGTCTTCTCTCAGAGCCTACCTTGTGTCCTAGGCTAGCCTCATACTGTTGAGCCTCTTCTAGTTCTGGACGACGAATCTATATTTATTATAGCCTACCAACATGCACACACACCTCCACGCACAAATTGTTCATCCAAGAAACAGGCAATCATGATTGATAATGTCCCCGTTGGTTGGAAACTAGCTAACTCCTTACTTGCCAGTCAATTTTCTGACAATCACTGGCTGTCTCCGAGTCCCTACACAAGCCATAGCTAGCTACAACATTCCTGTTTTTCTTGCAGGAAGTTCTGGTGCCAGAAGTTGTTACGATGAAGTTCCGGCATCTTCTCCAGGTTCTCTTAGTACAGCCCACTTCTAAAGCCCAAGGTGAAGCTTCCGTAGTAGCTACGCCATTCTTCACAACAGGTACAGGTGGAGGTCATCGAAGTTGGCGTCCATCGCAAGGTCAGGGTTCATTCTTGCGATGACATCATATCCTCAGATCGTGCGAACTTAGTGAGCCCCAATTGCGGGGCATTGCGACATTCCGTGTTGGGTATTAGGTATTACGCTTTGGGTATTGCGGCGTTAGGTCGTAGGTATTAGGCATATTGTGTATCGGGTATCAGGTATTATGTCCGTCGCGTATTGGGTATTGCGCGTTAGGTCATAGATATTAGGCGTATTATGCATCGGGTGTCAGGTATTAAGTCTATCGTGTATTAGGTATTGCGCATTGGGTATTAGGTATTGCGCATTGGGTATTACGTCATTAGACCATAGGCCCTATGCATTAGACGCGACCTCCAGGGCCACTGCAGACAAACCAACAATTGACTTTCAAGCCTTGATCTATAACTTACATGGTAAGGTATGATGGTTAGTGCAGATAAGCTCCAAGAATGCCAGCCAAACTGATTTGGCAGTACGTAACAGCTGTCACTTCCTAGCTAGCTGTCAAACTGACCCAAGTCCACGTTTTGTCCAAATCCATGTTTTCATGTTTCTGTCTCTGCCTTGAATGTGCAAGTATTGTGGGGGTATTAACGGCACCTCAGGCACATTGTTTATGTTACCCAGAGAATATCCAAGAATAAATCCATGTAGAATAAAAATGCGTATTTCCTGTAACCTAGGCAGCACATTGGAATGTTTCTCTTATCTCTCTCTCTCATACCAATAGTACAGGCTTACAAGAAATTGATGCTCATGTGACTGTGAATACCATTTCTAAAATCACCCCAGCTGGTGTTTACTTCTGCAATATGGGCAACGTCATGCAATAGGTGAAAGTGTAATTGGAGACAAGGACATTGAGACAAACTAATTGAATTTCAGGCTTGATCCATAACCTACAGGCTGTCTACTTTTTATCTGCATCCTTTTATGGTAGTCAATACATTAGGCTCTGCATGTGCCGTCATTCCATGAGAGTGGATATACTTATCGTAAATTATCACGGCTTTAACCACCATTGACTGCAAACTCATTATGAGACTTTCAGCTTCATGATGTCACTTCTGGCAATGTCCTTTCGACCTGTCTGGGCTATGACCAGGTCAGCTTTGCCCAATCAACTTGATCCCTTGCTCATTAATGAGTGGATGTAGTTAGAGTTATGTATGTACTTACTACTTAGTGCAGACCTGTGTGAAGTTTGGAGCACAAAGACATGAAAGAACAGTATCTAGGGTATGCTGATTAACCGCCTATTTTTGACCCCTCCATGGAGGTCTCTTTTGGCCGTGCATATGGATGTACCAAGTTTTCAGCCACTAAACTTCACATACATACCGGGCCAGGGCGGATCACTGTTAAAGATATAGGGTGGGCCAGAATCCATTGGACGCTGCGGAAAGCAGTGTGCAGAGATGCGAAGCGCCGATCAGTCCGTGTGAAGCGCAGAAAAAAAATTTCACCTTCATTTTTCAGTTCTCAGGATATATGCTCTCGTGGCACCTTCGTGCTTTGCACTGCAAGTTCCAGATGTAAGAGGATTGCAGGTCCACGGCCGCCATGTGCTTCTTTAGTCTTGCTCAAATTTCGCTCACGCAACGTAATACGTATTTACACGTAGCTTACTAGATCGTTGTCTCGTTCCCGTTCAGGAGTTGCAATGTAACAGCAGCTAGTTAACTTATTAGTTTCGTTCCCAGGCGCCTGGGAACGAGGCTATGACCCGATCACGCGTACGAGTGCGAGTGTCGATCGACTGAGCATGAGCGCTCAATGTTGCCTCGATGCTCGATGTCGCGATGGAGCGACAGGTAAAGAAAAAACAAACTACATGACCTGAGAATTGGGTGGGCCATGGCCCACCCGGCTCACCCTGCTGCGCCGGCCCTGTGCCCATGCAGCCATCCTGTACATGTTTGTGACTCTAATACACCCATCCATCCAAGGAGCATTCAACCACTGCCCATGTAGACTGGGAATAAAGCTTCACTACCAGAAATCGAGGCCCTACAAGGCGAGAGGACTGTTTTCTCAGCCCATTTGTGCAAACAGGAGAGATATGGCCCATCCAACCAAGGGCTTTTTTCAATTCCAAGCCCAGACATGACCATGCTCTCTGCACCCTTTGTGTGTGCCCACCCACCTCCCCCTGACCCACCCTTTCTGCTCACACAGAACCTATCTCCAGAGGATATTGCCAGACGTGACATCACAAGATGAAAGTCTCATGCCGGATATTTCCAGCATTATCCGGGAGAGCATTAAGTAAACTGCAAGCTAAATGTTTGACCTTCAAATTAGTCTGGTTGGTAAAGAGTTGGCACCTGCAGGGATACATACCATACAGACAGAAACTCACATTCAGTCTTTATGGCTATGAGAGCATCGCTCAGGCCTGCCACCATACTGACTAACAGAATGAGCTCACTCTTGCCTTTCAAGAAATCGTATTTGAAAGAGATAGCTTTTGCAAGCCAGTCAACAAGAGAGTTGGTTGAGGTTGGTGCAGTTCAGAACCCCAAGAAAAAAAAAATAGTCACAGACTTCTTTCCAAGGATGTTGCCGAATGTAGATGCACAGGAGCTTCTCAGATGGCAGCCGCTGCACTTAAGGCGTTAGGTTGGAAGACCAAAAAAGCCTTGCTGACCTGCAGAATATGGCAAGGGCTGTGGTGTATATTGATCGTAGCTACTGCCTTTGCGGAATGGTCAAAACTATTTGCTTCGAACAACAAAATTCCAAGGCAGCTGTTAGTCAATAGTGCCCATACTGTTCAGTAAACATGTTAGCCAACCACAATCTAGACCAAGAGGAAAGACGTTTACAGCTACTCATTCTTGACTCTTGATTGAGCTGGTATGAAGACGATGACCACTGCATGGTAGCACTTCAAAATATCTCACACTTTTGATTCCGGTAGAAATTTGCAATTTCAGTTCCACAACATTCATGAACACTGTCTCTCATAACAGCCAACTGTAAATACAATATAGCATAATTATGATGTGGGACAACAATTGGATTTGCTGGGAAGTTTACTTAAATATCACACTTTTGGTTTATTGGATTTGCTGGGAAGTTTACTTAGACCAGCTGTACACAGCAAAGGGCACTGCATGTTCCTTTGTCATGGAGATCAGTGTCACCAGTATGTGAAGTCATAATTATAAACTATCAGTTCTGTGGTCTAAGTAAATTTCCCAGCCCTTGTAGCAACTGCAATTGTTGCAGCACTCCATGCAGCTTCAAGGGAAGTATGATAGTACCATCCTAACATATCAAACCATATTTTCATATGTTGCAACTCATAGGGTGAAGACAATGGTTCAATGTAGTTACTGCAGCATAGCCTTTCCACATCAAAAGATTGGCTCCAGTATTATAGTGCCCAAAAACCTATTTTTGTTACTGAGAAAACAATGTTTTGACATCAGTTGATCCTGCTGTGACTTTGCACATCACGACAGAAAGAAGCTAGCTAATATTTAAGTACAATGAAAAACTTTCACATTGCCTGAACTTTGAGGGATGACATCTAGCTGAAGTAGTAATGCATCTACCACGTAAGTATGTCTGTAAAGAAGGACTAAGTGACCTTGATCAACCAAGTTGCAATGGGAATACATGCACATTCTAAAATCCCTTATAACTCAAGGGCAGTCTGGATGATGTCATGGTATTCCTTGTTGAGACAATGCGTCTGCATGGTTGTTTCCAAAATGTCACTTTACAAGGCACTTGAATTCTTGTCAGTATTGTCCCCATGCTTATCACCAAAGTTCCTAATAGCTCCGTAACTGTCAGAGCTGCCCTGTCCGCTCACCCATTCAAGTCCGTGGCAGGTACACCTGAAGTTTGTAAATTAGGCAATTTGCTGCTTAGAGCTTGACCATAGGTGAGGTCACCGCAGGAAATATATAGCATAATAACAATCGTAAAATTTTCACACTGCAGACTTGAACAGGTGTGATCACAAAGCAACTGTGATAATGTCGTGGCCTGTCCAGTCCCATATTTATGGTTAGTTTTTTTCCCTATGTACTGCAAAAAGACCAGGGTTGTTTTAGCTGCAATCGGAAAGCATGCATCCTAAAATGCTGTTCCCTGGAGTTCAAGAGTGGCCTGGATTGAGGTCTACAATGTGCCTGCTTGTTACCAAAGGGTCCCCTAAAAGCATGCCATGTGCCTGCTTGTTACCCCATGCGCATGTGCGCAGCAGGGTTGGAGTGATCGGGTTGTGTCTTTCTGTGGAGCACAGCAGTTCCATGGAGCACTTCGCAACACGATCCATGCTCACCAGAATTGGTTCATCATCTGGTCTATCCACGGGTCATACTACATTAGGCAATTCGACCGTACCTCTAGTGCATGATATTGTTAAATTAGCACACATTAAACAGGCCCGGGGTGGATGTGTAAGTAACAGAGAATGGAGATGCAAGAACAAGATTGCAGTAATCATAGTTCATCATTCCACAGTAGTCACCCCTTTCCTATAAGATATGCGTAACTAGCTGGCAGGGTCATACATAACTTTTTATGTTGGGAGACAAACTGGTACGGCCACAGCCAAAGGCAGTGTGTAGAGGCGCGTAGCGCCAATCCTATCCACCCGATGTCCAGACGAAATGTTCACGGTCATTCTTCAGTTACCTGGATGGGCTCTCGTAGCACCTTCACTGCTTCACTGCACTGCCACTGCCTTTTGGTCTCAGTGCAATCTGTGACTGTCTCACTCTCGACGTGGACAGGAATTGTATAAGCTGGTAGCCTACTCCTATTAATCATACAAGGTGCCGAAAAAGTGTTACTGGCCGCACCGGCCCTGGAAGTAGAGAACCAGGATGGCAAATGGCCAAGGTCCGCCCAGCAGCCCTTCACTCTAGGGGGGTTCTGGTTAGGAATTTGAAAGCCACTGCTGCCTTGGTCTGTAGCTACTTGCTGTCAATGTAGCTAGCCATAGTATCACAGCAGCGGTAAGTTAGCAAGTGGACTCAAGTAAGTCATGTTCTCTTGGGGGGGTGGGGAGGCAGTTACCCCCCTTGCCCCTACGCTAGTTACGGCCTGGCTGGTGGATACCATGCACATACTATACCAGGGAAAGATGGTTTCTATATGTGGTGGCTCTTTAACATGCTAGTTCATCAATTCTCTTCATGGGTGGGTTAGGTACGCATTCATGTTTGTGGGTGGTATAATATATAGTTCACTTAAGGTTGAGTGACCTTTCTGTGTACAGGTATGAATAATTACAAGAGTAACCTTTCCTGGAATGAATCCTTGTGATATGTATAATATATATCCGTAACACTGAAATTTCCGTCACACTTTAATTGCGTGGGGCGGTTTCTGCAGTCTCGTCCCCATGATTATACTGGTTTGAGGTGCATGCACACGTGTAGGCACCGCAGTGTAGACCTTTGGTGGGACTATACGATGGAGCCGGAGCTAGCTGTCCCCGCTTGACCACTCCGCGGTGTGAATTAGGTGAGGTCTGCCGGTAGTATAGTATGATGTCTTGCTGCTAAGAACCGTTCGCAACAATGAGCTAACTCAGCGTGGATCTTTGCGTTAGGCAAGGGATGCAGAACCTCGCTAACGCGTTCGTCCTCCTCAAGGGGACACACGCTTTCCATCTTACTGAACTTCGCACCTTATCTGCACTGGCCCACTCAGGTTTATGCGGAATGCGTATTTGCAAGCACGTGCAGGAGGCAAAGACACTGCGCATGCATATTCCTAGTAATATTATACTGGGAATTCCACTTCACAGGTTGGTTGGTGTTTGTGTCTTAGTTAAAACAACCCAAGGAGTGAGGAGTGGTTAGAGAGCAGTTTTTCAGTGAGTCCTTGTTGCCTAAGATTACAGGTTCCATTATAGGACCATATTATTTTCTGAACTTGATTATCATACCTAATTATACATGAAGTACATGTAGATGTGTGCTTCCACTTCCTAGTAACAAACTGGCCAAGCTTTTCATGTGAATACAGTATGCCATTGATGTTTGTCGCATCATTTGTAGCAGTCATGGCAGTGTGAGGTGAGGGAATCCGTTGTTCACTGACAGCACACTAAATGGGGACCGCAAATGTGAGAATGAATCCATGTAGAAAGCATAACTCTGCCATATTTCTTGTAACCTAGGCAGCACATTGGAATGTTTCTCTTATCTCTCTCTCATACCAATAGTATTGGCTTACAAGAAATTGATGCCCATGTGACTGTGAATACCACTTCTAAAATCACCCCAGCTGGTGTTTACTTCTGCAATGGGCAACGTCATGAAATAGTATTCAGTGTTTGCAGGTGCAAGTGTAACTGGAGACAAGGACATTGAATTCCATTAGACAAACCAATTGAATTTCAAGCCATGATCCATAACCTACATGGTAAGGTATGATGGTTAGTGTAGGCAGGAGCCCATAACAAAAGGAGCGTCCAACTTGGTATTATAACAACAGAACATGTTCAGTCAAACCTCAGCACTTATTTGGAACTTTTTTAGGTAACCAGCCAGGGTCTAAGCAGGTGTTGGCCCCTCCTGCTGGTTCGTGAATAAATTTATAAACACTTTAGTGTGACCACAGTACAGATTCCCACTTGCCAATGGTCGCACTATTATATACTTGTCTCCATCACCCAGAGAGACACACTGGTAGACCTTACCCCACTCATTATTTTACACCGCTAAACTAAGTATGGCTTGGGGGATTGAGACTGAAAAGACAATGGCAAAACTTGCAGCGTGGAAGTGAATTCGCAGTTTATGCCCTGTCTTTTCATGTCACAATGCCATTCAATTACTAATTTGCTGTCAGCATCTTGCTGCTGATTGTACGTACCATGTGTGTTACTGTCAGTTCATTCATAGCAAGTTTGGCTTCTTGTCCGTGTTTGATGATTGCCGGATGGGGTGGAAATCTTGGGGGCTAATGTATATATAAGTATTTATGTATGTATGTATGTATGTATGTATGTATGTGTACCGGTATGTATGTTATTAGACCCTGCACATAAATTGCGCGTACAAACCCCCGGAACAATGCGCAAAATGTGTTCTAACCACAATCACTATGCCACAGTACACTGTTTAGTCTAGTCAACCAATATGGAGGACGCCGAGGTTAGAAGTTGAAGAAGACAGTGCTAGGCATTTTACAGTACAGAGGCACATACAAATATTCGATTTTTGAATGTTCAATTAAATTTGGCTATGCACAGTGGACGTGGTGAGATTGAATGACTTTGCTGTAGCTATCCAAAAGAACTGTTGTTCATGTACATGTACCGCAAGAAACTTCTTGTGGTTGCTGGTAGCTACTTCCTATTTAAGAGTGGCAACGGGACAACATGCATTGTCATTGCTGACTGGAGATGAGATTCAAACTGTGTCTATGTCTTAAGTTAAAGGGAAATGACAACACTGTGACAGGCTGTTTGCTAAGCTAAAAGCTTCCTTTCTTAAAGTCAGGAAAGACTCACTATACGTAATAATCTATACTGTACTGTGTACTTCCATTGGCAAATGATTTGAGTTCCAACTTGTACAATCATCACACGTTCACACGTGAAACAGCAGATCGAGACATACAGTTGACAAGCCTACGACTAAGATGATTCTACGGTTTCTATTGACTTTTGAATAGAACAGTAGAAGGCAGTCCCATCAGTGTTTGGACCCGCTAACCTCGGAGATGGCTTCAGTGGGCAGTGAGTCACAGGCAGCTCAATATACAGCCTATTTCCCACACTCCTTAGGCCTACCTTGTGCTTCAGAAATTTCGCTTGGCTGTATTGTTCAGAAATTTCACTTGGCTGTATTGTTACCCATAGCAAAGCAGCTATGCCCATGGCAATCGAAATAATAATGATGTCATTTCCGCGTTCAATGAGTTAAAACACAAAGAGTGTTACACAATATCAGTAATGTGAATTGGAAGTATGCATGTCAACAATTTGCAATCCCAAGAACTCAAGACCAGCCTAAGGTCAAGTCTCTTCTTGTTGGGATACAGTATTATATGATGCGTCAGGTAGTATAAACATGCACATGTTTGTGGACCTATTGACACAAGCACTTAAATGGCCTCATATGCTTACCGCTATGTACTACTCTACTATTAATGTGATTTCTCCATGTGTGCATGAATTAATGAGTGATTAAGAGTGATGGAAGTGCATGGGATGTTTGGAAGAGGGACAAGACTTGTAACATGAGCTCTGTGACCTTCATACTCAGACCCAACTCTCTTTGTCAGAGACACTACTGTTATGAGCTATGCTAACAAGAATGCCATGGTGACGCAAGCTTGAGCAGTAAGTAATTTTGAGTAGCTAATACGCTGCGATTGATAGCGTCAGGAAATGGCTTCAAAATCCACCAGCTTAATCATATAGCTAGCTACAATCAACACTTTAGACAAGCTAGTTGCACACTTGATCAACCTGCTGATTTCACTTGGAGGCAAGATAGCGCACTGTCATTTTGACCTTCGACCAACTTGATGATCAATTCAAGGATAACATCTGCTTCTAATAGTAGTTATCTAATCTCCACTTTCGTGCCCAAAGGGTGTATCACATGCAATGCCATACCTTTAAGAGACCACTTGAATCCTTGCATAATGAAAGTGCCTCTGGTGAACCTACCCACCTCCCTATGTCCCACCCTTTCTGCTCATGCAGAGCCTCCTATTTCCCAAGTTCATTGCTGGAAGTGACATCATGAATTCGAAGCTGATGCTAGCACAGATTCCCAGGCCTACCCCATTTTTGTTCTTTGGCTTGCAGAACTAAGCACTGAGCCCCTTACCTTGACTGTGACTTTGGTTGCTCAAGACCATTAGTATTTGGTCATGAATATCATTAGCAACCTCTACTATTTTCTGTGTGTTGGAGGGTGTGACCATTATGCTGTTGCTGTTGGTACCTGTGAAGTTATTTTGTCTCTCTATCATGACATTTGCAGGGACGTTACTTATTCATCTACTTGATGCAAGGTGTGTTTTCCTCCACTGCAAGCGTGTCACAATATTCTGTCGTATCATGCCCCTGAACAGACTTTGGTATATACAAAGCAGCTACAATTATCCAATATCTGCTTGTATATGGCATAATGCATTTACCAGACAGGCAAGAAGAACACCCATTTCTCCGATCTTCATGACTATGACAGGGTCGCTCAATCCTTCCAGGATACTAACTACTAGAACACACTCCACAGGAATTGCTGCTACAGTGTTTTGTTTACTTTCTGTACTCCATTCTATAGATAGTCCCCTTCCCCTTGTTAGCCAGTGCAATAATCATATGTGTAATACCACCTAATAATTGACAACAAATTTTGTCTATGGAAGCAACTAATAGGTGACTCTACTCCCATCCCAACATGCAATGGTAAAGTGTGCTATGAAATAGTTTAGCTACTTTAGTGAGGGTAGGGACCAAGAAGTGCCTTTACCGGTACATTATGGGTGCAACTTAATAATCATCATTACTCATTCCACAGTATAATTATAGTCACTCCCTTAATCATTGGCTAATTATTGGCTATAGCAGATCGAATCCGATGGGTTCAAAACTAACTGACCGGTGAGTACCATGTACTTCAGCTAGAGGACATGTACAAGTGTCTACCCTTTGCTATTAGGGAAAGATCAGTTGTTTATGAAGCTTGACAGAATTGTGTGGGGTGACTCTTTGGACTGGTATCATGTTTGTACATTCTCTTCATGGTACTTACCAGTTAAGTATTCATCGATCTGCTGAGTCGAAACTACAGCATAATAGCCTTTCCAAGGAATACATCACTTGTAACATTACACTGTATATATATTATATTATATATGTGAATTCTGCTTAGATTATTGGTTCCTGTATGATGTTCAAATGTTTAACTTGGTATTTGCTTGAGCTGGTGCATGGACCATGCACCTTCTACATAAAGAACAGTATCAACCTGTCAACCTGCATGCACACATTGCACATAAAGAACAGTATGAACTTGTACACACACATTCAACATGCATAAAGAACAGTATCAACCTGTACGCACACATTCTACATAAAGAACAGCATCAACCTGTATCCACCAGTATCAACCCGTACGCACACAGAATGTCATCAAATAGATCTCCAAACGTTGCTCTCATGTTGCACCTTACAGCATACTCATGAGAATGAAATAAAAACTCAATAGGAATTAAGGCCCAGTGGCAATGAATTGCATTGGAATCACTTTCGAGGATTTCACTCAAAAATAGGTGACACGCATGCATGTCGTCTGTATGAAAGCTGTACTGACTACAATAGTATTCTAGAAAGGCATTACTACTACTGCCTGACTTTTCTTAGCAAGCAGTATATAGTTAACACTCTTTAAGTCTCTTCATGTACATGTGAATAGCTGCAGGAACACTAGACACAAATGATGTGAGCACGCAAACCATCTTTGGGACTCGCAAATTGCAGCTGCTTCGAGAGCATAAGTATAGGCTGGAGAATGAGATAATGGTACCATAATTATTATGGGAGTTTCAAGTTACTTACTAATTAGATCTATGATGACCATGTTTGGTATAATTGAATGGTAGTGCTCCACTTGGAGTATGTTGCGAAATGGGATCAACCTGTCAAACTAGACTCCCTCCGTCTTGGAGGTGGATGGTCCTCTGATCACTTGCACAACTGCAAGTCCAATTATACAGATGAAGGCAGAACTGTAGTGAAATCTTAATTGCGTGCATAAGAAACAGCTTAAGGAAGCAAAAACCCTGCATGTATACTAAGGTATAACGCCTAGTATTAAATCCCCCATGCATGTGAATTGGGCTTATGGGAGCTCATGACTGGTTTTTAAGTCATTGGTTGGTAAAGAGATATAATGGCTAGCAGTGGCACATAATTATTCTTGAGGTACAGTACTTCTACATGGATTTAGTCTCACTCCATCTTTGTGCATCAACCAGGACTGCAAGGGGCTGCATGCAAGGGATTTCCCTACAACACGAATTGATCATTGATTCAGAATTGTGCAATCATTTACAATAACCATGACCAAGGGCAAGGTGTGTTATATTGTGAGTGAATATCGTATGCATACTTTGTAATGAAAAAATCTATCTGTCGATCTAGCTATGGAATGCACTATACTATACTATTACAATCCCTTATTGTAGTACAGGTTCTTGGCCTCGGGAGAAACCCTTTCCGTGTGGTCTCGAATATCTGGTTCCAACTTAATCACTGGGATGAACCTGAATGGTATGCACAGAAAGTTTGGAAAACAGACTTGAAATTATGGACAAGTTCTGATGGGTAAAACTATTATGTAGCTAATCAAACATAGGTTCCCAGTCTTCTCCATCACGTTTAGGGCTACATACTGTGATAGCCACAACGTCAGGCAACCAATATCACATGAGTCCGAAATGGCAGTCATGCTGTGATATATATATGATGCTGTAGACATCTGTTTGTTTTGCTGACATAATTATAGCTAGATCTAGAGTTCCCTCACTGATGTAGCTAGCAGAGTTAATTGAGAACGTATTGTGCAGTCATAAAATTAACATGTACATGTAGTCACCCTCATTTGCATTCGCTGTGAGTACAACAAGCATGGGAGTAACTATGCAACTGTCACTGCTCGGCAGCTGATTGTGTATGTTGCTAATGAGATTTGTTAGGGGACTTACCCTCTTTGACGGAACAATGCACAGAATAGTGGAACACCGATTGCAAGGCTACAGCCAGGGAAATAAAGTGTTATAGATGTTACTGTTAGTGCAATTACAGGTGAGCTGCACTTCAACCTTACCTAAGTCCAACCAATGGGACCTGTACCAGTGATTCCATAACCTTCACTGGCTCCTTCATCTGTATGGAATACATCCCTCTCATTAAAGAACAATGATATTAACATCAAAACCATAAAAGCAATACCTGTAACACACGCATTTTCAGAACCTCCATGACAAATCTTGGCAAGCATATCTATTGGAGGTTGGAACAGTGATTAAACTGCATGCTACAAACGATCATGATCATCTGATCGAGGTTTACCTTGGAATCAACGTTTGGATAGTCCTTGATAGATTTCACCATAGTCTGTTGGAGTTTGGAACACAATAGCTAGTTACTTTCACTTACACATGCCACTGCATGCCATGGTGACTATTATGATTATGTACCTGGAATATATTCCTTCTGTTCATAAAGTCTATGACAAATGGTGGCAAACCTGTAAAGTAGACATTTATTCAGTGTCATGGGTATCCAGTGCAAGTGGTTCGCAAAAGGTTTCTTTACATACCCATAACTACTACAGCGATGCCAATCCGTGAGACAACTGTTTCTGTGATTGCCTTTCTTGCTGTTGTCTATGTGGAGTCAGTGCAGAACCAGATGGTGCAGTTCACTAAGTTTATACCGATAGCTATAGCTATATTATATAGCTATAGTATATAATATAGCTACTACCTTGGATCTTCCCATTTCTTCACCACCTTCATTTTCAACACGAATCCCTTTTGTCAGCTCACTACACATAGGATGTATTGTTCAACTTGGTATATATAACACATTTCACATGTAATGTTTGATGTCATACCTCCATCTCATGACGGGACTGTTAACAGAATGAGCAGCAGCAACTGCCACCAATGGTACGAAACGACCAACAATTTTTGGCAGATTCTGAAGCAGTGATGAAACAGATTTGCATTGTAATGCATCTAAGCAATGTTTCAACGTCTGTGTCATGCAGGAGTTGGATTCTGAAGGGGCTGGCAATCCGATTTTTTGGTGCATGTAGCTATAGGCCTTATAGGGTAGTTAGTAAAGCCTCCATGTTTGAAGCGAAAAGCTTGTTTAGTTTTGGCAGGTAGAGGGCACAAAAACAATATTTCTCATAATAGTATGTTACGTATGGTAGCTAGCTAACCTAACCCCAAACCATACATGCTCTTCGCTCAGGCTCATTATGATTTCTGTAGCCAGAGGTTGTACTCACTCAGTCACATAATTTCTGATGACAGCCGACTAGTGATCATGTGCCTGCAACTGCTCCATGCATTGTCTCATATACTCTTCGCTCAGGCTCCCCCCCCCCCCCCCCCCCCCCTCCCCCTCAATGTCATGCATATTTTTCCAGCAATCTCGATAAAAGCTTTTCCCTTTGTGCGTCTGTGCACGTGTAGAAGCGTGACTCCAAATCGGACTGATGAAACTAGCCACCACGCTAAGAGAGAGCATGAGCGGAAGCCTTCCTAGGAGCTGCTGCGATCCCCGCTGCGATCACTGTGTTGCTGCCTGGAACAGTAGACTCAGGCTAGGAATGCTAGCTTGGAAAGATTAAGCACAGGGTTGATGGGGCGAACTCGCTAGCACAAAGATTGGTCGGAACCGTTCTCACCTCTCCAATCTTGTAGTTCTGAATTGCATAGTTCAGGGCGCATGCCGCTCCCGTGGCCATACAAGTAGCTGTAGTGAACGCTGCAGCCAACTCCCTGTGTATATAGTAAAGATGGATTTCAGTACACATCAAACTTGACTTGAGCACTCAGGCTCTGAAAGCTCTTACTTGTTAGTTACTGGGTCAGCGGCACCTCGGTTGTTATAGAACGAAATAGCATTGTAAGCCTGGTTCAGGGCTTGCAAGAGAATTACGTGTCTTGTTCTCCTGTAACAACAAAGATCCAGCGAGCATGAGCATCGTAAGTTATCGTACTTAGGGAATCAGCTTACGTGTAATAAGTCATCATCAGTCCGGTGATCACCATGTTTCCAGGGACCTGGAATGACATCCTTCCGAAAAACCAAATCCTCTCTCCACTGTCAGGATGGAATGCAGACTCTTTGAGCCGCTTTGCCCTCCATAGCTCCTTCTCAAGTACCTTCCTGAATGCATCTGAAGGTAATTTACCATTTCTACGGCGCAGAGATGCAAATTTCATATGTGAGCAAATCGACAGTTTGATGCCGCAACACATGCACGGTCATTTAACTTACTGGTAGTTGTTCACCAGTTCCTTGGCTTCTTCCAGTCTTCTAGGGGTCACGAAGACGTTGAGAACACTAGTTGTACCGAGGAAGTGTTTGAGTCTTCCAAAGTAATTGTTATCGTCATAGCGGGGTTTAGATAAGTCTACGTCAGGCAGGTTGATCTGGAGAGTCTTGCGGCTTTTTTCGTGACCATTCATACTGGCTAGCTACACTCAACCCACGGCACAGCTGCACTGGGGATTGTCGACAAAGTTGGCCAGTCAAACCCACCCTCTCATGCACAATGTTGAAGGTTCCGTGTTTTTAATCACGCGCAGTAAAGCCCCATACGTCATGCATGACGTTTGAATAATGACTTATGAGCTATTAGAGTCTATACGCATGTACACTAAAGTACGTGTATAGCAGCGTCGGTGAATTTTTGGGGACGACATGAAGGCTACCTTGTTGGTGCGCCGCCTCCCAGTGAACTCTCCCAGGGTTGACGGGATCGTGTAAACTGTTCTCTTTTTATTTTCCTGCTCCTGTATTTTTGGCCATTTGTAAACTTTCACTGATCATTTTTGCTACTTAGTCTCCGCGTACGCGCGCGGATTTAAGTACTAAAACCGTAACTCACCCCTAACCGCCAACAATGTGCAATTCGAACATGCAGCCCGTCGCGTGTAGTCTAGTGGGCTAACACGGATCGACTCACATGACCGCAAGGGGAAAAGGCTGAGGGTCTACAAAGTTTGGACTACTTTGCTTGGTCTCTCGAAATCGGGTAGAGCCAATCAGATTGCGTGGTGATCTTTCAAATCGCTCAGTACAAACGTTGAAGACTGTCCTGCGTTTGCTGTTCTCCTGCACAACGACCAAACAGACAGAACTACAAGCAACCAACGAGGCATAATAGCAGGCCGGAATCGACTGACCGCAGTCGCACTAATATGACCTAAACGGACATGACTTGAGCTTAATTGCGTACCGAGTAAAGTGGTCCAAAGTTTCTACACCTTCCTTCTCCGCGCGCGCATACTGAAAGCGATCGCGTGCTGGAGTAAGCAAAGGGCTAGCTTCAGTTAGACTACAGCCCCGTGCAAGTAAGGACAATAGAGACTTTGGAGATGATGAGTGTTCATGGAAGATTAAGAAGTGGTAGCAGAGACACTGACAACAAACTTCAACAAACAGTTGAACAAAGCCTGTACTGAGTCGACACAAATGGATTCTCAGTACAAAGATAGCTAAGTAGTTAAAAACAGCTGCATGGGATTTCTGGTTGACGGAGTACATCAGAAATCATGCAGCGGTGGGCTTCAGTATACTCCTGAAAAGCAGCCAACCTCTCTCCAACTGCCAGTAGCTATAGCTAGCTCGCTAGCTAGCTTTCAATCAGCTCTAAATCTGAAAGCATGCAGATATACCAAACGCACCATTCATGTGTGTCTGAATTTCCTGACTAAAAGATGTGACTTCATTCATCATTCTTAACGAGGGGCAACCGCACTCCTGGAGAAGCCCAGCCGTTGCAACTGGCCGGTAGCGCAAGCTAAGTATGGCGGCAATTAACGAACTTGTCACGTGAGGACCATGTAATGCAATGGCGGCCAAACGGAATCGTTACAGCGCTCACAACTTCGCCAGCACGATGCGTTTCGGCATGTAAGTGTCAGTGAGCGCCAGCGATCACGGCCGTGTGGTCAGAAACTTCGTGTGCCTTTCCTAAGAGACTGTACGGCCAACGGGAGTCGAAGAGAGCGCTCGGCGGCGAGACAAAAAGCGCTCACATCTCCACCACCAAGGTGAGTTTCGTCACCAAACGTACAGGTGAGCGATCACGGCGGTGTAGACGTAGGCCAATCCCAAGTTCTCAAACATTATATATAACTAATTATTTATAGGCCTATTATTTACGCGGCACAATTTCCCCCTTACCAGTGCAGTATAATGAAGACCGAGGTTTCTGCGCAGCTGGCGCCCAACGCGCACGCGATCATTTCTGCATGTGACTTTAACGTGACCGTGAACATTGACTTCCCAGCTACGCCCACAAGTCGCGAGTAGTCTCGCGGGGCCAGACCCACACGGCTATATACAACTCAAGCGAGATAATGGCTGTGCTTTTGACTCGCCTTTCCCTCTCCTCTGGCCCTGCGGGGGGACGTGTCAGGGCTACCTCGACAATCTCTTCGCTTAGAGAAGTCCTACGCTCCAAACTGGATGGTATTCGGGCTGAAGGGACGTGGAAGAGTGAGCGCGTGATCGTCTCTCCCCAGGCGGCCTCCATCCGTGTACAAGGCCGATCTGGAGAGATCCTGAACTTCTGCGCCAACAACTACCTTGGACTGTCGGTAGGCCTAGATAACTTCTCTCTATTCTGCTCATAATTTGCACCTAGCTATTCTGCTTTTCATCTTAGCTACCTGTTTTGTGTCTTTGCCATCGATAATATTGCGATCAATTTCCCAAACATTTAAAGACAAATACATGTAGTCATATTGTATTTGCGTCAAAGAAGTTTAGTAAAGAACATTATTCCTTAATAATGCGAGATAAACGCAGTATAAATTTTAATTTTCAACGCGTACGCTCTCTAGCGCCTATTCTGCAACAGCTAGAAACATGGGACAAAAACAGCAGCAAGATGGATCTCTTGTCAGAGAATCAAGTCTGAAGAACAAAGAGAGCACAGTAAGCGTTATACATTAACGGTACAATGCGCCGCTTGCGTCCGCTTTGAATCAGCTGCTGCTCCCGGGCCCGATTGCATCCGCTTCAACTGCTGCTCTCCGTTTGCGTCCACTTCCCGCTGCTGCTCCCCGATTGCGCCCGCTTCAGCTGCTGCTGCATGCTTGCCGCTTGCGTCCGCTTCAGCTGCTGCTCCCGATCGCGTCCGCTTCGGCTGCTGCTCCCCGATTGCGTCCGCTTCGACTGCCGCTCCCCGATTGCATGCAGCCCCAGCTGGATTCAAGCCCAATGTTCTCGAACATCCTTCGCCGAGTTCGAGGTTCAGTAAATAAATTAAAGTACGAAGGTCGCGCGTCACTATAGTCTAGTCCCGCCCCACGAACATCCCACTTCCGTCATACACAGACACACACACAGACACACAGACACACGTTAATGTATTGATAGTGCTAACTATACTAGTGGAAATGCGTGACACTGGCATGGGGGCGAGCCTGAGCGAAGAGCATGGACGTGCAAGACGTGGAGCAGTTGCATGCACAGTCATTAAGAGCAGGAAGTGATTTACGGGACGACCTATGGAACAATGTCGATTTCTCTTCGCTTCGAACATGTGAAAATTGCTCACTGCAGTTGGTGCACTGTGGGAACTCAGTGATGTGATCTGACCACGAAAATTCAACAGTTTTGCTTGAACAGAGTGTTCCCTCTCTTGAGCAGTCTCAACTGCCAACCGTCCTCTCCTCTCAAGCTTCTCTAGTTTGGATCTCTGTCTTCATCAGTCTCAGCGGCCAACCTCTGACACTGAGCTGCTCTCGTACTCTTCAGACTGGCATCTCTGTCTTCATCAGTCTCTGCTGCCAACCTCTGCTGCCGAGCTGCTCTAGTACTCTCCAGTCTGGCATCTCTGTCTTCATAAGTCTCAACTGCCAATTTCTCCTGCAGAGCTGCTCTCACACTCTCCAGTCTGGCATCTCAGTCTCCAGCTCCAAGTTTTGTTGACTCAGAGGTAGACTGTTCATAGTTCGTGTCTCAGTCAGACAGTCACCGGCTCCAAGTCGCTGTGGCCTTGTTGAGGTAGACTGTTCATATACAGCTATGCAGTTCGTGTCTCAGTCAGACAGTCTCCGGCTCCAAGTGGACGTCGTTGCAAATTATGGTGAGTCGTTTGTGGTGGTCTGAATTAATGCATGATGCAAAAACAAAAATGAGCAGAGAGTGATTTACGGCACGATGTACGACAGATGTATATAAACATATATTAGGGAAACTTTACAGCAAACTCTATGTGCATGGGGCTCGCTCAGGCTCGCCCCAATTATCCAACCTGAGGCTTTCGTTGGTAAACTGTCATACTATTCAACGATTAGCGCTAAGACTTCCATGGCCACACAGTGTTGGGGAAGCTTCAATTGTTGTCACTAACTCATGTGACTAAAATATTTTGTTAGCACAATTTTCGTTTCTTTCAGTTAGCTATCTATTTTGCTCAAAATTTTGGTGGCAAATTTATCACGGCTTAGTGGAGAGTCACGAGACTACAGTCTGAGGGGGCACGGTCTCTGCTAACCCCCTCCCACCTCAGTAATGAATTATTATTCCATCTCCCCACACAGTCGCATCCAGAGGTGATTACAGCAGCGCAGGAAGCCCTCAGCAAGTATGGTGCAGGGCTAAGTTCCGTGAGATTCATTTGTGGAACTCAAGTTAGTACAATAATAGTCCAATATATACTGCAGCTTGCTGCTTGAGAATTGCAAGGTTTCATGGCAAACGAAGCACAATTGGCATTTTGCACTTTCAAATGATACATATTTTGCTGTTGAACTACAAAGCCAGTGAAACGTTAATTGGGAGGTGGAGCAGAAAATTAAGTGGTGAAAATGTACAAGCATTTGAGAGAAATATCAGTAACGTCGAAATTAAAAGGGATTTAGCGATGGCCACACAGACTCTCAATAAAGCGGACAATCAAGGGGAAATGCCATTAACTCTTTACCAACCAATGACTGCAAAAGCCGTCATGAGCTCCCATAAGACCATACGAATTTGTATAGAGGCTTCAATACTAGGCGGAATACAGGTTTTGCTTCCTTAGTAGAATGGTAGGTGTAGTGTATACTATTAGATTGATGGATATGGTTGAGGAACCTATACTGCTCTGTGCACTACTTGCTTGTGTTGTGATAACATCATGCCCTGAATTCATGATGATGTGATCTGTACTTATGACCTTGGTTATTGGGAGAGTGAGATCAAATCAGACGTACTTGCCTATGACACACACAACTTGACTCCGGGTGAGTTGCGTGCTAGCTGGCTGCAGGTGCAACAACAACTGGGTACTGGATGTATGACCCCTCATAGGCAGCAGGCTTTATCCTGTTTCATTGCATTTTTGATGTTGCTCTTGTGATCAATGTTTCATGATTGTTGTCTTTGTGGAGAAGGGGGTGGGGGCATTCACTGAGCTGACAGTCATGTAGGTCACGTGCTTGCAATGGCTCCAAGTTCATTGTTATGAACAGAAAACTACAGCCTCGCAGTTCTGGTCAGTATTGGTACATGCAGCTGCGTCATGAAAGGAAAGCCACGCCTCCACGATGGCATAGAGTCACGCCTCCAAGATGGCATAGAGCGGGTTCGCACAGTTGCTTGTAGGACGAAGTTCGGAGTGTCCGGACACCCCTGCCCTAGCTAGCTAGCCCTTACTCTACGCGAGAATGGCATTGCAACTGAATTAGCGGGGTGTCCGTGCGCATGCGCGATTGGCATACTATGAACCTTTGAACCGCGTGACCTCTGGTTGCTTCAAAATGGCTGCGTGCTAGAACTTCATGGAATCGGTGCCGCTCTTACGAGTATGTAATCAAAAGAGCCGAAAGGAGCTACTACAACGAAAGCAATGTTGTTCGGTGAGTGAACTAGCTAGCAATGCTAACTAGAAAGAAGACGACGCTGAATAGAAATGGAAAATTTATTTTTTCAGCGACTTGTTTCTTGACTCCCGCGTACTCTCAGGTACGTTTATGAGTATTTTGTGAACTGCTAGGCAGTATAATTGTATCTGCATGCTTGGTTTTAGGTTGTGAGCTTCTTGGCTGGTATCCTACTGGTGTGCCTAGTCTAGCGGGCTAGCCCCTCCAATTTTCCCCAGCACGGATCGACTCACGTGACCGCACGGGGAAAAGGAGGGTCTAGAAACTTTGGACCACTTTGCTTGGGCTCTACTCGAAATCGGGTAGAGCCAATCAGATTGCAGCTGTCACGTGGTGATCTTTCAAATCGCTCAGTACAAGCGTTGAGGACTGTCTGAAGTTGCCTGCGATTGCTGTTCTCCTGCACAACTACCAAACAGACAGAAGTACAAACAGCCAACGAGGTTAGCGGGCCGGAATCGACCGACTGCAGTTGCACTAATTGGAATATTATGACATAAACGGACGTGATGTAAGCTTAATTGCATTCTTTCGTACCGAGTAAAGTGGTCCAAAGTTTCTAGACCTTACTTCTCCGCGCGCGCATACTGAAAGCGATCGAGCGCTGGAGAAAGCGAAGGGCTAGCTTGTTAGACTACTGGTGTGCCTCAGACTCAGTACTGTGCTAAATAATTCTTGGCCACACCTAAGTAGAGAAGGCTACAGCGTTCTCTGATTAAGCCCATTGCATGCAGTGACATACCTGGACAAATATCTACAAGCTATGTTGACTATCCACAGCAAAAATCTTTTTTTGGGTGCATAAATGATGATTCTAGCCTCCGTTTCGGCAGGAGCTTATGACATTAATACGAAGCGGAAGAGCAGTGGAAAATGGGCAGTGGAAGGCCTGATATGCTTCATCATGTGAGTGGTGTCAGCCGGATATATGGGGGGGGGGGGGGGGGGGGGGGGGGGGGGGGGGCTCATCTCGGCAGTCCTTCACTAGCCTCTGGCAATCTCCTCACTCATGCTCCTACTACCCTAACCTGCCTGCAACTGCAACTGCTTCTGTTCATGCCTAAAAGTTGTACGGGTACTAGCCTCGTTCCCAGAGAGAATGGAGGCTATATGGGTACTAGCCTCGTTCCCAGGCCCGAGAGAGAACGGAGGCTATACGGTACTTACAACTGCACATACACTCTAGCTACATAGCAAGCATTGTAGAGAGTCTTATGTCAGTCACATAATTTGGCAAGCATTTATAGCATGGCCAACCCTTCTCAAGCATCTCAGGTTGCTTCTGGGGCCGTTTTAGAGCCTAAAACTTTAACCGTAACTCCAAATGTTTATTGCCCTGGCTCTCTCTCTCTCTTTCTATCTCAGAACATCCACAAGGAGCTAGAGGAGAAGATAGCAAGGTTCCATAACCGTGAAGATGCCATCCTCTATGCCAGCTGCTTTGATGCCAATGCAGGACTGTTTGAAGCCATGCTAGATAAAAATGATGCCCTTTTCAGTGACCAGCTCAACCACGCCAGTATCATTGATGGAACGAAACTGTGCAAGGCTCAGACGTACAAATACAAGAGCACTGGTAAGTCTGTGATCACTCTACACCACCCCATCTATATGTCCTCCTCCCCTCCTTCCTACCCTACCTCCCTTCCCTTCTACTCATTCCACGCTCTTCATCCTCCCTTCTTTTACCCCCTTCTCTCCTTCCCTGCTTCCCCTCTTCTTCGCTTCCTTCCCCTCTTCCTCCGGCCTCTCTCTCCCTCCCTCCCACTCATACGAGGTTCTGAAGTGTGAAAGCCTGTACAGTCTGAGCATAAGCAGCTGTAATGCTGAATAAGCAGGCAAGACTGACAGGAAGTGATGTAGTCACTTCCTTTCTCATCAAAGACTAATCTCATCCGACCGCCATGGGGTGGGCATCCCAGATGGGGGCACAGCAAGCCATGCCGGTGCCTGGCTGGCACCAACAGCCATATGGTCATTTAGTTTGGCACTGGCACGAGTCACCACAGAAGTTGGGGGGTGGGGGGGGAAGCACTGCATTTCCGCTGAAACCAATGATGACCCACCATCTTAAGCCGATCAGGAGGAGGGAAGAAAAGCGCTCTAAAGAGAGAGCAATGTGGGTAGAAAGGAATAGCGCCACAGGGAGGCCGAGGCCTCGGCAGGAATAGAGGCGAAGGGCCAGGAGACAGAGCAGACTGTGGACAGTGAAATTCCAATCAGCTTACAGACACCATCACCCGAGATCTTATCTTAACCTACATGCCCTAATCAAATCTCTCTTTTGACAGCACACTTTTGGACAGCAATCAATCTCTCTTTTGGACAGCATGGGACAAGTACATGAGACCATGCACATGCGCAAGGAAGAGGACAAAGTGAATTGCAATCACCAGGTGCATCTAGGTGTCTCCTGGGAACACATAACAGTGCTTGCCTACTGTGTATGGTCAGCTGCCCCTGTGAGATGGCACGCTTAAAAGCACGCAGTAAGACTGTTTCGTCCCTATTTTAGATTGCGCTGGGACTCATCAGCAGACTGTGCCCCTACCAAAGGAGGAACCCCCAAGGGGTCAGGCTCAAGTCAGACTCACAGAGCGGTTTGGGTTAAGCAGGGTCATGCCACAACACGAATGAAGCACACCCAGAACGGGCAAGGAACTTTGAGGGCTCCATGGTGGTTGTGGCAAGATTGTTAGGGGCCTACCAACATGCAGCTAAGCTCCCCATTAGCTTAGTCTACCAACCCCGAGGGCTAGCTGCCAGTTCCTCGCCATACCTGGTCTGACTTTCCGGAGAGACTTCAGGGCTCAGAGAACTGCCCGTACTGACACCACTTGACCAGTCGAGTTTTCATCCACTAGAGGAAGTGGCCATCTGATCTTTCCAGCCAAAATGGCGTTGGTATTTTTGCCTAAGCTTTTCTCAGACCACAAGAGTGTGAAAGCCTAAGTCAGATAGGAAGTAATGTAATCACTTCCTTTCTGATTAGATTTGTCTATGATGAATTTCATTCCCTCCCTCCCTCCCTCCCTCCGTCCTTCCCTCCCCCTCCCTCCCTCCCTCCCCCTCCCTCCCTCCCCCTCCCTTCCCTCCCTCCCTCCCTCCCTCCCTCCCCCTCCCTTCTCTCCCTCCTCCTTATTCTTTCCTCATCCTCTTCGTTTTTCCCTCCAGACATGGAAGATTTAGAGTTTCAGCTACAGCAAGCCAAGAATGCCTGTATCAAACTCATTGTCTCAGATGGTGCCTTCAGCATGGATGGCAAGATTACTCCGCTCAAGTGAGCAATCAGACACTCCCGCAACTCCTTGATTTTGGTGTTGGTTGAGAGTGTTAACACAAGCCAAAAGCTGTTGTGTGGAGTGAAGTCAATATGATACAGGGCTATAATGGGAGTTATTTTGTGTCCATTGCTATGTAAGCTGCCGCATGAATAGCCCAGTTTGTGGACGCTATCAATAGGCCACAGTTACCACCACACACTGACTCAGGACAGCAGGTTCACTAGTGCATTAGTGCATAAAAGGAGGTAATACGGACTCAGCTGCATGCTGCTGAAGACAAAGTGCATGCAACGATCAACGTTAACAAGGTAGTAAATAGATCGTAGATTATTATTAACAATCGTTACCATGGTAACATGCTTGCAAGCACATGATAGGTGGAGGTCAAAGTTTAATTGCCTTAACTTCATTTCCGCGAGCTTAAGTATACATTTCCCAGTACATTTCGCACGGTATCCCGTAACCTTAACTGTTTTGGTAGAGTTGGCTGCATATCAACTTCTAGTCCATTCCCCGCACTATTATTCCACAGGCCAATGTGTGAGTTGGCGGAGAAGTACAATGCTCTGGTGTTCCTGGACGAATGCCATGCTACTGGTTTCCTGGGCAAAACAGGAAGGTATGATATCTGCATCTTGGTGATGTCATCGCAAATGCAACATGCTGCACATGCCAACTACATTGATTATGACATCATTGAGGATGATTTTATGACACATCACCGATGATATCTTGACAATGACATCATTGACAGTGGCAGTGACATCATTAGCAGTGATGTCATTGGATGGCATTGTGAGAATGCAAGTTGTTGTGTCCATGTAAGTGGTGGTGATGCTGTGGCATGCTGTGACATCATCGGAATGTGTGTGTCCATGTCTAATAGTCCAAATGAATGAGGCTTTTTCTTATTCTATGACTGCAAGGATGCTACAGTAGCTGGGGCCCTTATGATTGCATCATCCAAATGAGTAAGGCTTCCTTATTTTATGACTATGGAGGGATGTTGTAAGATATGCTGAAACACCATCAGAACGTGTGCCTATTAATACAATGTAATTGTCCAATGAGTGAGGCTTCCTTTAAACCATTCTTTCATGATATGTGGTGTTGCATAGCAGCAACATTGCAATTGAAACTGGGTTCCACACACTTGTGTGCAATGTGATGCACATTGCGCGCGTAGTGGACCTCTGGAGTTTGTTGTGTAGATTAGAACGGCACTCAAAATTCTCTGGGCCTCCATTTGGAGCCAGTAAGGCTCAGATACATTTTATCTAGTGCATTTAGTATGTGTAATTAATGTTAATTGGATAAAAGAATTCTAGCACTATAATCTGATTGGATAATAAGCAGACAGTGTGCCAGTCTAGCGGACCCTCATTTCTTTTTATGTACATAGCTAAATCTCCCACCACACCCACTCTCCTCTCCTCCTCATCACATCCCTCTCCTCTCCCACCACACCCACTCTCTACACCCACTCCCCTCTCCCTCCCTTCACCACCCATAGAGGCACAGAGGAATACTATGGCATGTCAGGCAAGGTAGACATTATCAACTCCACGCTGGGCAAGGCCCTGGGCGGGGCATCCGGAGGCTACACCACTGGACCCAGGGAACTGATTGACCTACTGCGACAGCGTTCCAGACCCTACCTCTTCTCCAACACCCTTCCTCCCCCGGTAGTTGCTGGAGCCAGCAAGGTACGTGACTACGTGTAACTGTTTCTCATTACCACATCAGTGTACGAAAATTGGGCAGTAATCTATAGTGATTCTAGTAATCTCATATGATCAAGGCATACATACCAATTCTGCATGTGGTGTTGGTACCCATTATGTTCATATCCTGACATCATAATGACATCATAATGACATCATAATGCTGCTCTTCCTGGCAGGTGCTAGACCTCCTGATGGGCGGCTCTGACCTCGTTGTGAAACTGATGGAGAACACGAGGCGGTTCAGACAAGGCATGAAGGATGCTGGCTTCACTCTCAAGGTGTGTGCACAGCTAGGGAGGCAACGCTCATGAAATCAATACCTCCCACTCCCTCACGCTCACACACACACACACACACACACACACACACACACACACACACACACACACACACACATACACCACTCACACATGCACCACTCACACATACACACACACACACATACATACACATGCACGTACATTTGCTGTGCCAGTACTGAATGTCCTGTGACCTTTCAGGGTGAGGTCCACCCCATTGTCCCGGTGATGTTGAAGGATGCCAAGCTAGCAACTGAGTTTGCAGATGACATGCTGGAGAAAGGGATCTATGTCATCGGGTTCGGCTCTCCAGTCGTGCCAAAAGGTACCCAAGGACTAGTCTCGGCCCCAGACCCAAACCAACCCCAGTGCAGATCGCTTCCAGTGTCCCACGCATGATACTGGAAGCGATCTGCACTGGGGTTAGTTTGGGTCTGGGGCCAAGACTACACAAGGACTAGCCAGTACACTAACAATTATATTACAAGATCCTTCCCATGAAATATGTACTGTTGCCATGGCAATGATTTCCTGTATCCATTGGTTACCATGCATGGAGGCTACAATTCGGATTTGATGTGAATTGGGTGCTCATACACAAGTTACAAATTTTCGCACTGAATCCTGAGGTGATATACTTATGAATTATGTGAACACAAAGTTGCCATCTCCTTGTGTGCAAGACAATTTAGGTAGTTGCTAAGTCAATAGTACTATGTGTGTGCATGTGTGTGAATCTCAGTCTCGACCAATCTGGGTCTGATTGGATTACTCATAGATCTGAGCTACTTTTGGCAATAATGACGTGATCTGTCTTTAATTCTGTAAGATGTGGCTAGCTGCTGTTGTTGCCAAATTTGTTGTTAGTTAAAATATGATAATTCTGTTTGTCTGAACCCAATTATGATCTACCTACACTATACCACACCTGCATTACATTACCACATCACTGCAATAGACACCAGCCTGTTACACATTCTACCTCCGCATTCCTCCCTCCTCTACTTCTGTCACTTGTCCCTCCCTCCCTCCCTCCCTCCCTCCCTCCCTCCCTCCCTCCCTCCCTCCCTCTCTCTCTCCCTCCCTCCCTCCCTCCCTCCCTCCCTCCCTCCCTCCCTCCCTCCCTCCCTCCCTCCCTCCCTCCGTCCGTCCCTCCCTCCCTCCCTCCCTCCCTCCCTCCCCTCCCTCCTTCCCTCCATCCATCCCTCCCTCCCCTCCCTTCCTCCCCAGGAGAGGCTCGCATTCGAGTACAGATCTCAGCTGTCCATAGCCCTCAAGACATAGACAAGTGTTTGGAAGCATTTGTAGACATTGGCAAGAAAAAAGGAGTCATCCCGTGAATGAGTTACCATGACAGCTACTACAGTAGTGTTGTTTAGTATGGCTGTTCGAGTATTAGTTTAGTTTTTGGAATGGTTTGCTTAGTTTTAGTTACAGTAACTATTGTGCTCCTTCGGAAGTTTTAGGTATAGTTTTATGTACATGTAACTGCACTGTTCTCATTTTGTTTTAGTTGGTGGAGTGGTTAGTTATATTATATTTCAGTAATCTGCTGTAACCCAGAAAATTATGCATGGTTGATCATAAAGTGATCAATACCCGCTCCAAGACCTGGATACCTGGGAAAGGTGTGCAGGGGTCGACATGTCAACATTCCAGCTGTCGATGTTTTGACAACTGTTTCAGCTGCCCTCCATGTATGTATACATAAGCTAGACCCAAACATGCCAGTGTCACATGATACTGTATATACGCAAAGGACGTGGGGTTCAATGGGTCTGATAGATACAAGTGTTCCGCCATTTGTACTGTACCCACAGTCAGATGTGATGGTGAGAAAACATAATAGTGAATAGTTGACAGTCTGATACTTCATCATCAAACAGTGCAGTGACGTTTTGATCCTGTGCCATCGCTGCAACGTTTAATTGATGATGAAGTTTGTACAATCAAAGACTGTCAACTAATGGTTTTGATGATGGGTGATCAGTTAGATACCCATCATCGAAACGATTAGTTCACAGTCTTTGATTGTACAAACTTCATCATCAATTATTAAACGTGATACACACAGTTTTGGTAGTTGGTGAGGATCTCGGCTAATACAACTTGACAGTAATAAATATTATCATTCTATTGTATTCCCTTCCCTACATAAAAGCCACAATTAAGTTTATACTCTCGTGGTTGTGGCATGAAACAACTTGTAGTTCGGAACCCCTAATAGGCCTATAGTGCGGTTTTCCCATGCAACCCAAGATTGCAACATTGGATGATGTGGTGTATGCACATGGCTGTCTTGAGGTGCTTCATACCTCAGCTAGGGTATACAAGCTAGATCAACCATACTACGGTGAAGCTGTTCCCCATGTGTCACTACCAAGCTTCAAGAGACAAGAAGCTGGTTGGAGAGTCAGAGATCTGGCTAGAGAAACATGCGTTGGTGACTGTGCATAGCAAGCTGATGTATTTGTATGAACTCCCACCATGCAATGCCCATGGTTGTAATCGCCAGGACATGCCTTCACAATAACTGCAGCTCCTGGAAACTGCTCACAGATGGGATAGATGCAGGAATGGGTATCTTCCTCTGTCCCACCTCAGCATAAGTGATGGGGCAGGGAAGATGGGGAGGAGAATGGGAATGAGAGCAAACTGTGTTTGGATGTTTAGCTATCAAAGGTTCCGGATCCACACCCACAGATGCAGAGGGTTGGCTACATCCTTAGCTATAGAGGAAGCCAGTGACAATGTTTAAATTCATTAGGCAGTATAAAATTTGTTCCAGACTACATGTACCAAGGCTACATTACCCTGAGGCTAGCTACCTGCTGTCACCACAGTTCAGTAAACTTAATATAACTAGATTTGCTTGTGAGCCTCGTATGCATGTTCAGGGACTGGGAACGAGACTTGGGATGCCTAAGAATCAAATCTACTTGATGATTTAATTCAAAGTATAGATACGGTACAATTTATATCGTTTCTAGTACTCGTGTTATAACATCTATGACCCCATTGACCCCCATGGCATGGGAGTGAGTTAATGGTAACATTTTAAGACCCAATTCGACTAAGTCCCCCCAGCTATAGATTTGGTGTGGGATAGGAATGATGTAGTCCTATGTTCTATTTCCAAACAATCATTTTAGGCTGACATAAACATCTATGTACGTAATTTTACGTGCCCAATCCCACGGGTATAGTACTTTGGTGAAGTTTTCATGACGTACAGTGCATGAAAGACACAGTACGTGGATTGTGTGTGATTTCATCACTTCCCGCCATTGCTGTTGCTAAAGTAGACTACTATAGTACCGACATTTCCTAGGATTCAAATTAATTATTCAGCTGGTGTACGTACCTAATGCTCTTTCACAAAGTCATATATGCATACAGTACTGAGTTGTCAGGATTGACAGCAAAGTATGCTTTAGCAATTTTTGTCCAACCAGAATGACTTAACTGTATACTATAAAGTGTGTGTAAGTCAGAGCAATCGTATACAGCATGTACCAAACTCCCCGCCTCATTTTCCTTAGTGACCTAGAGGCAAAAAATATTCTCCATTAAATCAGAAAGGATTTAGCTAGTGTTGGCATGTCACATTCTACCTGTCGAAAAACCTAAGAAACAAGGAGAAATTATAACCAGTCTCAGTCCCATCCCATTTATAAAAATGTAGAATTTATGCATGGGATGGGACTGAGGCTGGTTAATGTGAATGAACAGTAGCTATGTGTGGCTGTTTACTTTGTGGTTCTCATTTTAATACGTTTGTCATTTCAGTTGTGTCTTGTGAGTTATTATAATAATACTTTGCTTACAAATCTGTCCAACTAGTTTGCTGCATGGTTTTACCATCTCGTGGTCACAAGAGGGAGGTTGTGATTATCATGTCGTCAGCCAGAAGTGGTAGGATATGGCAATCTGTCTGGCCAGTAGGACCTGGTGATTTTGGGTGTGCTCTGTTACTCAAGTGAGCCACAAAAAAGATGTCTCAATTCCAAGTCCTTTGGAGGAAAAGGCATCCGATTCGCATTTTGTGATGCCCGATCAATGGCAATATCATGGTAGCTATAGGTATAGAGTATCTTGTTTTAGCATCACCAATAGTATTGAGCTTGTGAAGGCTATGTAACTAGTGCAACTGGAATGATGATATTCAGCTGATCAACAGCCACTGTGAAATAAGCTTAGTCCTATTGGCCTCAGTGATTGGTCTGGTGCTGCAAAGATGTTGCTATAAGGACTGTATGACAGCCAAACTGGAAGCAAGAGTGAATAAACAGAGCAAGTAGCAAATTGCACCAGTAGCTACCTCCTAAAGGTGCTGTGAACAAACATGCAACATGCACCAAGTCCAGGCACTAAGCCATGTAGCTAGCTAACTTTTAATTTGTGAACACAGGTGACCCCCCCCCCCCCCAGAACCAGATCCTTCGCACAGGGAGAGAGGAAGGGTCTGGTTCTGAGGCTGATCGAGGCTAACCCCACCTTTTATTTTACAGCTATGGAGCGTTGGACAATTTCCATGATCCTGGTGATATAGCTAGACTATTGTGTGACGACATAAACTCCGCAGCAATTCAAGCTGTATTAAACAGCAGGCGATACAAACCATCAATCCATTTGAGGTGGCCAGCTATTTTGCTTGCTTCTCACACCTTCTTCGTCTCCTGAATTGGTCTACGTTTCTCACACCGTCCTTTTAATATCTTTGGTCCGCTACTTGGGGGTGGGGCTGGTCACGTGATACTATTTGGCATATGCTGCACAGAGGCATTGTCATCGTCAAAGGTGATCACTTACCGTTCTAGTCCGTGGTGGGAGCTATAATACAACGTTATTTTCCTGTGAGCTGAATACAGAAATCAATTCCGAGAGGAAGACTAGGCTTTTGCAGGTGAGGGTGAGGAAGGTTTGGTTTGTGTTCATGCTAGTCAGTGTTTGTGTGGGCATGCAGTGATAATGGTCACTTCTTGTGGCGACTACTGTAGTGGAGTACTAGTGTGGCAACTACTCCAGCACCACATACTGCTATGAAGGGTGGTCTGATGGACAGCACTAACAGTACCATACATTGCACTGGCTGCCTCAAACTGAGTAGTTCCCTGTGTCACCCTTCTGCTCACGTATTAACACACACATTGCAACAAGCACGGTCATTCAAGCTCTGATTGCCACTGCATGTCTGCAAACGGATCCAGTTTAGCATTTTGAGATGACTTCACTGCCCATAATTCCGAAGTTCTGCTTCAGGGTAGCCGACGGCACGCACTTGGCGGAGCATTCTCTCAGCAATTTGGCAATAACTCAAGACTCTTCATCTCTCAAGATAATTATACGGTATTTATATGTCCAAAGACAAATAGCAGGTGAGCAGTAGACTGACACGAAAAACTGGTTTTCCATACATCATATACAACATCATTCTAATCAAGATACAATAATCTCAATCATGTCCATTACATCAGCATATTGTCACATATTGCAGCTACACTGTAATAAGGAACAGGGTCTGGTGACTATTGAGTGATTTGTGAGTCAGCAGTGTCGATTTTGAGCAAGCCTTTGATTGCATGCTTGTACAATGTAGGCCTACTTCGTTGGTTTATGTGAACGCTTGCATGATGTTGGGCTCGTTCAAATCGATACTGCTGACTTGGCACAGCACTCAATAGTAACCACTAATGAGAGGGTGGGGCCTGGGCACGAGACTACAGCCAATGAAGCTGCTAGTGGATAATGTATAGTGATGTCTTTAACTCTTTTGCTTAGCGCAGCTTTGGTGACCCTAACTCTAGAGCTGATTGCTTCCATAAGCGTCATGACTGAGCTGTGACTGTGTGTGGCTGCATATAGTGTGCCAATACAACAAGTCATGTTGTTCCATGTGTACAACTAAACAACACAAGAATGTGAGTATGCAGCTCCTGAAAATGGAACACATGTACATTTGGATAGGAAGTGCTTGTTACTTGGCTGATTTGAAGCCTCATTCCCAGGCCACTCCCACTTCCTGTTCGAGACCACTTGCAGTGTGTCAGAAATGAACGGGGAGGACCTGGTACATTGTTGTCACTTGCATGACATTGAGGTATATGCTCTTCTGCTGTTGCCATGTGCTGCAAGTAGCCAGAAAACTGGAGTTGGAAATGGTCTGGCATGTGGCAGGCTAGTGGATAACGTAGTGCAGATGTACTGTGGCAGGCTAATGAGGTAATATCTACATGTGTCCCACCTCAATCACCTAAATGTCCCCCAGTCCCTGGCCCTGGTCTGGTGAGTGCATCCCACCCACTGAGGCAGATACAGCAGAACCCAAGCTCATCCCCAGGAAGAACCCACTGGAAACTGACACCAATGTCTAGGTATAGGTCTGTCATCATACCACAGGATATTGCAACCCATTACCATTTTCATTTTATGTTAGTTGGGGCGAGCGTGAGCGAGCCCCACATAGACGAGTTTGCTGCAAATTTTCTAGATATATATATATTTATATACATATATATATCGTACGTCGTGCCGTAAATCACTTCCTGCTCGTATTTTGCGTGTTCTTGCGTCATGCGTTATTTCCTAACTGAGTTCACTTCCTGCTCGTGCGTTGATATCGTCCAACTGAGACGCGAACTATGAACAGTCTACCTCAACAAGGCCATAGTGGGGCGGTGAGTGGCTAAAGCATTTCATGAAGACGGGGAGAGCGCTTCAGTGAGACCAAGGGAGGTGATCCTCCTTGAACTCACAATCCCCTATAACTCGCCGGAGTCCCTTTCAAATGCTAAGTCATGCAACTGCTCAGAGGATGGGAAGTTGACTACCCTGCACACGGTAACACTAAACTCACTGTGACCAGTCATGACAGATCTGGCATCAGCAGAGAACGAGGAAGTCATCCTCGGTGGCAACAGAGACAGAGACCGCTCCTGGACCTACCTGCCAGACTGCTTCAACGCTGTGAAGTGCATGCACGAGTGAGACAGAGACCGCTCCTGGACCTACCTGCCAGACTGCTTCAACGCTGTGAAGTGCATGCACGAGTGAGACAGAGACCGCTCCTGGACCTACCTGCCAGACTGCTTCAACGCTGTGAAGTGCATGCACGAGTGTCATAACTTCTGGTGTGATCTGTGTCGTTAAGTTGTGTTATGCTCCCCGTCAGACTCACATTCTGATGACATGCACATGCAACTGCTCCATGCACATTCAGCACAATGTCATGCAACTGTCCCATGCAAATTCAGCACCTGCATGTATACTCGCTCACGCTCGCCCCACAATGTCCTGCATTCCCCTAGTATGTATTTGGTATAGTTACTAGGAATACGCATGCGCAGTGTCTGTGCCTCGCGCACGCTCACAATCTGTAATAGTAGGCGTGGTTTCCTGTGGAAGAAAAACGAAGGTGCGAAAGTCAGTTCATCGTGCGAAGTTTAGTTGTTTGAAGATGGCTAAGCGCTTAAGCGTTGCCAGGAAGAATACGAAGACGTTAGCGAGGTTCTACACCCTTCAACACTGTCAACACTCTATAATAATGTACGTACCATGGCCTAGACTAAACGTTTGTCTTACTTGTCTCCGCTAAACTCTCCATGTATACATCGCTTCTTCGTCAATCTGTCAGACTCTCGATCTCCTTTGCCTTACTCTCTTCTGAGGCAGTGTCCCTTTTCCCTGTATAGATCGCTTCTTTCTCAACTCTGCATTTCGCACGCGCAGTACGTGCACGTATCGGGACCACAGAAACCGCAGCGGATGCAACCGCCCGGGCGCCCCCTGCCCCTCGCAATTAAAGTGTGACGGATATATATATATAATATATATATACAGACGCGATGTGACTACGCTGCACGATTAGTTGCCTCGCGCTAAGGCGCTCGGCAATAAGGTTCATAGTTCTTGAGCCTCCTCACTGGAGCTCATGTCAGGGTCTGGGTTGAGTAGTGTACCAGCTGCATCTCCATGTGGTAATGTCCCGTGAGGTCAGTCCTGTCAGTACATGCATAACCCCTGGCAGGTAATTAACATGGCATACGTGCAACCACTTTGCATGAGGGTGTCCTCCACTCTGCCATCAGTACATTAAGTTTTTGTCTCGGCGCCCAAGCGCCGAGACAGTAGTGCTGGGTACGTATACGTCTGTCCACATAGCTGGAGCGCATGTGTGACGGATTTTAACTATTAAGAGCGAGATATAAACCCCTGGAAAATCCGGGATCCAGGTGCCCAGGATTTGGACACATGATCATCTGAATACTAGAGAGAGAGAATCAGTTGGAATTCAACTGAGCCCTCAAGGCAATGCAGGTGATGTGGCTTGTCTTCTGCTCCTCTGCTCCTCTGCCCAGCAGTCCTAAACACTCAGCTGGTAGTCGTTGCTCTCTCTGTTCTGGACTCTCTAGACTGACACGAAAAACTGGTTTTCCATACATCATATACAACATCATTCTAATCAAGATACAATAATCTCATTCAATCCACCCACTACCAGCTGGTAGGTATACTTGCTTTTTTCTCCATACCCTCCACTGAGCCCAGGAACTGATTAGCACTTTAAAGTGCAACACACTTGAACTCTGTACTGTGAACTTACTCTGTATTGTGGACTCTTTGAATCTTATGCGACACTTGTTATGTAATAATTATACACTGCACATGATTGGTTTTAATGTGGCAGCTGGGTGCGGGTGATGGGGGAGGTCCAGCCGAGACCTGGATGATTGTCACTGCGTTCATACGCACAATACACAAACACATGCTACAACACACATGCACACACCCTCTCCCTCACGCACTCATACATACGTCCAGCAACAGGATCTGGAAGATGACAGAGCTCGAGCTTGCTGAGGTGGTTGAGACTGGGACTGGCGCATGGAGTAAAGGATGCTTCCATGGTCACTTACTGCTCACCCGTATGGAGGCCACAGTACAAGCGAGACATCATGGCTCTAGAAAAACTTGCAACTAACGTGTTTAACTACAGGGAATGTCTATTATCCCTCCACCTATAGCTACTACTGCTTGTGATGGTATTCGAGTTGAACGACCTTATTTTTTTCACCAGTATGAGCATGTTTTGCTCTTCGAGTACCAGGTCTGCTACCTACCACAAACTGATCCACTCTGTGGAATTCTCTCCCTCCATAATATTTTTGATCTCAGCCTCTCCATAAAAGTCGCAGCTCAAAACTTTATATCGGTCACACTTTGACCCAGTTAGTCTGCTGCCCTTGCCCCAAATTGTATGTCAGTTGCATGTATCCACACTTTCTATTAACTCTCTTAGTCTACATGTATTATACTCTGGGTGTCAAGAGAGCTTATTGACACACCCTCAGCACAATCGCTAATTTCTGTCAACACTCACCTGTGCTGTAAAATCAGATTAATAATCTGTTCATGCATTTACGTACATTATGTCCTTCAGAGCATGTGGTGTTCTTGGCTGTGTGAGACATGCTTGCTAGGCTTCCTGACTCACAGTTCAGTCTGTGTGGCATACCTGCTAGACTGCTTCACTTAGTAGCCCGACTCACAGTTCCTGTGTTGTGCATACTTTTTGGTACTCACAGTATCGGCATGGGGTTGTAATAATATACTGAGTTGTGTTCTGCATGATGACGGTCATGTGGATGCAAATGCTCTGTGCTCTACATGTGCATTAGTCTCGGTATACCAGACTCCCTGGAGGGAGCTCGAGTCTGCAGATTCCCTCCCCGGATTCTGGTACCGAGACTACATATGCACTCCCTCAGGCTCGCCCGCCCCACAATGTCATGCATTCATCTAGTCTGTGATGCAGAGGACTTTCCGTAGTAGCAGTGCCGAGTTATTCTCCCATATGCTGAGACATTTGCGATATACGAGGTAGCGTACTATATCTGCTGTCAGGCTGACCGTCAGGAAATTTTCAAAATCATGAAAATTCTCCGCCGCTGTTGTCACTAGGCCAGAATATCAGCTCACACCAAGTGTGCCCGTCATGGCTATATAGCAGCTTCGCAATTTACCACTGTTGTATCCGCAGGATCCGGTCTGTGTCCAAGGGCGGAGGTCGCGGGCTAGTCGCGTATTAATTCAATTAGCGTGTGTTTTCCGGCTGTACTGTCAATTTTCGTGAACCTATTGACCTTTTGCAGAAGTCAAGGTGTAGAGGCTGCCAGTGCCTGTCACAGCGTCGTTGTACGTTTTGTGGGCGAAGTCTCAGTAAAGCTGTTGTTGTTCGGGCGAACCACAGCCGAGTTTGACTGACGGAAGGACACCAATCCAAAAGAGATATCCGATGTCCAGCAACTGTTACAGTACTTTGTGGAAGCGTATAGTTTTTGTCTGACCGCTGAACACAGTGTCAGTACTACAGAGCCAAGTGTAGCCTAAAATGTGTCCTTGAAGGTGCGGATTCTTGCTTGTACTCGAGCGTCCTGCTCTGGTTCCAAGCAGCTGAGTCCGTCTAAACTATACGCTTCCTCATTCGATCAGCTAGCTACGAGAGTGGTACTCGTGAGCTGTGGTTGTCATGGACTTGTCAGGTAGACTATGTTATTCTGTGGTTTAAAATTGTTAGTATATAACTTCAAGTCTCGTGTGAGGCTGCCTCCATATGTTAGTTCTAGAGGCAAAAAATTTTCTCCGAAAAATTAAAAAGGATTTAGTGATGGCCGGCCTGTCACTTATTCCACCTCTCGAAAAAGCTAAGAAACAAGGAGAAATGCCATTAACCAGGCTCAGTCCCATCCCATTGCAAAATGTAGAATTTAGGGATGGGATGGGACTGAGCCTGATTTCTCCTTGTTTCTTAGCTTTTTCAAGAGGTGGAATAATTCGAATGTGACAGGCTGGCCATCATTAAATCCTTTTTAATTTTTCGGAGAAAGTTTTTTGCCTCTAGTTCGTGTACTTTTTCAAGCGCATGAAAATGCGTAACTTCTTAGTCATGGTACGTGCAACTTCACCGTAAGGGTACAGGGGTTACTTGATGCATGCCCTGGTGTCAGACTTTAAGGTGTTGTTACTTGGTAATCGCCATGCATGTTATAGCCTCATTCTAGGCCCAAGACTACGAGGCAATCACGCCGTAAACAAAGCAAACCTGCAATGGTCTCTCTTGATGAACGTGGACCTTCTGCAAGGCACTGAGCAGGCTTTGATGCTTCATTCTGTTTCCATTATTATTCCATGCATTTTTGATGTTGCTGCATGTTGTTTATAAATTTGAAGGATGAGGGGGTGGGGCATTCACATTTCATCAGATCAGAGAGCTCGATGGCAGTTGTGTAGGTCATATGCTTGTAATGGCTCCAAATCCAAGTATGTTCAAAACTCTAGCCTCACACTTCTGCACTGTAGTTACGTCATGAAAAGAAAGCCACGCCTCCATGATGGCATAGTCACAATTCATCCTATGAGTATGAGCTTACCTTCCCTGTCGTTCTGGCTGTACTGACTCCTTTAACTCTTCTGAATGCCAATCGTGGATGGTGGTCCTTAGCCACAACTAGTAGTTTGAAGGGCATATTTTAGTGCATTATCTTCAACTACCTCTCAGTGCATTAATTTACACAATCACGCACTTGCATGGATACCTCCTCACAATATTATACCAGTGTAGCCCATGCATGGAACCTCTAGGGAAATCGATCACATCCTATCTTGAATGAGAGTATTGATGTCAGGAATTACAAAATATTATTATTGAGTTGATCCTCCACAGTAGTGGTGATCCTCCACAGTAGTGGTGTAGGTCACAAAGCTCTCCTTATTAAGCTTTGATAAGAATTTGGTGGAGGGAGCCTTGGAGGTTTGTTTGGACAGGGTCCGGAGGGAGCAGGATACAATAATAACAAACCGCGCTGTGATCGGACTGATTGAGGGGGTCATCCAACAGAACAGTGTAATTACAAATGTAGAAAATAAAGGCAACAGATTGTCAGGGGACACTTCCTCCATTGATATGTAGCTAATTGCAGAGGTCCGTAGCTACCACTTCTGCTCATGAGAACATTCCTCTTAAACGGTTTTCTCACCATCTTAAACGTAGTTGGAGTGTGAATCCTAAGCATGCCCAAGCTAAGTCAAAAAGGCTTGTCAGGTATGGATTTGTGCTGGTCATCCTCGTAACAAGGCTCGTAAGAAGGAAGCATAAAGACGCCAAGGCCACTTTCAGAGCCCTCCTAAGGAAACATCAAAGAGAGCAGCGTGATGCTTTCTTCAGGAATCGAACTTGATCCTCCTCAGCAATGATCCTCCTCGGCATTTTAGACATATTCGGAGAGCCACAGGGATTGTTTCTGAACCCACATCAATTTTGAATGTTGCTGGCTCCACTTTCAAGGGGGATTAGGTTCTGTGCCATAGCTTTGATAGCTCATTCTCTGGAAGACATTCCCCCCCTTCACTGTGGATGAAGGGACTCAGATGATAGTCTCAATAATTAGGCTGCTAGTCCTGATGATATTGATCCTGAGCACAAATGTGTATCGAGGTCCTTTACTTGCAATGTTTCTTAATTGTTGTCACTGGACACATTCCTCCTGCAGTTCAACATGGCCTATAGTAATCCCTATTCCAAAGGGCCTTGGAAAGGACCTTACCAACCCTTCCAATTACAGGGGTATTACCATCTTGTCTAATCTCAGTAAAGTATTGCAGAAGCTCGTGTTGTCAAAAGGACCCTCCCCCCTCATTGAATCCTCTCCAAGGAGGATTTCATGTTGATTACAGTTGCTCTCACACAGCTCTTGTTCTTCAGGAGGTCATACAGTGTATCTGCAAGTGTGGCAAGAAAGCATACGTTGCTTTCCTTGATGTGAGAAAAGCGTTTGATACGCCTTCTGGTAAACCTACACCAGAAAGGTATCACAGGGCACACACCTTGCCATTAGAGAGCACCTTGACTTTCCGGAGACTTGTGAGGATTATCACATCAGCCATTGCGACTTCAAACTCCTCCTTCCTGCTCCTCACTGGAGTAGCTATTAATTAGCTACTGTAGGTGATCCCTGTCTGAGACATATTAACAATTTTCATATTCGCCTACTGGTTTCCTGCGATGGCCTTGAATTGGATGCCTCTAAGACTTGTTTTCGCACTAGTTCCACCAGGGTGGCATCCAAGGACCAAAACTTGGGAGATTGGTTTTCTATCAAGTGCACTTCCACATAAGTTTAGTTCATAATTGAGTTCACATTCCCTTATACACTTGATTCCTATCATGATAATATCCTGAGGGAAATGGAAAGGACATGCACCTAGCTAGCTACACCACCCAGACTGAGTACATGAAGTACTGCGTCAGGAATTTTAGCCTCTGTCAGGAAAATTAGAAGGACACACACCTACACCACCCAGACTGAGTACATGAAGTACTGCGTCAGGAATTTTAGCCTCTGTCAGGAAAATTAGAAGGACACACACCTACACCACCCAGACTGAGTACATGAAGTACTGCGTCAGGAATTTTGGCCTCTGTCAGGAAAATTAGAAGGACACACACCTACACTACCCAGACTGAGTACATGAAGTACTGCGTCAGGAATTTTGGCCTCTGTCAGGAAAATTTAAAGGACCCACACCTACACCACCCAGACTGAGTACATGAAGTACTGCGTCAGGAATTTTAGCCTCTGTCAGGAAAATTAGAAGGACACACACCTACACCACCCAGACTGAGTACATGAAGTACTGCGTCAGGAATTTTGGCCTCTGTCAGGAAAATTAGAAGGACACACACCTACACTACCCAGACTGAGTACATGAAGTACTGCGTCAGGAATTTTGGCCTCTGTCAGGAAAATTTAAAGGACCCACACCTACACCACCCAGACTGAGTACATGAAGTACTGTGTCAGGAATTTTAGCCTCTGTCAGGAAAATTAGAAGGACCCACACCTACACCACCCAGACTGAGTACATGAAGTACTGCGTCAGGAATTTTGGCCTCTGTCAGGAAAATTAAAAGGACACGCACCTACACCACCCTGACTGAGTACATGAAGTACTGCGTCAGGAATTTTTGGCCTCTGTCAGGAAAATTAAAAGGACATGTGTTTATGCTACCCAGACAGGAAAATCCTGATGTAGCTACAACGCCTTAAACCTAATTACAGGCATATCAAAGTGAAAGTGCAGCACGTCGACAGTAACTGTTGATTGACCACGCGGGAAAATAATTATTGATACACCATTTCATATTGCTCTTGTACAACCCTTGAGCTGTATTAACATTTCAACAGTGCCCCTCCTGCTCCTGCTCCAGCTCCTGCAATACCGGATAGCCTGCAGATGTATACTCCGAGTTGAGTGTGGGAATGAGACTAACTAGCTATGTCTTCAAGTGCAGTCACAGTACATTGGCTTGGCCTTGCTTGTAGGACTAAGTTTATGACGTATTAACCTACGTGAACACCCCTTTCACCCCACATGCTCGCAAATGTCACATACTATCTATTCTCCGCATGAAAGCTTTTTGATGCCGGCCATGCAACTATCCATCTTCCAGCGCTGTTCATCATATGCGAGGTGTGGGTAGCTAGGTGGACTCACAATGGAGTGGGGGCCGGGGCGTTGCTGCATGTATGTGGGTGGGGCTGCAAATGTCACATGACTTAATTTAGGGCGCGGTGCTGCAATGGCCTCCTCAGGTCTTCTTATCGCATGTAGACGGGGAACATTGCACGAAGTGAAACGAATTCTTCAGAAAGAACCCTCTCTACTAAACTGCAAGGGTGGTCGATATGGAGGAACTCCTCTACATGAGGCTTGCCTGTATGTTCTGTCATCACTCACATAATTTAGTCACATACCGATTAGAGGTAGAGTGTTGTGTAAGGGAAATGGGGGTCACGATTACGGAACACCCAGGCCTCAGGGATTCTAGCAATGACAAACTAGCTCTTGGATACAAGTCCGTACATAAACACCACCTAGTGCACTAACCGAATAATATGTCCTATTGTGGGTAATTCGGAACACCAGTAGGTATTTAAGAACACCCCACTGCGATTGCAAAAGCACAGTAGAAGGCTATAACTGGTATGCTGGTAGACTAGCTTAGTACCTACTGAGTGTTTTTTAGCCTGCTACTTGGGGGAAGAAGCTTGTTTAGTGGTCAAGCTACATCAAATCGTTGTTGCAGTTGATTCACGCATTTACGACTGCAGTTATACAAAAACGATCGTCGCCGCCTGGACAGTCAGAATTTTGGTAGAGCATCCAGCTGTTGGCAACGTCTATTAACTACTACAGCCAGGAGAAGACTTGACTCAACCAAAATCCCCCCCTGTTCCGAAATACCCGCATTTCCCTTATGTAGCATGTGGATGGATGCGTGAATGCAATAATGTATCTAGTCAGAGGAGGACGGCCAAGGTTGACCTTTGCTAATCAGGTCTAAAAAGTCGTGTATATAATCCGATTACGTAACAGATCTTAAGTACAGTACCTTTCATAGACAATATTTCGACAGTCCCGACGCAATCACCTGGACTATCGACTCACAGGGAAGCGTAGGTATCTGTTATCATTATAAAAGGCCGAGCCCTTCAAGATTCAGCTGCGGCATGGCAGAAACGAGTGGAAGTAGTCACCCGGGCCAGATGGCCCATGTGCACTGCAAACATCTGGCCCGCGAGACTCGAGTGGAGGTTCGGTGCCGTCTTGTCGATTTGCAAAGCGTGTTCAACAATTTCCAACTGGGAACACTCCATAGCAACCCCCGAAACGGTCTTCTATTCGTAGGGCTATTTGTAATAACTTTTAATAACCGTCCACTTGTCACGTGTCAGAAAGTCAATAATTACTCGTGACATATGCGGTGGCCAACCTCCTCTGTAATGTAGTTATGTGTGGTGGTATTCGAATTTTACTAAGAATGTCGATCCTTGAGTAGTGGTAGTCTCACAGGGCCAAACCCACCTGGAAGGGAGAGAGCTCGAGGGTCTGGTCCCACGAGACTATGGCCAGACCCGCCAGGTGGGTCTGGCCATGTGAAACTAGAGTGTTGGTCACTCTAGTACATGTAAGTACTTAGGGATTTTTTACTGACTTGTCCAGTGACTACTAGCAATTGACATTGACATCAATGATTTGTCGATTAATGGTTAGTGTATATGTGGCCATTGACAAGTCACTAATTGAGTGATGTCAACACCTGTTGCTAGTAGTCACTGGACAAGTGACTTGCAAAGCTCTGTATCCCTGAGCGTACTGAATGTCCAGTGACTAGCACCATCCTGCATCCAGAAGGCTAGCATGCTACTAGAACCAGAGTAGAGGTACCAACCAATTTGTGGAGTTCTAGGGCAATCACCGCCAGAACGTAACTAGTACAAGACAGTCACTGCTAAACTCTAGCTAGCATGCTATGATTCATGAACATTGCTGAAATAATTCTTCAGCAACATCATTTGACATTATATCCCTTAGTACCCAAGCTCTTAGATTTTGCATGTGAGGTTAAGGTTACGGATACCCACGTATACTGTGCAATAACAGCAACTACATTCATGCACCCATGCCAATTCTTACGCCGCCTAGGAACAAAGTCGGTGCTGGACTCGAACCTATTCAGACCCGCCTACTGCTTGAAAGACGAACTCCCTGCAGAGGCGTGGCTACCTTGACATTTTGGCCCCTCCCACATACTTGTATAAATTCTGAACGCATGCGACAAACCATTCTCGTTGTGTGCAGAACTGCACCTTCAGCTTCAGGACGCAGATAGAAGACATGAATGTCTAGTGAAAGAGCTATAAATGGACAAGTAATTCGCCGAGCATCTCCGACTAGGGATGAAAGTACACTGGGAAAATGGCGCTCAACAACGGGTGAGGCGACGACTTGCCTCTCTAGCAGCGAGAAACAGTCTACTCTGTCTCCCAAAACTAGCTCTGTCACTAGATATATGTTATTAGCAGCGATTTAAATGCCTACTTCCACCTGAATTACCTTTTTGGAGACAAACTTTGTCGCATGCGTGGATATGTTAACTTCGCGCACAACAGCCTCAGTGTTAACGTGCAGCTGCCTGTATACACGCGAATTAGATTTTACTTCCGGTCAACGGGTACCCGTAACCTTAAATCGCAGCACTTTATGGCAGTGATTTAAACGTCCAAAACTGTGCATGATCTAGCTGTTATTTGTATACCATATTGTTGTGTACAAAATAAGTTTAGAGGGCGTATCCAGCTACTACCATGGTAAAATTCATACGGTACGAGTACACGTACTTGAAGTAATCACATGATGTGAGTGTAATTCGGGAAGAATTGGAGGCCAAGTAATATGCACAAGAGAGAGCAAGTGCTATTGTGCTATACACTCTAACAGTATATAAGGCACAATGACTAGTGCCTTCACTAATGAGATTATCTCCAACATACTACTATTTCTGTGACCTGTTTTAGCCCCACCTTTGTTGAGTTCTCACAGTATTTCTTGTGCTCAGGCACAGGCATTCTGTTGGAAGCAATAGTGCTCACATAGCAGCCATTTCAACCTGAAAATGAGAGGTAGCCAAGGACACGGGCATTCATCTCTGAGGTAGAGGTTGACGGAAAGTTACTGTTTGGTTGGTGTCAGATGTCCACTGGCTACAAGAAGTAGGCATCCTATGGGATTAATGTGCACAATATCCTGGCTCTCATTGCCTTTGGCAGCTTGATACATCCTTGTTTCATAATGCATTGTGTTCCAGTAACTCTCCCCATGTATGAATTGTTTCGGTGGCCTCGTTCCCAGGCCTGCGTGCCACTTTCAGTTGCACATAAGAACACGGAGAACCTGGTACATTTCCTCGCATGAGTGATGTCAAGGGTAAAAAGAAGGTAGAAAGACCTACAATGGTAACATGCCACACGTATCCAGCTACGTAGCAGGGAGCGACTGTCATACTCACCAAGAGTTGAACATGTAGATGCTGAATAACGTGCAAAACCATAGTGTCCTCGTTCTGAAAATGTTGCCATTTGTCATGCTCACGTGAGGAAATGTACCAAGCCCTCCCTTCTTTTCCGTACTGCAAGCAACGAGAAGCTGGGCGTGGGACTGGGAACGAGGCTATTGTTTCAGTTGTTTGAAAACAATTGCCTGACATTGTAGTGTGACACTGCGCAGACATTACTGGAGACTCTCCACACGACATGCTATTGCCATAGCTATGCAGGGTATGGCCTTATAGCAAGATGACATTTCACTCCTGTTCTCATGTAGGTATGGCGCTCTTCACATAGTGAAATACCTTGTGGAGGTGAGAAACTGTGAACTATCAGCCCGTGATAAATGTGGAGACACACCGCTGCATGCTGCTTGCTGGTAAGTTCCTCCTTCATAGTGGACCGTGACTGGACTGTGTGCATGTGTGCTTGTATTGGTTTATCCTCCTCTCTCTCTTTGGTGTTGCTTACACTACAATATCATTTTAGAAGTCACAAAATTTGATATCTATCCAGTCATGTCACATGAACCTTTTGAGTATGGGAATCTCTTTAGGGATAGCTTCAAGCACTTACTAGGTGTGTGGGATGTTTTTCTGCACTAGACCATGTGATGTGGCGAGAAAGTGTATTAGCTTCTGAAACTGGAATTGATATCCATTACAATGGACTGTGGTAGTTTGACAAGTGCAGAGGGTCCAATAATTGTGATGATTGATTTCAAATTTTAGCTAGCATTTACATGAGTCATGTTCCCAGAATTCCCAGGGGCACACATATGTTCACTAGAAGTGTCTGGAGCACACATACCCCGCTCTTGTTAAGTGTGACGGCTAACTTGTGTACAGCAACAGTACACTGACATAGCCTGATGTGCACGTATCATGTACATGTATACAGACATCGTGAAACTGAACATTGTTCTCTAATTGTACAGTTGTTGAAATGAGTTATGTGTGGCCTTTTGAGTGGCATCATTGTCGCTGTAGCCTTCATCTTCCGAGGCTGTTCTCACTGGGTTGTGATCTGCCTTCGGCAGATGCCATGGTCAGGTTCTGTTCGTTTATGGGGTGATCGAAGAGGACCGGGTTCCCCATATACGCATGATGGCAGAGCGGAGTATTGCAAAACTCAAGCGGCATAGATCTCAGCCGTCCATTACCACGATGGTCTCTCTTGTTTGTGTGAGAGCATGTCCGCATGGCATTTGTCGAAGGTGGTTCCTTCTTTACCCATGCTGCCTGTGGTGGTGAAGACAAGAGGCGTGAACGCGCCATGCTCCACATTCCGGACTCTCTGATTGTATTCTCTTTTCTTGGCGGTTTCTTGTTGTTTACAGACAGCAGCTACGTCTTTGGAGCGATAGCAAGGAGCATTTGGGTGGAACACCCTCACATCAAAGTAGGTGTCCTGTGCTGAGTTCCAAAACCGCGGGCTTTGATGTCGAGGCGTGCCTCTGCACCGACAATAGCAGGTCTGCAGGTGAAGTTTTTACCACTCAAGGGCTGTAGGGGAGGCTCCGTTGCCACACTGTGACAGACTTCAGATAGTAGTTTGGCAGTGTCTCTGATCTCGTTGTGTCTCAGGATTGGAAAACCGCCTCTCTTTTTTATGCTGATGCAAAAACGTACGTACATATGCAACAGTAAGATACGTAAATGTTCCAATAGCAGAGCAGAGCTACTATTAAGGAACTAAAAGAAACAAACGTTGGAGTACATAACAACTAAGTTATGTGAAACAATGCATGCGGACATAAGTTGTTACAGTCTCACAGGGAACTAGATCATGCATGAGGTAAACTATTCCACAATCTAACAGAACTTACCAAAAAAAGTTAAAAAGGATGTACTTCTGGCAAAGGGTAACATGTGGTGCTTGCTGCGATGCAGCCGTGGGTTGCGTGGAGGGGGATGGTACGTAAAATATTTGTCAGGGAGGAATATGTACATGTAGTTGTTTAGCAGTTTGTAGGCTGAAAGTAGTTTGAAATAGGAGCGTCTTTGAGAGAGGGTAGGAAGTGAAAACGTTTTGTTTAGTTCTGTGGAACCACTCTGCCAGGACTTTGAGGCCATCCTGGTTGCCATAAGTTGGATAGACTCTAGCGTCAGTTTGTCTTTGCTGAAATGAGGGTCCCGTACTATGCAGGTGTTGTCCAGGATTGGTAATACTTGAGCTTTATGGAGTTTGGTGATAGCGTCAGGGCTACAGTGAGGGGAGAATGTGCGGAAGATGAAACCTAAAAGTCGTCTTGATTTGCAGGCTATAGCTTCGATATGAGTTGACCATGTCAAATCGTCTGTGAGCCAAACTCCGAGGTACTTGTACTTTTTCACCTGCTCCTGAAGAACACCGTTAAGGAATAATAGGCAAGGGATATAATTTTTGGCTAGAAGAACCATGGCTTTGGTGTTTGAGGTGTTGATGGTTAAGTGGTTTGAACTGATCCAGTTCGAGATGGAAACAACATCACTCTGTAGGTATTTGGCATCCAGGGGTGAGTGGATGGGTTTGAAGAGCAGTATGTCATCTGCATACAGATAAACGTTTGTGTCTGTGGAGGTGTTGAGATGGCAGATTTTGTCAGTGTACAGCAAAAGAGGAGAGGCCCGAGTACCGAACCTTGCTGGACACCTGACTTAACTGGAAGCCAGCAGGAAGAGATTCCATTGAGAACTACCCATTGAAGACGGCCTGAGAGGTAGTTACTTAGTCACCGGAGCATTCTGTATGTTTCAGGATGTTAGGATGTCAGAACTAGAAGTGCTTGGAGTACACATAAGTATCCCATGCTTGTTGAGTTCGATTTCTAACATAGCTTTGTGAACACCAATGGTATGATGACGTGCAATCGAACCACCTTGACTAATTGTATCAGGTGCAGAAATTATGTTCATTGTTTTCCATTAAGTATGACGTCTGTAAGCACCCTACCTAGCCTGTTTGAAGCTGCCGACAGTCAGACATGAAGGCTTTGCTTTACCCTGCTGTGCATGTGCACACGGGGTAATAACTGTTTTTCTGTGGTCATATATATTAGAGGTGGTTGTGGAAGTGGGAGTGTAATAGATGACAGTATATTTGGGCTGCATGCACGACATTAGATAGATAGATAGATAGATAGATAGATAGATAGATAAATTAATTTTCCACAGGAATGTCTCATCAGCCAGTGGCTGCTGTACGTACCTGATAGTCCTGACGTTTAGGGTAGCAACATGGAGAATGCCATCCTCCATGCAAATTAGTAGGATTGGGCTAAGGTAGGAAGCACGGCATCGGCGAAATCGCGCAATTTTGCTCATGAATAATTAATGAGATGACGTCACTCGCATACGGTTATTTAGAGTTATTCATCTGTTTACGTTTTCCCATGGCGGCAACCGGAATAAACAAGGGGGGGCTTCTCTCTTTGATGCGGCTAGCGGCCCTTTCAAGTTTCAAATTGGTACTCTGATGTGGCCGTGCGGTACCTTGAAGATTTGTTTGAACACTCTTTTTTTTTTTTTTTTTTTTTTTAAGTAAAGAGCTATTCTGGCTTATTGAATGTAGCGATGGGCTATCTGAGTGTGAATAGCTAGGTGGAGTGAGCAGGAATGTTTGTGGGTCTGCTGAAGTGGCCGAAGAGCAGCCTGGAAAGTGAACAGCCTCCGACAGCTCCCTGGCCAAGGTACTCTAGAGAGTTGACCTTTCGGCATTACAGGCCCCGCCCATTTTCGTGTTAGGGCGAATTTGGCTGGTTTGGTAGCTGGACTGGGCTGGTGAGAGGGAGTAGATGTGTGGCCAAAACTCTGTAACCGAGAGGTGAACGTGGAAAAGCATCCCTAGTTTTGCAGGGGGTAGGTTGACCTTTTGGAAACTGGCCTTGGCTTGAGTCGGTTTTAGTCGGTGTGCGTGGAATTTTTTTTGAAAGCCTAGGGTAGCCAAACCTCTGTTTTTGAGGGTGGCAGTGAGTTTTGGGCTGTAGCCTGCAAGTGAGGAGAGCAGGTGGTAAATCCATCCGTAGTTTTGGGGCCTGTTTTGTGTGTGTATTGATGATGGGGTCAGAGTGTGGGTGGGGCCTTGGAGAGGGTCCAAATTTTCAGTTTCGTAGAGGGCCTTAAAATTGAGTTTTAGGGCATTTTCAAGCAGAGGGAGCAGTTTGATGCAAAGTATTGCTGAAACTTGTGTACGCTTTGATGCTGCCCATCTATCCATCAACTTGGTTTCGGAGATCGCGGTACCCATGTTTACTACCTTAAGGGCCATCTGAAGGCTTTAATTAGGCTAGTGCAATGACAAATCCTAACACTGGAGTTTGGCCTAACTCTGTAGATCCTAGCCCTATGAATATCATTAACCCTGATCCGGGTTAGGGTGATCCCACTAACCTTGGTGTGCCTATGAATCTCATTAAAACCCAGTGGGCATGGGATAGAACCCAGTCTTTCTGTCTGCTCATGAATAATAATGAGTTAGGATTAGATAGCTCCATGCTGTGCTCGTGAGCTTGTTGGACTTTAGTCAGCTGTCCGATGGGAGGGTTGGCTTATGTTGATGCTCATGAATATCATTAGTGACCACCTGTCAGAACTTTGGTGGTGTACCATGGGGTTGAAAGCATTGTGTGTTGTGTGATGCATTATTCGTAAATTCACCCTGAGACTCCACTCTCTCCTAACTCTGACAACCAGGGATCATGAATATCATTAGCCCTAAATTGGGACTCATGACTGGTATTGTTGTCCAAATTGACGTCAATGAATCTCATTAAAGCCTTCAGCTTTGGCTGAGATTCAGCTTGTCTGTCAGCTTCATGAATAAGTAATGAGCCATTTTCAGGTAGCCGTGTGTAGCAATCGTGAGCAAGATTGCCTTTAGTTTGCTGTTTGGAGGGAAGTTTGGCTTGTGTTGACTCTCATGAATATCATTAGTGATGTGCTTTCAGTTCCCATGTAGTGTGGTTTGGGTTGAAGTGAAGGCTAGTAAGCTGGAATATTCATGAGTTTTAGTTAGGGGTTTGGGTTAAGGTAGGAAGCACGGCATCGGCGAAATCGCGCAATTTTGCTCATGAATAATTAATGAGATGACGTCACTCGCATACGGTTATTTAGAGTTATTCATCTGTTTACGTTTTCCCATGGCGGCAACCGGAATAAACAAGGGGGGCTTCTCTCTTTGATGCGGCTAGCGGCCCTTTCAAGTTTCAAATCGGTACTCTGATGTGGCCGTGCGGTACCTTGAAGATTTGTTTGAACACTCTTTTTTTTTTTTTTTTTTTTTTTTTAAGTAAAGAGCTATTCTGGCTTATCGAATGTAGCGATGGGCTATCTGAGTGTGAATAGCTAGGTGGAGTGAGCAGGAATGTTTGTGGGTCTGCTGAAGTGGCCGAAGAGCAGCCTGGAAAGTGAACAGCCTCCGACAGCTCCCTGGCCAAGGTACTCTAGAGAGTTGACCTTTCAGCATTACAGGCCCCGCCCATTTTCGTGTTAGGGCGAATTTGGCTGGTTTGGTAGCTGGACTGGGCTGGTGAGAGGGAGTAGATGTGTGGCCAAAACTCTGTAACCGAGAGGTGAACGTGGAAAAGCATCCCTAGTTTTGCAGGGGGTAGGTTGACCTTTTGGAAACTGGCCTTGGCTTGAGTCGGTTTTAGTCGGTGTGCGTGGAATTTTTTTTGAAAGCCTAGGGTAGCCAAACCTCTGTTTTTGAGGGTGGCAGTGAGTTTTGGGCTGTAGCCTGCAAGTGAGGAGAGCAGGTGGTAAATCCATCCGTAGTTTTGGGGCCTGTTTTGTGTGTGTATTGATGATGGGGTCAGAGTGTGGGTGGGGCCTTGGAGAGGGTCCAAATTTTCAGTTTCGTAGAGGGCCTTAAAATTGAGTTTTAGGGCATTTTCAAGCAGAGGGAGCAGTTTGATGCAAAGTATTGCTGAAACTTGTGTACGCTTTGATGCTGCCCATTTATCCATCAACTTGGTTTCGGAGATCGCGGTACCCATGTTTACTACCTTAATGGGCCCAGACTGCAGTTAAAAGGAGTTATGTCCAACCCTCCTCTTCTTATGAGTCAAGAAAGTTGTGATTGCCACCATGGGCAGATTGTGAGTAATTTGCTACTTTACAGCATCATTATAGTTCCTTGTGAATCTTGTTGAGTTCTTAGTAGACTGATTTACCCTTGAGTGGAGTGTACAGTCATTATCCTGTCCTCGTTCCCTGCCTCCTCCACTGCTTTTTGTTGCATAAAGTACAGTATGCGGCAAAAACCTGGGGAGGAGTGAGCCTGGGAATGAGGCTATCGTTATCCTACTTTGCTTGCTTGAAGGTGACAGTCAACAATCCCACTCCGCATGATTGATGGCAGTTGAATAGAGGGCTGGTATTGCTTAGACATGTGGCATGTATCATCTGGTGTGAGATTTGAGGTCATCAGTGAGACTGCATCAAGCACGTTCTCATCCCAGCTAGGGCTCACACGACTAGGGAATATCCCTAGTTGACTAATTTGCTAATAGCTTACACGACTAATCAAGTACTAAACAGGAACTTCCGAAGTTTGAAAATGCTAGACAGCTTCAGCCAGCTTGACTCACAGTTCCTGTGTTGGCAGAGGATCAGGTCAGGCAGACCCGGGACCAATGTTTGCTGTATGGTGCCTGAGCTAGAACTAGCAGAGCTCTAGGCCATATTGTCGCAACCATGAGCCTGAGGGTAATGAATTGCACCTGCTCAGCGACTAATCAGCACGCAAGAATTTTAGTCGACAGCCTTAGTTCATTCGATTAGTCGACCAATCGTCAGGCCCTAATCCTAGCCCAGTAGAAATTGCAAGCTGTGGCAATGCAAACGTACGGTGCTATAGATTTTGACAGAAGATCGAGTTACCCTTGTATAGCCCCCACGGCTGTGCACTTGTGATACTCATGTACTGTATTGTATTAGCCTCGTTCCCAGGCCCGAGTACTGTACGTATTGAACACCAACCATCCAACGTACTTCAAACGTTTTGACGCAGTGGTCATCTTCAGTGGTATGAGGCTTTAATTTAGTAAGATATGCTCCTTAGCACATTCAACACTATTGTGTACCTACGTATGATCTGTACATGCGGTGAATCACCAGCCACTAACGCAGTGTATCATCTGCATACATGTGTATTCACGGGAGTTGTTCTGTTCTCATGCAGGTGGGGACACCTTCATATTGTACGGTATATCTTGCAACAAGATGCTTCCACCACACAAATCACCAATAACTGTGGTGATACGCCACTACACACTGCTAGCCGGTAAGTTCCTCCTATAGTGTTGTGTGTTTCAACTGTAACCACTCAGCAGGAAGCATGTCTGTCTATGTTTCCATGGCAACAATGTGCCATGACATTCACAGTATTAATTCCCAGTTTAAGTGACCCTGGCTCCCTACAGCTTTCATACCACATGCGAGTTTGTTACATGATCCCTTTTGTTGCATGGTCACCAATATTAGTAATTGGGCTAACAACTGTAATTACTTACTGCTCCTACAATTGAGACAGGGACTTGTGTCTATTTTTGGAATGAGTCACACAAACATGCAGGTGTTTAACTCGTCGAGTGATTGTATGTAGCAGTTAAATTGTGGCCATTTCATATCGTATCCAAGTAGCTGGCTCTACGCAAGTCTTGAGTTGACTGCCTGTTAGTCTGTGTGTTTTGAAGTTGATGAATTACATCTCTCACACTGTCACGTTGCTTCTCGGCTCTATAGAGGATCTATGAGCACTCACAAGGCAGTTTTATGTTACTGGTAAAATGTTGTTGAGGTGTACTAGATTAGAACTACATATGCTTATGTGTGTGGTCTTTCTATCATTTTAAGAACAGCCAAAGCAAGGTCATTTACATGTAGGTCTGAGGATTATGAATTATGGACAGGAGGAGTGCTTGGGCATAGCCTCGTTCCCAGGCCTTCTCACCCCAGCGTTTGTCGCTTACAGTACTAACGCGGGGGATGGTCTGGTGAAACCTTTCTCTTGTAGTGTCGTACATGGACATTGGGTGGACGATTCCAGGTTAAACCACAAGGTCGTGTGTTGCATATAAGTTTCCTAGCTGTCGACTTCTGCACAGCTGTGGCTGTGGGGCAGCTCTCTGGACTTGAGAAACGTCACCAAGACTGCCTGATGTCGAGCGCTAGCTCTGCCGCTGTTAGGTGCTCTAGTCCGTTGTTGGTGAAAGACGAAAGTTGATGAAATGCATCTCTCATGCTGTCATTCTTGGCTCTATAAAGGGATTTTCAGTACTCACAAGGTACGCAGTTGAGGTGTACTAGATACAAGTGCATTACAGGTAGCTCTGCTCACTTCAGCTACTGGCCTTCTGCCCCCTTGTTCACCTATGTTGTACGTGAACAGTCAGGCACCAGGCAGCTCCATGTGTAGAGGTCTCATGAACTTTCTCCTCCATTAGCACAACACACTGCAAGACAGTTCTCTCTTCAGACATAGATATGCTTCAGAGGTCTGACGTCCCTCACTATGTCTGTGTGAGTCCAACGTAGCTCCTTGCTCTGACGCACCAACAACCTTGTGATATAGCATCTGTGGCTAGCACTGTGTCCAAGGTCAAATGTCACTAGTCTCTCCCACCCCCTGAACATCCACTTTGTTAGTCACCCTGTACCAAGTGAATATGAATGTCTCACGTCACTAGTGTAGTCTCCCTGAACACCTCACCTCCGTTAGTTACACACACCTGATTGCATTCCAGCCTATTGAGTGGCACCACTAAGGTACCTGATTGGTGGTCTATGACTTTATAACAAGAGGGATGTGATGAAGACACTCAGTGCAATCCTTAGTAGCACCCGGCTCGCTATGCTTGAGATGCGTACGTATGTTACAGCCTAGGGCACTTGGGGGTTCTAAATCGCATAGATCGTATGGATTAGACAGCTAACCGTTGTTACAGTATATAAATTCTGGAGTGGAAACCATGCTCGTCGGTATCCGGTGCAACTCGCTGGCCATGGTTGGGCAAGCTGACCCTTCAGAATCATTGCACAGGTCTCACCTTTTGGATACATAGGCATGCAGACTATGATTACATCCACCAGCTCGTACTCACAGCTAGCCTCATTCAAAGGCCGCCTTTATATAGGCAGTTAGCTTGCAGCTCTTTCCATTCCAATTAAGGCACAGTGACCATGCTACTAGCGACAGTATTTTCTAAGCAACCAAAGGTGTCCAAATGGAGGACAGAAGATTATTATGGCATACCACTTCACTGCCATGGTGAGTTTCGGCACGTATGTAAGTGTCAGTGCAACAGCAAATACGACAGTGTAGTCAGGATCTTCCTGGGTCTTTCCTGAGTGCTGTAGCTAACTGTCAACACATGAAGCGAGCATGGTGGGGAGACAATGGCATTCATATGTCCACCATGCCCAATTGTTATACAAACATTTGGGTCCGTGTTAGCCTGGGTTCAAGGCTAGGTCAGTGTACGTATGTCTGAGATCAAATGGCATATTCAGATTGTTCATACACCTTTACTTCATGCTGTTAGGTTTGCTTAGATGTATTCGAAACAATGTAGTGTGGTAGGTGAGGTATTGCAATATGTGGTAGCAACCACACCATTTCCTCCCTCTCACACCTAGTCCAATTATCTCTGAGGTTAGCTAGCTTGCTTGAAGATGACAGTCCACAATCCCACTCCATGTAAGGCATGATTGAATAGAGGGCTACTATTCCTTAGACAGAGTGCCCTGTGTCTTTTGGTTTGAGATTTCAGCTCATCCGTGAGCGGAGAGAGAGATTGGCTCAAATATGTTCTCGTCCCAGCCCAGTAGAAGTATCCTGCCTGGCAATGCAAAGCTATGGTGGTACACTTTGACAGAAGATCGACTTACCCTTGTATAGCCCACCAGCAGGGGCGTATCTACTGCAGGGCCTAGCAGGACACAGGACCTGCCTGACGTTCAAAATACACACTCTGCCACAGTGCCAGTAGTAGCTAGGTATAATCATACTTCCCCGAGCAGCACTTGATGGCATTGACTCCATTGAGGCACACTGGCTAGGTTTGGCTGTAAGTTCCATACCAAGATTGCACCAGAAATGATCTCAGGTGGTGTCAAATTCGAAATTTTCCTGAGGGGCTTGCCCCCCAAGACCCCCCTTCCTGCCGCAAGTCACGCGCTTACTGCACCTACATAAATTGGTACGGTCGGTATAAGGCCAGTGGTAAACTACACCCCAGGCCCCACCCCTTTGGGAACCTGCTAACTTGCTTGGCCTGGATACGCCACTGCCCACCAGTGGTAACTAGCCACACGGTTGTGCACTTTTTTTACTCATGTACTGTATGTACTGAACACAAACCAAATCCAACCCTAAACGTTTTGACCAACTATGTAGTGGTCATCTTCAGTGGTATATGAGCCTTTTGACTGAGGAAGATACATATGCTCATTCAGCACATTCAACACTTTGCCACAGCTCTTTATACAGTGCTGAATGGGTGGGCGGATACTACATGCCGAATTAGTCTGAATACGTATCTAGCACCCATCCCCCTGTTCAGCAGCGTTCTAATGTCCCCAAACCCTGGGTGCTTAATACATACTCGACTCTACTGTATACAGTATCGTTGGATGCTTACTCTAGCATGAGTGCTTACATGTATGATATTCATTGGGTGCTTGTTTGGTGCCTATAATACTGTGCTTGTTTTGTATGGGTGCTTATTACCCTGATTGCATTCCAGCCTGTTGAGTGGCAGCCCTCAGGGTACTTTACCTCATTCATTGGTGGTCTGTGACTTATATAGGCTGAAGGGTATAGGTTAGACACCTCATCAAGTCGAATCTAGGTGTTTTAATGCTATGAGCTTCCTCACTATGCTTTAGATGGTACAGCCTATTGATTTGACTTCTTATACACTGTAAAAATCAAACCGCACTCCTGGTAGCCGGTCTACTGTCGCTTCTTGGCTCTCTCTGGCAGTACAACAAGCACTTTGCTTTCAGTTATGGTAACAGTGCACACTCTACACTGAACAGCAGAGAAGAGGTTTGTCGGCATAGGATTAGTGGCCGCCATGAACACCTTCACTATGGCAAAACAGTGCATGCATACAGGAAGTTACTCTCACTTAATTGCCCTAATGACCTAGTCAGTATCCCAGAACCTTATGGGTGTTTCTTGCAAGATCAACAATAAGTAATTTGGTTGACAACTCTGATGATTGCATTTGATGTTAGACGAGTTTAGACCTGGAGGAAATCCATTCTCCATACACTACGTACTTGCTAATGCTCTGCCCAGGAGCTTATGAGCCGTAGAAGGTGGCAGAGGAGCCATATCACATGTAATGACATCGAAGTGCGAACTGCGCTGCCAGATTCAAACCTTAAATTTCCTAATTTGGAAGATACTGAGTTGGCTGTACCGCCCTGTGACGTCACGAAAGGTGAGCTGGAGCAGTTGAGCTGACCGCCCTGTGACGTCACGAAAGGTGAGCAGGAGCAGTTGAGCTGACTTTTCACAAGCAAACAGCATGCCACCTCAAAATGACGAAAGCAAAAGAGCACGAGCCATGTCTCTAATCTCAGGCTTAGAGACAAAGCAAAAAGTGTGCAGTAAGGCCTGGAAGTAGGCAGAAAGCCCAGGAAGAATGTCAAGGTGAGGAGACCCACTAGGGATATTGACCGAGGTGCTTTGGTATGTTTCTGCCATTTTGTAGCTATACAGAGTGATGTGACATGTCAAGGTGCACGCGTTGTACATAGTGATCTCAAGAGTACGGCACTCTCTATGTTTTGCTGAAACTCTCGTAAGCTCCTGCTCTGGATTATTGACTTTACTGACAAAATTGTGGTCTGCATGTTGTTGTGGTTTAGCGCCGTTCCTAGGTCTTCAACACCTCCAGTTTTTGATCGCTTCGGTATTCAATAACGGAGTGAGGTGGCCTTGGGAATCTTCACACGTGTTCTGCGGCACGGCCTACGTCACGGATTCTAGGTGCAATGGCTGATTCACACCTACAGCTACAGAGAAGCTAGAAAACCACAACAAGTTCCAAAGTAGAGGTAGGCCCTACCTGTAAAACATATCCAGGTTGGAAGCAAAACCGCTGAAGGATAGCTGTGATACAAGTGGTAAAACTCTAAGTAGTGCTGTCTATTAATTTGCTCCACGAGAAGATTGTGTCATAGCTGGGCATTGTCACTCGGCAGCCCTTTAGAGTCATGGCTTCTAGCCTGGGTACGGTTCAGTGTAGCTCTTTATTGGCGCTTGTTCCATCTTCACAGCTAGCACAGAAGGCAAGATTGGTCCCATACATAACTTTGATTGTTAACTGTTGAGATGAGGCATGACGACATATGACTTTCATGCCGTGGATCACATGTGAAGATTCCCCAGGCCTAGTGCCTTCTCCCTCCGTTTTGCATACTGCAAGCAATCAAAAACTGGAGGTATAGAAGGTCTGGGAACAAGGCTAGTTGTGGTTTGTGTGTACCATTTAGACAAGAGGAGTTCTTGGGTGTACTGTAGCAGTGAATACAATTAGTGGTCTCAGTTGCTGGTGGAGCTTGCTAAGTGGTTCACTTACTTTTGAGTGCAGTACACATAATTATTCCTCTCTAGCCTCATTACCAGGCCTTGTGCTGCAAGTGATCAAATACTGGAGTTGTAGAAGGCCTGGGAACGAGGCTAATCCTCTCAAGGTCGTTCTTTTTTGAGGGTACAAATTTCAGTAAATTGTGAGCCCACAGGCATTGATATTTATAGGGAGAGACTGCATCAAGTACGTACATTCTCACAAGGCAGAAGCGTTACATAATCACAACTGTGCTGCGAGAGTGCTTCGTAATCCATGAAACTGAAGGTGTCTATGACTTCTCATTGTCATTCCCACAGAGTTTAAGTTGCCTTTCGTGGGCAGGGTTCCATTGGAGTTGGTGCAGTGGGCATAGTTCACAGATTTGCAAGTCTTACTGGGAAGCCCCCCTCTTTTATTTAACGGCCGGACACCTTGGATAAAAGTGGTTGACACTTACTCATATTTGTGGTGGAAGTTAACGTTGTAGAAGCAAGTTGATTGAATGTGTACCATCCAACATTGTGACGGAGTAATGATCAGATATTAGACTTCCACCCACACTTCCATTTGGTAGCAGTACGTTTCTTGTGCAGTCACCAGGTAACCTAGGGTGACCATCAGTAGCATCCTCAGTCAGTGGATAAAATCCTCTGTGCAGTGGCTATAAAGTGTTCCCATGTATCCTCCATCCAACAGAGTAGACATGTGGTAGCTCACATGATCTCAAACTCTCTCTGGATATTACTGTATCACCATGGCAGTGATTACATAATGATAACCATGCATGGATGTGCTGCCAGCCCAGTAGAAATTTATACCATGCATGGCAATACAAAGATTTAGTGATTACCTTTTTGATGTCCTCAATATAAGTGCACTTGGTGACTAGTCATTGTATATATGACAGTACTGAACACTCACCAACTGGGAGCTCCTTCAGACCTTGCAGAATGTACTGTACATGATAAGGCAGAGAATATAATTATTGCATACTACACTAGACTGCTTCACTTAGCCTGACTCACAGTTCCAGTATTGTGCATACTTTTTGGTACTTACAGTATCGGCATGGGGTTGTAATAATATACTGAGTTGTGTTCTGCATGATGATGTACATTGTCCTTCAGAGCATGTGATGTTCTTGGCCGTGTGAGACATGCCTGCTAGGCTGCCTGACTCACAGTTCAGTCTGTGTGGCATACCTGCTAGACTGCTTCACTTAGCCTGACTCACAGTTTTCCTGTGTTGTGCATACTTTTTGGTACCTACAGTATTGGCATGGGGTTGTGATAATATTATTATACTGAGTTGTGTTCTGCATGATGACGGTCATGTGGATGCAAATGCTCTGTGCTCTACATATGCACTAGTCTCAGTATACCAGACTCCCTGGAGGGAGTCTGCAGATTCCCTCCCCGGATTCTGGTACCGAGACTACATATGCACTCCCTCAGGCTTGCCCCACAAAATGTCATCTAGTCGGTGATGCAGAGGACTTTCCGTAGTAGCAATGCAGAGTTATTAAAGCTTTTTATGTCAACCATCCATCTTCCATCGCTGTTCAGTATATGCAAAGTATATAGCAGGTGGACTCACAATGAAGTGGGGTGCGTTGCTGCATGCATGTGGGTGGGGCTGCAAATGTCACATTACTAATTTAGATTTTAGGGAGCGGTGCTTCAATGGCCTCCAATAGTTCTGAGCTTATTGATGCTTCATGGACTGGGAACATTAAGCGTAGTGAAACGAATTCTTAAGAAAGAACCGTCTCTACTAAACTACAAGGGTGGTTGGTTTGGAGAAACTCCTCTACATGAGGCTTGCCGGTATGTATGTTCTGTCATCACTCACATAATTTAGTCACATACCGATTTGTGTTTTGTGGCTATGTTGCTCGTGGATGGATGCATCAGTGAAGATTCTGCTTAGCAACTGTAGTTATGTGTTGGTGGTATTTAGTGGTCTTAGTGGTAGTCTCACGGAGCCAGACCAACCTGGAAAGGAGAGTCTCCATGGTCCCACGAGACAGGGTTTCATCTAGAAAAAATTGTTTGGGGGGGAAGTAGTGGCAAGTGCCGTGCAAAATGTTTTGAGGTTAATTAATTCCCCGGAAGAGGTGTGGCCTACAGCAGTATCTGAGTCCTAATATGGTATTACCTATGATGTAATGATATAGTCAATCTCTTCTTTGGGGGGGGAAGCTAGGCTGTTTGGGGGGGAAGCTTCCCCCCTGCCCCCCCCCCCCCCCCCCCCCCCCCCATAGATGAAACCCTGCTAGAGTAGTGGTCAGTCCGGTAATATGATTAGCAGTATGGCTTACTGTGAAGTCACAAAAAAGTCACCCCACTTTGTTATTGATGGTGATGACACTGTCATCTTAGGATCCTTACTTTGAGGATCCGAAGTTGACAGGGTCATCACCAGCAATTACACAGTGTGGCTACAGATGGTAGCAGACAGTTTTTGGATGGTGATATGTACCAGTGCAGTGCTTGTATAGTGACCGCTGCATGGCTATCGTATGCAAGGTGGTGTGAGTGGGGCTGTAAGAATGTCCCAGTTTAACTGTTGCGATGACCACAAGTACGTATCATGTTTATAGAAGAGGAGTAGTCTCGTGGGGCCAGCCCCCTTCTGCATGGGAGAGAATGATCCGGTGAATGCGTTTAAATTTACTGATGTTTGTAGCTGTGTTCTGCTGGCTGTGCGCCAATCAGGTTGCAGATCTTTACCACAATCATGTTGTGATCATTGCGGGGTCTGATAATATACGGAGACTCGGAGGGTACCGCCAAAGCACGGTGCTACTTCATTAGAATGTATATAAACACTTTTGAACTACTTTACAGTATGTTTATTCCCAAGAGATGTACAGAGCATTCTATACTCTCTTGTGTGGAAGTGGGCTGACCTGTGAGACTAGAGGAGGAGATGGTGTTGCTCTTCCTGTCATGCAGTTATCGTGGGATGCACATCGATGACTATAGGTTGATCTGCATTGCCTGTAGTTATTATACGTTGAGTTGAAGACGCTGCATGTGCGTACTGAACTGCAGGACTGGTGACTATAGGAGTAGTCCTCACCATATGTGGTTTGCCAATGCATTCTGCATGATTAACTTCATTCTCACCTAGACTTTGGCCCTGAAAGTGCTCTGATGTTTACATGTGGCTTGAGCCAATAAGTTGCTGATTATCGGATGACATGCATAATCGGACACACTAGTGCCAAACACGTACATGTATAAGTTGGTAGTTGATCGCACTTAATTTTTGTGGTTCCCTGTTGCTTGGTTCTGGAACTACAGTCAATTTAGATCTGCATGCATCAACTTCATCCTGACCAATGGTCTCTGTGTTGAAGTCACTCGAAAGAAGACAGTGAAATGCTTTCACCTGTTTGTGCCATCTGTACTTGCATGTCCTGCAGAAATTATGCCGGATGGTGTGCGGGAACAGTTTGCAGCATGTAGCTGTAGGTCATGTGTGGCACGCCTGCTAGGCTGCTTCAGCCACAGTTCTTGAGTATAGCTAATTCTGTAGCCTGAGGTTGTTGCTCAGGCACAGACATTCTGCTAGCAAGCAATAGTGCTCAAACAGCAGCCATTTCAACCTTAAAATGAGACGTAGCCAAGGACACAGGCATTCATTGGTAAGGTAGAGGTTGACTGAAAGTTATTGTTTGGTTGGTGTGCTGCTCAGTTATCCACTGGCTATAGTTACGTACAAGAAGTATACAATTTGGAAAGTATAGCACTTTTCCTATGTTTCAGTAGCCTCATTCTCAGGCCCTTGCACTGCTTTCAGTTGAACAAAAGAATGCGGAGAACCTGGTACATTTCCTCACGTGAGTGACATCAAGGGTAGAAAGACCTAAATTGAATGTGGGCATACTGGGTCTCAGAACAGCAAGAAGAGCGAAGTTACCAGGTAGCATATACCACATGTATCTAGCTAGCAGGAGGTGACTGTCATACTCACTGAGCGTTGAACGTGTAGATGGATGAATAACACGCAAAATGTAGCATCCTCATTCTGCCATTTGTTGATTACATCATGCTCACATGAGGAAATGTACCAGGCCGTCCACGCTTTTCGGTACTGCAAGTGACGAAAAGCTGGGCGTGGGACTGGGAACGAGGCTATTGTTCTTCAGTTATTTGAAAACAATTGCCTGACATTGTAGTGTGACACTGTGCAAACATTACTGGAGACTCTCCACACGACATGCTATTGCCATAGCTATGCAGGGTATGGCCTTATAGCAAGATGACACTTGACTATTTCACTCATGTAGGTCTGGTGCTCTCAACGTAGTAAAATACCTGGTGGAGGTGGGAAACTGTGAACTATCACCCCGTGATAGGTTTGAACACACTCCGCTCCATTATGCTTGCCGGTAAGTTCCTAATGGACACTGGACTGTGTGTGTGCTTGTATTGGTTCATCCTCCTCTCTCTCTTTGGTGTTGCTTACACTATTATATCAATTTAGAAGTCACAAAATGTGATATCTCTAACCAGTCATGTCACATGAACCTTTTGAGTATGGGAATCTCTTTTAGGGACGTGCTTCAAGCACTTACTAGGTGTGCTCTATTTTGAGACATATTTCAGCACTAGACCATGTGATGTGGCGAGAAAGTGTATTTGCTTCTGAAACTGAAATTGATATCCATTACAATGGACTGTGGTCAGAGCTGAAAATAACATTTATGTATTGATTGGTCAATTGTCCGGTCAAATTCGATTTTGCCCGGCCATTAAGTTGCTTTGGTCAGACAATTGTCTTCTATAAATTGGTGTAACTATATTGGTGTGTAGTATTAGGCACTAATAGACAGCCTAAGCAGAAAAGAGAACGAAAAGCAGAACTAGCCAATCGGAACTCCCAGGGAAAGAGGTACATGTAGGCTGGTAGCATATATGACAGTCAAAATGTGCTGTGTGTATGCACATCCTGAACCAAGATGTGCTGATGTTTACTCCCACATAACACAAGGCGATAAAATTTATATCATTGAAAACATGCACAAATCTAAAGAAGAGAGTGGTAAAAACAGCTGGCTGATTCAACCCACGTATCTGGGCAAGTGGAAAAGGCGGATACGGTCGGACGCGGACACGGACACGGACGCGGACGCGGACACGGACGCGGACACGGACACGGACCAAAATTAATTTTTCAGCCCTTTTCAGCCTTTTGCAGTGTAGGACAGAAGCTAAACATGGTTATTCATTGGCTAAAGTTGCTTGCTTAGCCTATTGAACCGTCGTTCATGTCTTACCTGGAGTCAGCAGAGGTCAAAGGCCACGTGCATATTTCAACGAAAAGATTAGAAGAGCTATTATTTTGTGCAGAAACCAAACTCAAACATTTTGCCAAAGCATAGGAAGCAGAAATAATATTCCTATACCATCTATGATGGCTGATCGAAGCTCGAACTTTCATTGTTGAAGCTTATTAAATATGCACGTGGCCTTTGACCTCTGCTGACTCGAGGTAAGACGTGAAACAATAGGCTAAGCAAGCAACTTTTAGCGAGTGAATAATGTTTAGCTTCTGTCCTACACTGCAAAGGGCTGAAAAATGAATTTTGGTTCGTGTCCGTGTCCGTGTCTGCGTCCGTGTCCGCATCCGCGTCCGTGTCCGCGTCCGCGTCCGTGTCCGCGTCCGACCGTATCTGCTTTTTCCACTTTCCCCACGTATCTTACACTAAGGAAAAAGAAAAAGGAAACCTGAGCCCTTGTGCTTCTCCTAGACGGAAGCCCCTCATATGCTAATTAGTGTGCAGACACTTACCGGTAGTCTAATTTGCTCTATGTAAACGCCGGGACAAAGTGGCCAGTCAAGTGGTAATTTGACCGCCCTGTGAGCTGCTTGCACGGAAATTGACCGATGGCCGCCTGTTATTTTCAGCTCTGAGTGGTGGTCTGACAAGTGCAGAGGGTCCAATAATTGTGTTTCAAATTTTGGCTAGCATTTACACGAGTCATGTTCCCGAGATTTTCAGGGGCATAATTATCTTCACTAGAAGTGTCTGGAAGACACATACCCTGCACTTGCTAAGTGCGATGGCTAACTTGTGAACAGCAACAGTACACTGACTTAGCCCAGACGTCTATGCCCACCGGCGGAAAATGTCTGGCAGCTTGAGTTACATTTCTTGTTACAGAGGTGTGTTCAGCGAAGGTGTAATTGAAAGCGCTGATTGTGCTAAGAATGCAATTATCAGAGAAATTTGAAGATAGATGCTCCTTTCTGTGCTATTTGTTGTATAGCCTTTAAGCAGTTAGCGAACCTCAAAAAGATCAGCTGCTAACAAGGTGTTGGACTTGCACAATGGGAGCTGTAGTCTGAAGACTTGGGGTGGTCTGACAACTGGGGGTGGTGAGATAGTTGCTACGATCCGTTAGGGGATCCATTGTGTCCAGTGTATTGTTAAGGTACAGGCACAAGGTTGTAAGGATTTTTCGACAATTCTGATATGCACGTATCATGTATACCCACATCGTGAAACTGAACATTGTTCTCTAATTGTACAATTGTTGAAATGAGTTATGCATCGCCTTTTGAGTGGCATCATTGTCGCTGTAGCCTTCATCTTCCGAGGCTGTTCTCACAGGGCTGTGATCTGGCTATCAGCGGATGCCAGGGTCAGGTTCTGTTCGTTTACGTGGTGATCGAATGAGGACCGGGTTCCCCGTATACACATGATGGCAGAGCGGAGTATTGCAACACTCAAGCGGCATCTCAGCCGTCCATTACCGCTACAGTTTCTCTTGTTTGTGTGAGACCATGTCCACATGGCGTTTGTCGAAGGTGGTTCCTTCTTTACCCATGCTGCCTGTGGTGGTAAAAACAAGATGCGTGAACACGCCATGCTCCACATTCTGGACTTCTGGTTGTTTACAGACAGCAGCTATGTTTTTGGAGTGATGGCAAGGAGCATTTGGGTGGAACACCCTCACATCGAAGTAGGCATCCTGTGTTGAGTTCCAAAAACCGTGGGCTTTGATGTCAAAGCGTGCCTCTGCACCGACAATAGCAGGTCTGTAGGTGAAGGTTTCACCACACAAGGGCTGTAGGGGAGGCTCCGTTGCCACACTGTGACAGACTTCAGAGAGTAGTTTGGCCGTGTCTCTGATCTCGTTGTGTCTCAGGATCGGAAAACCGCCTCTCTTTGTTTATGGTGATGCAAAAACGTATGCAACAGCAAGATGAATGTTCCAATAGCAGAGCAGAGCTACTATCAAGGAACTTGAAGGGGAAAAATGTACATACGTAACAACTGAGTTATGTGAAACAATGCATGCGGACATAAGTTGTTACAGTCTCACAAGGAACTAGATCATGCATGAGGTAAACTATTCCATAATCTAACAGAACTTATAAAAATAAGTTTAAAAAAGAGATGTACTTCTGGCAAAGGGTGACGTGAGGTGCCTGCTGTGTTGCAGCCATGGTTGTGTGAAGAGGCCCTGGGATGGTACGTAAAATATTTGCCAGCCATGTAGTTGTTTAGCAGTTTGTTGGTTGAAAGTAGTTTGAAATAGGAGCGTCTTTGAGAGAGAGGGTAGGAAGTGAAACCTTTTTGTTTAGTTCTGTGGAACCACTGTGCCAGGTCTTTGAGGCCATCCTGGCTGCCATAAGTTGGATAGACTCTAGCGTCAGTTTGTCTTTGCTGAAATGAGGGTCCCGTACTGTGCAGGCGTAGTCCAGGATTGGTAATACTTGAGCTTTATGGAGTTTGGTGATAGCATCTGGGCTACAGTGAGGGGAGAATTTGTGGAAGATGAAACCAAATGAAACGTTTGTGTCTGTGGAGGTGTTGAGATGGCAGAGTTTGTCAGTGTACAGCAGAAAGAGGAGAGGCCAGAGTACTGAACCTTGTTGGACACCTGACTTAGCTGGAAGCCAGGAGGAAGAGATTCCATTGAGAACTACCCGTTGAAGACGGCCTGAGAGGTAGTTACTTAGCAGAGTCAAAGGAACATTCAGGTGGTGAAGCTTGTTCAGGAGGGCTTGATGAGGCACCATGTCAAACGCCTTGCTAAGGAAGAAGAACACACAACCAACTTGAGAACATTGTTCTAAGATGAGTGGGTGGTGAAAAGGAGAGGTTTCTCCCCAATATGGATTCCGGCAAGGGAGATCCGGAATCCATATTGGTAATCAGAGAGGAGATTATTTGATGATTGGTGCTGTAGAAGATGGTTGTGAACATGACGTTCAAGCATCATTCAAGGTTAGTGCGTGATTGATGGAGAAGGAGGAGTTGCAGGTGCAAGATTGCGGACCATTCCGTATGTTTCAGGATGTTAGGATTCACTGTCAGAACTGGACGACACATAAGTACCCCGTGCTTGTTGAGTACGATGGCTAACTTAGCTTTGTGAACAGCAACGATATAATTATGTTGACTAAATTATGCTATCTCGGAAGAATTGGAGCCTAGCTGAAGTTACGGTAAAAGGAATGCCTTGACTAATTGTATCAGGTGTTCATAGTTTAGCATTAAGTATGACATCTGTGAGCATCCTACCTAACCTGTTTGAAGCTGCCGTCAGACAGACAGACATGAATGCTTTGCTTTACCCCTGCTGTGCATGTGCGTGCAGGGTAATAACTGTTTTTCTGTGATCTTAAATCAGAGGAGGTTGTGGAAGTGGGACTAATATATTTGGGCGGCATGCACAACGTTAGACAGTTTCAACAGGAATGTCTCATCAGCCGGTGGCTGGTCTACCTGGCAACATGGAAGAATGCCATCCTCCCTGCAAATTAGTAGGCTTTGGTTAATGGGCCGAGATTGCAGTTAAAAGTGAAGTATGTCCAACCTTCCTCTGCTTATGAGTCAAGAAACTTGTGATTGCAACCGTGGGCAGATTGTGACTAATTTGCTACTTTACAGTATCATTATAGTTCCTTGTGAATCTTGTTGACAAGAAGTTTTGTTGTTCTAAGTAGTCTGATGTACCGTTGAGTAGAGTGTAATATTATGTCACTATCCTAGCCTCGTTCCCAGGCTCCTCCCCAGCTTTTTGTCGCATACGTACATGCAGTATGGAACAAAAGAACTGGGAAAGAGCCTGGGAAATAGGCTATAATTATCCCACTTTGCTTGCTTGAAGGTGACCATCAACAATCCCACTCCGTGTAAGGCATGATTGACGGTAGTTGAATAGAGGGCTGGTATTGCTTAGACATGTGGCATGTATCATCTGGTGTGAGATTTGAGGTCATCAGTGAGACTGCGTCAAGTATGTTCTCATACCAGCTATAGTGCTCACACGACTAGGGATATTCCCTAGTCGACTAATTTGCTAATAGCTTACTAAACGAGAAGTTTGAAAATGTTAGACAGCTTCAGCCAGCTTGACTCACAGTTCCTGTGTTGGCAGTGGAACAGGTCAGGCAGACCTGGGACCAATGTTTGCTGTATGGTGCCTGAGCTAGAACTAGCAGAGCTCTAAGCCATATTGTCACAACCATGAGCCTGAGGGTAATGAATTGCACCTGCTCAGTGACTAATCAGCACGCAAGAATTTTAGTCGACAGCCTTAGTTCATTCGATTAGTCAACCAATCGTTCAGGCCCTAATCCTAGCCCAGTAGAAGTTTCAAGCTGTGGCAATGCAAACGTACGGTGCTATAGATTTTGACAGAAGATCGAGTTAACCTTGTATAGCCCCCAGTGGTAACTAGCCACACGGTTGTGCACTTGTGGTGCTCAATGTACTGTATACGTATTGAACACCAACCATCCAAATGTTTTACACAGTGGTCATCTTCAGTGATATGAGGCTTTCATGTTGTGCTCATTCAGCGCATTCAACACTATTGTGTACCTATGATCTGCACATGCCGTGAATCACCAGCCACAAACACAGTGTATCATCTGCATATGTGTGTATTCACTGGAGTTGTTCTGTTCTTCTCATGCAGGAATGGACACCTTCGTATTGCACAGTATATTGTGCAACAAGATGCTTCCACCACACAATTGAAGAATAACTTGGGTACTATGCCACTACACTATGCTTGCTGGTAAGTTCCTCCTCCTAGTGTTGTGGGTTACAACTGTAACCACTCAACAGGAAACATATTTTTTTGTTTCCATAGCAACAATGTACCATGACATTCACTTATTAATTTAAGTGACCCTGGCTCCCTACAGCTTTCATATCACAGCCAGAAATGCAAGTTTGTTACATGATCCCTTTTCTTGCATGCATGGTCACTAATATTAGTAATTGGGCTAACAACTGTAATTACTTCTCATGCAATTGAGACAGGGACTTGCTTATTTTTGGAATGAATCGCACAAACACTCATGGAGTGATTGTATGTAGCAGTTAAATTGTGGCCATTGCATATTTAATCCAAGTAGCTGGCTCTGCACAAGTCTTGAGTTGACCGTCTGCTGGTCTGTATGTTTTGAAGATGATGAATTGCGTCTCTCACACTATCACGTTGCTTCTCGGCTCTATAGAGGATCTATCAGTACTCACAAGGCAGTTTCATGTTTCTGGTAAAATGTTGTTGAGGTGTACTAGATTAGAGCTACGTATGCTTATGTGTGTGATCTTTCTATCATATAGCGACTTACGTAAGAACAGCCAAAGCAAGGTCATTTACATGTAGGTCTCAGGATTATGAATTATGGACAAGAGGAGTGCTTGCGTCCCCAGGCCTTCTCACCCCAGCATTTGTCGCTTGCAGTACTAACGCGGGGGATGGTCTGGTGAAACCTTTCTCTTGTAGTGTCGTACATGGACGTTGGGTGGACGGGAAAGGCACATTCCAGCAAAGTCGTCTGTTGCATATAAGTTTCCTAGCTGTCGACTTCTGCACAGCTGTGGCTGTGGGGCAGCTCTCTGAACTTGAGAACGTCACCAAGACTGCCTGGTGTCGAGCGCTCAGTCGCTGTTAGGTGCTCTAGTCTGTTGTTGGCGAAAGATGAAAGTTGATGAAATGCATCTCTCATGCTGTCATTCTTGGCTCTATAAAGGGATTTTCAGTACGCAGTTGAGGTGTACTAGATACAAGTGCATCACTAGTAGCTCTGCTCACTTCAGCTACTGGCCTTCTTCACCCTTGTTCACCTACATGTACATTGTACGTGAGCAGTCAGGCACCAGGCAGCTCCATGTGTAGAGGTCTCATGAACTCCATTAGCACAACGCACTGCAAGACAGTTCTCTCTTCAGACATAGATATGCTTCAGAGGTCTGACGTCCCTCACTATGTCTGTGTGAGTCCAATGTAGCTCATTGGTCTGACGCACCAACAACTTTGTGATATAGCATCTATGGCTAGCACTGTGTCCAAGTTCAAATGTCACTAGTCTGTCCCACCTCCTAAACATCCACTTTCCCTGTACCAAGTGAATATGAATGTCTCACGTCACTAGCGTAGTCTCCCTGAACACCTCACCTCCGTTAGTTACACAAACCTGATTGGTGGTCTATGACTTTATAACAAGAGGGATGTCATGAAGACACTCAGTGCAACCCTTAGTAGCACCCGGCTCGCTATGCTTGAGATATGTACGTATGCTACAGCCTAGGGCACTTGGGGGTTCTAAATCGCATAGATCGTATAGATTAGACAGCTAACCGTTGTTACAGTATATAAATTCTGGAGTGGAAACCACGCTCGTCGGTATCGGTGCAACTCACTGGTTGGGCAAGCTGACCGTTCAGAATCATTGCACAGGTCTCACCTTGTGGATACATAGGCATGCAGACCATGATTGCATCCACCATGCAGACCATGATTGCCGCCCTTATATAGGCAGCTAGCTTGCGGCTCTTTCCATTCCAATTAATGCACAGTGACCATGCTACTAGTGACAGTAATTTCTAAGCGAGCAAAGGTGTCCAAATGGAGGACAAAAGATTATTATGGCATACCACTTCACTGCCATGGTGAGTTTCGGCACGTGTGTAAGTGTCAGTGCAACAGCAAATACGACAGTGTAGTCAGGATCTTCCTGGGTCTTTCCTGAGTGCTGTAGCTAACTGTCAACACATGAAGCGAGCATGGTGAGGATACAATGGCATTCATATGTCCACTATGCGCAATTGTTATACAAACATTTGGGTCAGTGTTAGCCTGTGTTCGAGGCTAGGTCAGTGTATGACTGAGATCAAATGGCATATTCATACTTCATGCTGTTGGGTTTGCTTAAACAATGTAGTGTGGTACTGCATGACCACTCCCCCAATAGTAGGTGAGGTATTGCTACCGTAGTCAGGCGTTATTAGGCGCATGCGCCTATAACTCCACAGGAAGGAGATATGCGCCTATAAGCGAGATGCGCCTATAATAACAAATATTTTTATAATGACATTCCTCGAATAGGAAGTGCACTTCAATTAGAATTATAGCTTTTTCCACTCCGTAGGATCGAAAATGGCTGAGTTTCTGGAAGAAAACTGCAGCGCTTAACAGCGAGTACCTGGGACGAGAGTTGAACATGCGCCTAACAGCGAATATGCGCCTAATAACGCGCGACTACGGTATATGTGGTAGCAACCACACCATTTCCTCCCTCTCACACCTAGTCCAATTATCTCTGAGGTTAGCTAGCTTGCTTGAAGATGACAGTCCACAATCCCACTCCATGTAAGGCATGATTTAATAGAGGGCTACTATTGCTTAGACAGAGTGCCCTGTGTCTTATGGTTTGATATTTGAGCTCATCCGTGAGCGGAGGGAGAGATTGCATCAAATATGTTCTCAGTAGAAGTATCCTGCCTGGCAATGCAAAGCTATGGTGGTACACTTTGACAGAAGATCGAGTTACCCTTGTATAGCCTACCAGCAGGGGCATATCTACTGCAGGGCCTAGCAGGGCACAGGACCTGCCTGACGTTCAAAATGCCCGTGCTACCACAGTGCCAGTAGTAGCTAGGTAGTAGTAAAATTGCCAAGTCTGTCCTTAGACCTCAGCAGCTGTCGATGTAGCAAGCAACCACGTGGAGTCATGGCTGAGTCATACTCCTCCGAGCAGCACTTGATGGCATTGCCTCCATTGAGGCACACTGGCTAGGTTTGGCTGTAAGTTCCATCCCGTGATTGCACCAGAAACGATCTCAGGTGGTGTCAAATTCGAATTTTCCTGAGGGGCCCCCAGACCCCCCTTCCTGCCACAATTCACACACTTACCACACCTACATAAATTGCTACGGTCGGTACATGGCCAGTGGTAAACCACACCCCTGGGCCCCACCCCCTTGGGAACCTGCCAACTTGCTTGGCCTGGATACGCCACTGCAGCCCACCAGTGGTAACTAGCCACACGGTTGTGTACTTGTGATACTCATGTATTGAACACAAAGCAAATCCAACCCAAAATGTTTTGACCAACTATGTAGTGGTCATCTTCAGTGGTATATGAGGCTTTAGACTGAGGAAGATACGTATGCTCATTCAGCACATTCAACGCAACTCTTGTTGTTTATACAGTGCTGAATGGGTGGGCGGATGGATACTACATGCCGAATTAGTCTGAATACGTATCTAGCACCCACCCCCTGTTCAGTGGCGTTCTATTGTCCCTGAACCCTGGGTGCTTAATACTTACTCTACCATATACAGTATTTGTTTTGCTATAACTATCGTAAGCTCCTGCTCTGGATTACTGACTTTACTAACAAAGGTTTGGTCTGCATGTGGTTGTGGTTTAGCTCCGTTCCCAGGTCTTCAACACCTCCAGTTTTTGATCGCTTCAGCATTCAATAACGGAGTGAGGTGGCCTTGGGGATCTTCACACGTGTTCTGCAGCACGGCCTGCATCACGGATTCTAGACGCAATGGTTGATTCACACCTACAGCTTCATAGCCGGTCATTGATATTCACAGCTTACCGCAGCGCTTGTTGTTTATACAATGCAGTGCTGAATGGGTGGGCGGATACTACATGCCTAAGTTGTCTGAGTACACATCTAGCGCCCACCCCCCTGTTCAGCTGCGTTCTATTGTCCCCAACCCTGGGCGCTTAATACGTACTCTACGGTATGTTGTATGTTCATGGCTACCATGTTTATAACATTTGAGATGGCACTGTCAAGAAAGAACTACGTACTGTGTGAGCGATAGCCCAGGAATGCAAGGAGCGACGGACAATACTTTGCATGCATAATACGTATTTTGAGTCATCACTTGCCAATACTGCAAAAATTTCTCCACCCTTAAATTATCTCCAGCTATGATAATTATCAATCTCATTGCCCTCAATGATTTTATTGACAGAAGTGAGTTTTGGATGTGGTTGTGGTTTGTGCTTGGGTGCAAATATGTACATGAGCACTCTGTAGCAGTGAATACAATTAGTGGTCTCAGTTGCTGGTGGAGAGGTACACTTACTCTTGAGTAGATGTATCCTATTATCCTCTCAAGGTCGCTATTATTTGCAGATACTAATTTAGCAAATTGCACAATTTTGAACCTGCAAACAATGACAGTATGTAATGTCACATCCATGTGCATTATTTGGGGTGAGCCGTAAGCTAGAAATGATGCTAGCTGCATAGAGCTGATAAATGTATATTCCACGAGGTGAGAGTAAGACCTGAGGTATCATTCTGAAAGTGAGTTTGTCCTACCCCCACCAGCAATGCGGTTGCCACTTGAGCGGACTCAGATTATCAAGCCTATTTGTAATAGCTACCTGCCAAATCTGCTATATGCCCGTTTTGCTTGAAGTAGCATTCATAAGTAATAGTGACCCTGAGGTAGTTTACTTGTTTGAAGGTGACAGCTGCAATCTCACTCCATGTAAGGTGTGATTGGCAGTATTTAAAGACAGGGCTGCTATTGTTTTTTCATAATGACCTGTATCTTATGGTTTGAGACTTTAGGCCAGCAGTGAACTCTACAGGGAGAGACGGCTCTTGTACGTTCTAACACGACAGTGGCGTTACATAATCACAACTTTGCTACGAGACTGGAAGGTGCATGTCTATGCCTTCTGATTGCCATTCCTAGAGGCTAAAGTCGCCCTTCTGAGCCAGAGTTGATTGGTTCTTTGGCAGTTGGTGCAACGGGCATTGTTGACAGATTTACATGTCTGACTGGGAAGGCCCCCATTTGTATAACCATCAGACACCTTCAAGTTGGATAAAAGTAGCTGACCCTCACCTTCAGGCCTGTTCTCACATTTGTTAAGGAAGTTAACGTTGTAGAAGCAAGTTGGTTGAACGTGTACCATCCAACATCGTGACAGAGATATTAGGCTTCCACCCATACTTCCATTGGTAGCAGTGCGCGGTCACCAGGTAATCTAGGGCGACCATCAGTAGCATCCTCAGTCGGTGGCCTCGGTGCAGGGGCTAGAAAGTGTTCCCATGCATCCTCCATCCAACAGAGTAGACATGTGGTAGCTCACATGATCTCAAACTCTCTGGATATTACTGTATCACCATGGCAGTGATACACAACGATAACCACGGATGTGCTGATGTGCTATCAACTCTGAGGGAAATTTTTACCCTTCTATTGTCCCCAACAGTAAACTAGCCACAAGGTTGTGCACTTGGTGACTATGCATGCAGTGTGCTGAACACTCACCAGCTGGGAGCTCCTCCAGCAGACCTTACAGAAATGTACATGATTAGGCAGAGGATATGTTGTGTACTTAGAGTACACAACTCGAACTTTTAATGTACTTATTGATTAGCTGGAAAGTATGTGCCTGCTTGAAGTTTCATCCCAAGTAAGTAATCTCAAACTCTGGAAGTAGGAAGGTGGATATGCTTATACTTCAGCATCTGTGATGTCATCTACGACCTAGTAGTAATGATGCAATCGTCCAGACCTTGCCATTCTGTTTTCCATACCTGGAGGTGGAATGTGAAATCTTATTTAGTTGATATGCTTGACACTTAGGCTGATTTCAAATAGTAAAGTGTACGGTCAGCAGGTGCATGTTTCTCATTGTATTTCTCTTGGATAAACAAATTGTCTTGGTCTCTGCATCAGCATAGCCATTTGAATCATTGCTGAACAACAGCTTCTTTTACCATTTTGCACCATTCCCAATGGTCAAAATCATGTCTGAATATAGGACCACAGCTTATAGAACTAGTGGTATAGGGAAACACATCAGGGGCGGATACAGGATTTGTGAAGGGGGGGGGGGGGATCTAAGCACAATTGAGGCAAATTTTTTTCTCTCATTTTTCAGTTGTCAGGATGGGCTCTCGTGGCACCTTTCTTGCTTTGTGCTGATGTACGAGTAGCAACACAAATTCTGAGTGTCTGGGTCTCGCTTCCTTCAGATGGGTGAAGAGTTACACGTATCTTGCCATGGCCTTTACAAAAAATGCCGTAGACCATGTGCACAGTACAGCTAGCTGCGCAGTTGCGCCGTGCTCCACCTAATAACGAGGTTGTCTCGATTCCAGATCATCGGACTGGGAGTGTGTACCCATATAAATTGCGATCAGTAGCCGTGTGAGACGTGAAACCGATGGCTCACCTTTGTGTAGCAAGCAGACAAATGGCAGTAAACGTAGCAAGCAGACAAATGGCAGTAAAACAGAGCAGATAGAGCTCTGGGTAAGTTCTGTTTAACCACACTCCAAAGACATGCCACCTACCTAATACCATAGCTATCAAATACCTTTGCTGGGAAGTCCTAAAGGGGGGTCTTGAGACCCCCTCCTAGATCCGCCCCTGCACATAGTTTATTTGGAATTGTCTTATTCAAAGAATGTTGGGATACAGGACATTGTCTCCAGATTGAGTATATGCTTGTGTTACTTTAGAGCTCATGATCGTTAACACGTTTAACTTCTTCCTGCACAGGAATGGACGTGTAGATGTTGCAGACTACCTGATTAGGAACATGGATCCAAAATGGACTGACCTGGATGGATCGACTCTTCTGCACTTTGCCTGTCGGTGAGTGTTTAATTGGTATATTCCCTCACACATCCTAAGCCTGTATATAAGGCACTGCTGCCAGTCAGTATGGAACTGTTGTATGAGAGTGTCTGACAAGTGGTCATCATGAGTTGCAGGTTACTTGACAAATGCAGTGATTTCCACAAGTGGCACTTAATCTAGGAATACGCATGTGCAGTGTCTTTGCCTTGCGTGCATGCTTGCAATACACATTTTATATAAAAAGGGGTGGTTTCATGGGCCAATGCACAGTAAGGTGCGAAGTTCAGTTTCGAGGGCCTGAGAAGATGGAAAGCGTCCCCTCAAGGAGGACAAACTCGTTATCGAGGCCCCTTTCCCAGTGCGAACATCCATGCTGAGTTAGCTCATTGTGGCGAACGGTTTTTAGCAGCAAGATATTCTCACAATATGCATCATAGCTACTACCGGCAGACCTCACCTAGTGGTGCGGTCGAGTGGAGAGGAGACAGCTAGCTCCAGCTCCATCGTATATAGTGCCAGCAAAGGCCACACTGCGGTGCCTACACGTGTGCACGCACACCTCCAAAACGCATCGACAAGTAGTCTGGGGACAAGACCACAGAAATCGCCCCTATGCAAATAAAGTGTGGCGGGAATTTAAGTATGACGGATATAATTATGCAGACGCGATGTGACTAGTACTACACTGCATGATTAGTTGCCTCATGCTAAGGCGCTCAGCAACTATTATTCTGTCTTCTATTTGTCACCCTGGCAACCCATTGCCACATCCTCACATTAGAATTTTGGGGAGTTGCTAAGCATTATTACACTCCTGGTAGGGGAAAAATTGTGCCGCGTAATGTAATCTAATCTAAACTAATCTAAATAATTAATAAACGTTTGACTATTTCCGAATGGCGTACAGAGATTCTGACTACACCGTCGTGATCGCTATCATGCAGTGACACAAAATCAAAATAATTGTGCTGAAACTCACCTTGGTGGTGGAGATATGAGCGCTTTTGTCTCGCCGTGGCCGCCATTACTCGAGCGCTCTCTTCGACTTCCGGTGGCAGTACCGTTCCTAGGAAAGGCACACGAAGATTCTGACCACACGCCCGTGATCACTGTCGTTCACTGACGCTTGCATGCCAAAACTTGCCGTGCTGGGGAAGTTGCGAGCGCTGTAATAATGTCTCGTCTTCCTTTTGGTCGCCATTGCTCGTGATCGACTGAGCGTGGGTGCCACGTGGCATGTGCGTTAATTGGAACGTACTGCGCTACGCAACCGGGGCTGCAACGCGGCTACACGTACTTTATGAAAGGGTACAGTACTCGAGAGCACTCTAAATAATTATTTCTGATCATCCCTGTATATAGCTATCATGGTACTCACACGATGTGGATATGTGATAATTGGAACGAACTGACACACTTAGCTTGGGCTACCGTTTAACCGCGGCTACCAGGAGTGCGGTTGCCCCTCGACAATAATTACAAGCTACATGGAAGTGCTGAGATACTGGAGTGATAGAAGTACATCATGGATTATGATATGCTACAATTTCCAGCAATAACCATTCCAGCATGCCAGAGTGGAACCTGTAATGGTTCTAACATGCCATAAGACACCCCTGAACTGTCAGCTACCAGGCTCTGCAGCTGGTGTACCCTATTCTCTTTCACAGGTTATGTTAGTACAGTCCTGAGAACAATATGGGAATTGACAGCAAAGGGCATACAGTTTGGAGTGGACAGGCTTTCCGTGTAGAAGTCAATTACAACTAATTATGCCTTCAACAACAAAACTAGCAGCGACAGTACAAGCAAATTATACGGACAAGAAAGCATTCACTGTAGACGTAAAAGCATACGATGTACAATTCGATTAACTGCTTTATATCTCAGGAACTATTACAAGTTGCATTCCAACATTACAACACCACGAATTAACTCCTGGAACAGGAAAGTAAAATGCCTCAAGGTATTCGGACCTATAGGCAATTAGACTCACTGCTCAAGCACTTGCATCAAGTTACTGATCTTGAGGCAGATGGGAGCCCACCCTATCTTAACTATGCTTGGCCATCTTCTTACAAAACCTTCCGACTGTACATGCATGTGGCTTGTATATATACTACATGAGATGACGCTCACGTACACAATTACTCTGTGTATTCAGTGCTGCTAGCAAAGATTTGATTGGACATTCTTGTGTATAACTTCAAACGGACATCATTTATGTTCAAAATAAGTTGGTAGAAATGTACTGTAACCTGTTGAAGTGCTGAACCTTTTGTGGTAAGTTCATGAATGAAAATTGAATCTATATCTTCGTGGTAAATGTGGTAAATTATGGTGGTAAAGTTGTATTTGCTGCAGCATCTGTAAGACAGATACTGTAGTAGTAGTAACTTCAACTCCTGCAAGCCATTCAGTGTTGTTTAGAAGTTCTGTGGTGACTTTGTGAATCCTACTTTCAAAAGCATACAACCCAGCAATGGCTACTATGTGTGCAAGAAGGACCTCCAGCTGTTGGAAATGCCCTGAAAGCACTCAGCACATATCCATTGCAATAGTTTTCGTGAAGGCGCCGAAGTGCATGAATTATTTGCTACTAATAAACATTGCTTTACGATTTCAGTGGATGTTTTTTCAAATTCTGGAGCGGGCCAAGGATTGTGGCTTGTGTCACAAGACCCTCTCCTCTTGTGGTTGGGGTCTGGGCATGAGACTAGTCGTGGAACTCCCACGCATTGCTAGTATTGATTGTGTTACAGTTGGCTGAAAGGAATTTCCAACAATTTGGAGACCACTATAGCCATTGATTGTGTGGTACCTGGTATACCACTAGATACATTCTGTGCATGTGAATAACAATTGAGGGTTTCTTGTATGCCCTTCTATAGCTACGGACGCACAGCTGTTATCCCGTACCTGCTGAAGGAAGCACAGATCAATCCAGACTGCACTACTCTCAGTGGCAAAACAGCACTTGACTTTGCCAGAACTCCTGATGTGATTCGTGAACTCCTTCGACATGGAGCGACTGCTGACTACCAACTATGGAGCCAGCATCTTTCTTCGAAGGATCCGAATAATCCTACGCAGCCGGCAGTGAAAACGTTCGTTGTTGGTGATCCTGGTGCAGGGAAGAGTTCCCTAACAAAAGCACTGGGTACAGAGAGTAAAAAAGGGCTGTCCTATATTGCAAATCGACTGTCAAAAGTGTCTGGGGTTGACCAAAACACAGCAGGTATCATACCTCATGACTTTGAGACAAGGAAGTTTGGCCGACTCACGCTGTATGACTTTGCCGGTCAAAAGGAGTTCTATGCTGGACATGATGCTATCCTTCGGAGTGCAGTTTCTGGGTCACCAGCAGCTGTCTTTCTTATTGTTGCAGACTTGCGTGAGACCACTGAACAGTTTGCAGAGAGAATCCAGTACTGGCTAACCTTCGTGGAGAATCAGGGAGTTTCAGCTGACCCCAAGCCCCACCTCATCATTGTGTGCAGCCACGCTGATCAACTGAAGAAGGCAGAAATAGAGAAGAAGAAAGTTATAGTGGACTCTCTTCGAAGTTTACCAGCCTTTTCAAGCTTTCATTATGCCGGACTGGTTACAATGGACTGCCGATACTCTGAGTCAACATCAATGTCACTGCTTCATCACCACCTAGCCAAAAGCTGTGAGGACCTCCGTAAAACCGTCAAAATGAGCGCTAAAAGCCATCACTTTCTTGTTTATCTCTTGGACAAATTCCAGGGTAATCCAGCAGTTCAGCTCAGCAGTGTTGCTGCAACTATTTGTAATGAATCGGCAGTGAAGCAGCTACCTTCCTTCATTCCTGAGGATATAAGTGGCATTTCACAAATCTGTGATGAGCTAAATGTGAAGGGTGATCTTCTTTTCCTCCTAAATGCACAAGACTTGAAAAGCAGCTGGATCATCCTAGATCGGGAAGCCCTTCTTTCTCACGTGATAGGAACAATATTTGCTCCAAAGGACTTTAAGCAACACCTAGATCTTGCTTCCAGTACCGGTGTGGTCCCCATTTCAAAGATTAACACCCACTTCTCAGATCTCAACTCCGACATGATCACCAACTTTCTCTGCCATCTTGAGTTCTGCCACAGAATAGTTGACTCTGAGATCCTCCAGCTCCTCAATCCTGAAGACAGTGAATCGGCTATTTCCTCCTTTGATCCCACTGAGAAATTTTTCTTTTTTCCCAGCCTTGTTATCGTCGAAGCACCCAGCCGAGTATGGGAGAGCAGCCCCAAATTTGTATACTCCTGTGGCTGGATCTTGCGGTGCAAGAGCTTTGAGCATTTCTTTACTTCTCGTTTTCTTGAAGCCCTCCTCCTCCGACTTGCCTTCTCCTTTGCTCTTGCACCGCAGACAGATGAAGTCAGCAATGAACTTTTGCCGCTGCAGAGGAAGTGTAAGGTGTGGAAGGCTGGTATCTACTGGCGCAACCGAAGTGGTGTGGAAGCACTGGTGGAGGTAGGGGAAGGGAGCAAGAGGGTAGTCGTCTTTTTGCGCTGCTTGAAAGGAAGTGTGGTTGAATGTGCTCGCTTGCGATCCAGGATTATTCACAAGGTACTTCAAGCTAAATCAAAATTCTGTCCGAAAATTCTCATCTCGGAATTTCACCTTCGACCTTCCGATTGCAAAGCGTATCCCAAACCATCGTCTGAGCCTGTACTGGTCGCTGCTGCTGAAGTTGCTAGTACAATTGCTGATGAAAAGCCGTATGCTCTCGATGGAAATGGCGAAGTAATTGAACTCTGTGAACTGCTAGGCTTTGAACCTTACACCTATCTCAATGAGCACATCCTACAACAACTTTTCAATGACGCTAATCCCACCTGCAGTGATCAGATCTCTTCTGCTGTCTATGGTATTGTGGACCAAAACTTCAAGAGGATGCTCCAGCTTTCAAAAGCCACCCAAAAGGACCTCACACAGAGGGAGAGAAGTGAGGGATTGAGACGGTTTGTCCGAGAGAAATTGGACCAGTTTAGCGTATTTGCTGGCAGAAACCCTCTGGTGAGCCTCTCTCGCTGTTCAATCCCTATTTCATGCACATATATACCTAGACCACCACTGATTGTATGCAGCACATCAGAAACTCTCTGCCATGTGAATTTATGAGTGGTATTCCATGTGATGTACTGGTTTCTCTGCATCTTTACTTTTAGGATTTTGAAAACTCTCAAGTATCTACCACTTTCAGTAAGTATACTATCTTAATAATTGTAACCTCATTCCCAGACTGTGGTTGATACGTTGTTTGTGTGCATCTAAATTTCCCTGGTGATTATGCTGCATAACTAGAACATTGTGGGGGTGAGTGATGGGTAACAATGCATAGATGGTGCAACACAGTGGTGCAGGTGCGCTAAACGACTGGCAGGAATGCTTAGCAGCCATAGTGCTCGCACACACGCCTTGCAACAATTTCTAGTATTTTGAAAATATTGGTGACCAGAGTGTGTACGGTGAGAGGTTTTTGCTGCAGCCAAGTCACACTCCTTGAACACACTAATTGGATTTGCTCCTGCAGCTCAACCTGGCTTCCATGTGCCAACTAAACTCTGACTGCCAATTACTGTAGCTGGAACATTGTGCTGTAATTAGCAGTTGAGTGCCTTAATTTGTTCCACCCACACATTATGATACAATGAACATTGCGATATTCAAATTTGATCCAGTTGTGTATGTTTGAGGCTATGGCCACTATGTTATGCATTCCCAGCAAATCACATGCAGTGTGTTGTAACTCAATGTCTGCAGCTCCACTTCAGCCAGCAGTAGCCCATGAGAGAGTACGTGTGAGAGGCACAGCCCAAGAGGACACACATGAGGATGTGTCTCACCTCTGTGAGTGAGGAGCTGCTTCTGCTTCTCTGCATTGCCGTCATGTCTTATAGTTTCAGTGTAATCCTGATATTTGACACATCCTATCATTCATTGACCCCAAGCACTTCCTGTGCAGTATCAGAGAGACGTTGTTGATACCATACGGCATGTTTATTCTCTGCAGCCCAACAGCAGCCTGATACCCTGGAGAAAGCACAGGTGGGAGGGGAAACACTGCTGACACTAGATGACAGCTCTTATTACCGTGAGTTAGGATTTGCTTGTAAGGCTCCTGAGCAAACTCATTTGTTGCACTTCACTGTGCATTTAAACATGGAAAATACATGGGTCTTGACAGCTATACATTGAGCCATGCTGGTATCCATCAAATCCATCACTTCCTCTTTTGCTGTCTAAGACAATCAGTAGTTGGACGAATATGAGGATAACTATTTATTGCACCATGATGATTCCATGCTTGTGCATGGTTGTGATAGCTCTAGTATCTTTCATGATTTCCAATATTGATAGCTCCTTTAACACTGAATGCTGCATGTTATGTAGTTCATCTTAGCACATCATTTGGTATTACCCTCCTGCAGGCAGACCCACCATGCCAGAGTTGCTGAACATCACATTTGCTGACAAAAAGGTCAGCATTGCCACTGAGATAGGAACGAAGTACGTGCGGTTCGGCACCATTCTCCTATGGGACACAACTGGATCCAGGGTCAAGAACATGGCCCACAAGTACTTGAATGACCCAGAACGGATCAACACAGAAATCCTCCAGGAGTGGCTGATTGGAAAAGGCAAATTTCCAGTGACCTGGGCCACCCTTGTTGAGGTCTTACATGACATTGGACTCTCCACCCTTGCTGACAGTATCAGCACCATCCAATGTCAACCTTCCAACATGCAATAGCATGCATACAAATGCACGCTATAATAATAATAATAATTATTTATATTTCAAAAGGACCGATAACACCTCACATTCAACAGTCATTATTTTCACAAGCAAGGAGATTGAACAGAATATGTGTGATCCTATAGACGTGGAGAGTTTGAGATAACTGATGATTGAAACTTGTTCTGTGTTGAGTCTCTGAATTGAGGCTAGGCAAACTTGTTCCAGTTCGATACTGCATTGTTTTCAGTCATATAATTATGGAGATCCAATCACAATGGACATCAGAGCTTCATTTGATATTTCTGCTGCAGTGGTGACCTCGTACCATGGTGGGAGATGTTACCCTGCCAACAAATGCTGAAATGAAAAGCATCCAGTCACTTCTTACTACAACCCAGGGAACGCAACCACTTGCAGTGTATGAACTTGCCACATTCTACAGTCCCTATGCACCAGTTCTCAGAACCAGCAGTAAGCCAGTAAAATACAGCACACCTAACTACGTTCAGGTCCCACTCACTCTTCAGCCTGCCAATGCCTCAATCACTACCTGATGAAGAAAACCTTTATTCTTCAGTGGACCCGTGCTTGATAACCAGTAACCGTTGTCAGTCTCCCACAACAATCAAACAGAATACGGTGTGCTAAGTGTCTGAATGAAGGCATACAAAACTTGTTCCAGTTCACTGCTGCATTGTTTTCAGTTATGGAGATACGATGAACATCAGAGCTTTAGACAACATTCAAAGATATTTCCACAGGATGGGCGGCTTCATGGTGGGAGATAGTATCCTGCTGACAAATGCTGAACATTCAACTGTTCCTCAATTTACTGACGATGGAGTGGCTCAGTTTCAAGCTATCATCCAGTGACTTTTTACTACAACAAAAGGAACACAGCCACTTGCAGTGTATGAACTTGCCACACTCTACATTCCCTGCATGTGTACCAGTTCTCAGAACCAGCTGTAAATACAGCACACCTAACCATGTTCAGGTCCCACACATTCTTCAGCCTGCCAATGCCTCAATCATTACCTGATGAAGAAAACCTTTATTCTTCGGTGGACCCATGCTTGATAGCCAGTAACCGTTGTCATTCTCCCACGACAGTGAGTAAAGGGAACATGACATTGATGCTGCCTTATACATACATGACCCGAATACCCAGACAACCATCAGATCACACTACCAGCCTGTCCTGTTTGATCACACTCAACTCTTCTGTCAAACTCCAGCACACCACATCATTACTTGTCACTTCACACACTTTGTCACTGATTTTCTGTTCTTAGGTATCCTTTCATTACATTGTTATTGTTGTCATGGATGCATGTACAGCTGGTTTTCATTTGGGTTTTTCCCCCATGAGAGGTTTTTCCACTCCATGGGGTTTTCCCCTGGTCTGTGTAGGGCTAGCACAGACCTAAATCCTTTGTTTATCACAGTGCTGTAGTTTTGGCCCCCAGCTTTCACTTTTGGATTGTAGATTTGAGTAATTTGTAACCAAATTTGATTTGCATGTTAATGTTGTTTCCGTACTACTTGATGTCAGTGTATACTCCTTGAAATAATGACACTTTTGGTAAAATCTATCTGATTTCTAAGAATGGGCTCAATTAGTATCCCAACTGCTTGGGATGGAGGGGCTACCTCTCACGTATAGTAAGGCATGGCTGAATGAATTGGTCAAATCCGGAGAGATTACGGAAAAGTGTAATTGATACACGGAAGCTACCTCGCGGTTGCGATGTGAGTTAGCTTAGTCCAGCGTTTGTTTGTGTCATCCACAGATGAAACTGCGAGGATGTGACCGCTTCTTTGTACGCATAGTAGATGGGTAGTTCGGGGCAAAACAAAGTAGCCTCCATCCGCTTTTGAATCTTGTGCTAGGACTGTGAAAATCGCGGAGCGAGGGTAGAGATGACGACGGTGAAGGCCGACACGGAGCTCTTGTAGCTGTTGCTGGAGTCTCTTTTGGTGTTCTGGAGGTAGGTACCTATGTGTATTCAACGATTTTATTTTGGGAAATCTGCTGTAGTCTACTGTAGCGTTTAAGGCAGCTGAAAAGCACCTTCACAACACCCTTGAAAAGGCTTCTTTTGTCAGTTCTGAAGAAATGTAACTTTGTTTCAAGTTTCCCAAAATAAAATTTTGAAGATGACATCGTGCTAAGCCTCGATGGAGAGTTTGAAGCTCCTAGGTGCCTTAAGGCATCTCCGTATTTGTGTGAGAAGTACCCGAGATAACCGCTTTGTCAGCGCGTATTGAGCACCACGTGATTAGTGGGCGTGGTCAACTATGAAGCCATATTATTTCACAAGGGTGGAGCTTCACTTCAGTGCAGACTGAAAGTCTGTGCCACTTTCATGTGCTGAGATATCGTGTGATGAAGACGACCGAAATTTAATTCAAAATACAATGTAACCATACCTTAACAGTGCAGAGCTGGCTATAGGTTGCAGATAGCTCTGATCATTTCACTGCATAGCTTCACTTTATAATACTAATAATAATGATCTCTAATGCGCATTCTAATGGCAGATTTCAAAACCAAAAACCAGCCAATCCTATTGGGAATGACTAGCTATATAGGCATTTCCAGCTGGTTTGTTATCATGATTGTACATAGTTGCATGCAGTTGTGGTATTAGGAAGCAGAGCCCAATTAAGCTCATCTCCAGGAAGAACCCACCACATAGCTATAGGTTGCATAACAAAGTGGTATGGGAATGGTGACAGGCCTACCTATATAGACATTGGTGGCATATATGTCTATATAGGTAGGCCTGTTACCATTCCCATACCACTTTGTTATGCAACCTATAGCTATGTGGTGTAAATTGCAATTGGTACATCTTCCCCCAGGATGACTGATATCGTAGGAGGGGACTACTATCCACTGGCTGCAGTCAAGAGGACTGACAAGACGGGCCTTCCAGACCATGGAATCAAAACCATATTATAGATATCTTCAGAACATGGAAATGAGTGTTGCTCTTTCAACTGTGCGGATAATTATAATTATGTCTTAATATGTAAATGCCACTGTGTGTCAATTCATACGTATACTTTGGATGAAGGTGCTTGTAGACATAAGTATCTCATTGGAATTAATATCCCTCTTCCCCTTCCTAAGGACGCCTGTCCCAACTAAGTGGTGACCTGAGCCACTGGAGTGACATCACTTGGAGAACAGTGTGAGGCTCGTGTGAAGGCGTACAAAAGAAGTGGAGCAGGTAACTGACAACTCCCTCGGCTTTAACCTTTGCATACAATTGCTAGCGTTTGCATACAATTGCTAGCGTTTGCATACAATTGCTAATAATATTACAACAGTCACTCTAAATAGGTGGGTGAAAAGGTTTGCCTCTGTAAAGGGGACTCAGGTCATACAACCTGAGCGTCCTGCAAGTCTGGTGTCTATACATTGGATGGTTCTCAGTATACAGTCTTGATGTCTTCCGCTGAATCTGAACATAATTGAGGGTTGTGTCAGTTGAGGGTTGTAAATACAGGTTAGACAACTATGGAACTATGGGATTGAGAAGGCCAATGGTCTGCATGGGCATTGTGAGCACAGCAAGGATGCTACTAAGGGCCCAAGGCCTTCCAAACCCCGAGACAGAGACATCTAACCAATTCAGACTGTAGCAACGGTAACTACGTAGAGTACTAGTGACCGACATAGTAACAGAACAACACATGCTGGAGTCAGATGTTTTTCAGTAGTAAAGAGTTTATTGACTATACAAGACTAGAGCCAGAGCTGCGAGCGAGTGGTCAAACTCCTGTGCTGTGCTGTATGCTACGTACCAGCGAGCTGTTCAATGTCAGCACTATAAATGTTGACTAGTGTTCCACTGATACCTGATTCTTCCGATACCAATAGTGATAGGTATATACTCAGTATAAATTATGTGTTCTTCACAAAGTTTGCATCAAGCCTTGCTTTCATTGTCAGCATTCATCTAGGGATCCTCCCAACCCCTCTCTTAGCTTGTTTGCCCATCGTTATTTTGCTCGAGCAGACTCGTGTCATAGGGAAATTTACATCAGCAGGACAGAATTCCAATAATTGATACCCGATACCTCACCACTGGCTGGTATTGGGACCGACACAAATACCGATACCAGTACCAGTGGAACCCTATATTTGACTCACCACTTTAACACATCGTCACTCTAAAAATTAATGTTAGAATACAGGGCACGGACTTAGTTTGAGTACGTGCTTGTGCTACTTTTTTGCTCTGCACATTGTCATGTTCAAGCTTCTTCCTACACAGGAACATTGGCCGTTGGTCTGGATGTAGAGAAGTTGCAGTGGACTGACTTGAACTCTGCTGCACTTTGCCTGTCAGTAAGTGTTTTAATTGAACCCTCACATGTCCTAAACCTGCATATAAGGCACTGCTATGCCGGAACTGTGTATGAGAGGGACTGACAAGCAATCAGCATGAAGTGCAGGTCACTTGACAAATGCTCCACAAGTGGCTCTTAAACTATTATTTCTGTCACCCTAATTTACAACCACAACTGACCACAATAATCATAACTGCCTGACAAAAAAGGGCCAGCTACAGAAGTATATAGTTGCGTTGGGTTGAATAGGTCTACAGACTTAGCCTCGTTCCCAGGCCTACCCCTTTTTTCTGTCCTTCGGTTTTCACCGCCCTTCTGCATCCGTGTATTATTGTCAACGGAAACCGAAGAACAGAAAAAACGGGGTAGGCCTGGGAACGATGCTACTACAGACTTGTGTATAATATGTTAAACGATAGGTGGACCCCCATCAATAAGGTTCTCTGTGAAACCTGGACTCTGGACACTAGATTGGACTGTGGACTGGACTATGGATCAAAACGGTTGTCAAACGGAAATTTTAGCATCACCACCTTCATATGACGTATTTCTAGGTGTTCTATCATTCCAGTATCTGTGTACTTCCGTGTAGCTTGTAATTATTGCTCAGCAACCAACCAAGTTTCAACATGGATAACAAGACTTAGTGTATGTAGTGGGTGCAATTAATATGTAAGACGGAGACAGCTTGTGGACCTAGCTATATACTGCCATGGCCGGTGATGTACCTGCTAGACTGCTCCAGCTAATGCTAACCTGACTCACAGTTGCTGTGATGTGCACGAGTGCGTGTGATAATTCCTGTGGCCAACTCTGCTCATTGCCCAGTCACATATTTTGTCACAGTCATGTGCATGCAACTGCTCCTTGTCTTGCACATCCATATGCTCTTCACTCAGCACTCACCCCCCAACGTCATGCATTTCCACTATAGTATACGATTCTTGTGAGTGTCAATAATTACGTAGCATCTTTTTCTATGGGAAGGGAAACCAGAAAACCTGCATGGAGAAAACCATCCTGGGTGCAGCTTGTGGGACTCGAACTTGACACCACATGTACAGTTGAAGAGTGCTTTAACCACTTGGCCACCCAGTCAGTAACTAGGTAGTTATTGGCTCTTAGGAGTGAGTGAATCCTCTGGTACTGTCGATTTCGCTTCGAACATGTGTTGTTTCCATGGATTTCACGGAAAATGTGTTCTGCAAATATGACATTCACGCTTGATGTTTTAGTCAGAGCCAGGTGCATGGGCCGTTTTAATTCATGCATAGATGGACCTAGACAACACCTTGGCCAATTCTTCTTATCTATATAGCTAGCTAGAGCTGAGTGCAGCACACTGTGTTGAGTGAGTATTCATTGTCCTGAATTAACTAGAGCAGTCTTGGTAAGAGGATTCATGAGCAGCCATGCAAACCCATAATCACTTTTGACGATCGATGCATGTTATATACCTTGTGCATTGAAAGTGGCCACCAGTGCCTCGTAAGTAAGTGCTCACTTATAGCTACGTTTTGCTGTTCTGGTATATATCCCTAGCTACATCCTGTTAAAAAAAGTAGCTATACTTGTTAATTAATGTAAATTTTTCAGCAGCAGGCGCATGTTTGAGCTGAAGTTTGCTGTCACGTGCACAGAGCTGAAGTCAGTGACTTCACAGGCACCAAGGCAGTAGGTGTCCTTGCCTTGGTAAATGGACAATATTACTCAGGTGAGCTTCTCAAGCCAGCTATATAGCTCTCCCTGTCTGAAGTCAATAGGCAGTTTATAGTAGTGATCGACATTCATAAACCATAATTGAGTCTTGAGATAGGCATTCACCCTAGCCTCGTTCCCAGTCCCACGCCCAGCTTTTCGTCGCTTTACCGTACTGCAAGCGACGAAAAGCTGGGCGTGGGACTGGGAACGATCAGGCTACATTCACCCTGCTCACAGAATACAGTAGGTAGCTAAATCATACGTACAGGGACTTGCCTAATTAAGTCTTATGAAGTTTGTTGCTAAGTGATTGTTTATATGCGCATGCGTACAAATGATACTAATTGAAGCCATAGTTTTTGAATGGGTAGCTGACAGCAAAAAAAATGCTCTTCAGCCAGCAAATTGTTGCTTGTCATTCATGATAGAAATGCCCCTGGCTCAGAATCTACAACTGCACAAAATACCCAAGGGATACTAGGCTAACTAAGGCCAAACTTTGCCTGTGATTGTACACATAATATGTACATAACTAAAGGAGCACAACAGGCACAAAATAAAATTATGGGAGTTGCAATAATATCATTAACAGGTAAAAAGTATAATAGACTCCTCACTAGCCATAATGGCATTCAAAATCCACAGAAATCATGCTACTTAGATATCATCCTTCTTCGGAACCATTTGCGTCAGTTCAGTTTCTTCTGATTCACTTTCGTCCTCCTCCTGCACCTCCTCCACTCTCTCCTGCTCTTCTCTGCCCCTCAGGTGTGGAGAAACAGTGCGTAGCCTCACGTACAGCAGGATGAAGGCGGCCAGTATCACCAGTTGTATTCCCAGCATAATGGACATGGACAGGAAGGTGCGTTTCATGGTGCCTTCATATGCTGCATCAACTGGTGGGCAAGGCAAAGGAAAATTATGGATATGGGTATTGGTCCTGCAGAAAGTACGCATTGCTAAAAAAAATAGCAATTTGGTCGCCCCAAACAGTGACACAAGTAAGATTGTAGAACTATGACACATAATTAGAAAATGCCTCATTAGGTACTCAAATTTGCAAGGCGAGGTGTGTAAGCAAGGTAATAATAATTTTGTTCCCGGTTGTTACACTGTCACTGCCTTTTCTCTTACATAGGGCGTCCATATCCTTGGCACACAAAAAGAGCAAGTTGCTTGTGTTGCGGTTGCCTTCACTGATGTCCCGCCATATCGCAACTGTACCTCAATGCAATACATAAATGCTCACAGGCCGTGATGACCTGATGACACCTGTTTGCCGTTCAACTGTACTGTGTGTGTTTTCGAGCTAGCCATCTGTGCTGTTATCGTCGGGTAATGCGGGAGTGACTTCCCGAAGTGCGATGCCTTATTAGAAATTATTGGTTTCAGACTTGGAACCTTGACACAGAGTTAGACGGACGTTAATTAGAGTTGGTAAGGAAGTGATTATTAGTCTGTCAGGAGGTATGGACCATCTCTGAGGCAGTGGAGTGAGCTAAAACCCCAACACTAGCCTTCCACCTGACCCTGCAAACTGGATCTCTAGCATTGTATGCTGATCGAGTCTGGTTACCAGACCAATCAACAGTACTGGATGCCAGCAACTTCAAAGCTCCTGCTCCTTATGGTGGCCTTGGAATGCTCAAAAATCCATCTCTGAGCATCTGAAGTTCTGAGCGGCAAACACCCCTAGTTAGGCTAGTCAGTGTGTAGCTATGCCATGCAATTGAAAATATGCTGCACCTGTTTGCCCAGGTTACTACCAGGCGCCACTGCCTCAGTATGTGTGAATAACCTGAACAGTCTTGACCTCCTATGCTGTTAAGCCACTATCCGAAGTTTAGAATAATAGGTGACCTACTGAGGGACTACCCGGTACATCCATAGCTATCTGGCATAGCTATCAACCGGCTGAGTCGCGAGAAGTGCGGCTAGCTAGCTAAAGCACATACTAAATGCATCCAGCTACCTCACAAGGGACGACACGTAATACGGACGGTATACGGAAAGTAATCACATACCGTAAGCAAAATCAAAAATTGCATTTACACGAAAAGCAACTTGCTGTATGCCACATGCATTTCGAGCTGTATCTCAGCAACTGGATGACCGATTGCTTGCTCAGCAGCGAGGTGAAAGGAAGCTATTATGATTTCCAGTGCAAACTCAATTTTTTTCTTCAAAACGTGGGATGTGCCGGGTTTTCGCTCAGCAGGTCACATAGTATTATTAGTTGTTTTGCATGCACAACTCACTCCAGAGTGGGCTGACAATCTTTGAAACTGCTGCAGAAGCAAACGCAATACCTATGACCACACCCTGCATCAATGGAAAACATTCCCTAAGAGTAACAGAAATAGAGTTGCTGACTACTGCTCCACACCATCAGTATTGACAATCCTCACTAGAGAAAAGATCATTACTTACTTGGATCTCTTTGTTCACATAGTCACTGGTCACATTTACAAGTGATACTCGAACCGAGGGGACTGAAATCAGCAACAACACTGCACCTAAACAGAACTGAATGAAGTTGAGGGTCTTGTCCACACTTCGACATAGAAGCCGGCAATCAGGACAATCTTTTCCAGTGATCAAAGACATGGGTGTCCAATGGCAACCCAAAGAAGTGTACAATGATTCGCACTTATTAACTGCCAAGTCAATTACTTCCAAATTGATTTGATTCACACTCGGAGGGTGTGACGCTATCACACTAGGAGTTTCATTAACTAGTGGTGTTCCATCCACACTCTTCTCCCACAAGAGACCTCCGTAGTGCTCCAAGCTGCTATCCCGTGATAGTAGACCCGAGCTGTTCTTTATTTCTGTCATGTACCTCTCCACCAACTCAGGATTGTGATAGAGACTGTACTCTGTGCAGGGATCGTAAGGAAGTGACTGCCAGTCAGCTAACAGCACAGCAGCAGCAACGGATGTCAGAAGTGCAGCGATGAACATGATGCGATTGTCAAGCCTCAGATTCACCAGCAGGATTCTGCAACAAAGATCAGAATATGAATTGACAAGCTTTGTTTATGGGTACCTATAGCTGCTGTCTGTCTACGTGACTGTGCATGTGAGTGAGTAAAGTTCAACCTGTCAATTATTAATTATGCTGGGTGTGTGTGTGTGTGTGTGTGTGTGTGTGTGGGGGGGGGGGGGGGGGGGGGGGGGGGGGGGGGAGAGAGAATTTGGTAGGTCACTCCTATGTTTGCCATGACAGTTGCCTGTCGCCAGATGGTATACAGGGTGGGTGATCAAGGTCTCGGTCTTTGAACAAGAATTTATGCTGCATTGGCAAACCAAGAGTGCAACTGCAATGCTTCTGGCTTCTGCTTGGCAGTGTGAAGTGGGCAGGTAGTCAGTGAACATGAAGTTGTTACAGGATACATGCACAACAATGGCTTTGTGGTACTACTCAGAACTGATTGCCCACCTCATACCATCATATGGCAGAGATTCTATGGTGGGAGAAAACTTGCGAGTTCCTTGAAACTTTTCATGGAGAAAAAGTTCCTTGAAAATTTTCATGGAGAAAACTGTTGCGGATTTGCCATAACCCAAGTTCACCACACCCACTAATGCTGCATTGGAATGTGACTCAGTAGTCTTACTGGGTATAAGCACGCTGCAAGTGCAAGAAGATGAGCGAGTTACAGTGCTATGCGGTGGAGTCCATAGTGAATGGTAGCTGCCACGCCATGTTCGGCATCTCGTTTTGCTATCTGCATGTTCTGTTAGGGAGTGAAGTACTCGTACGTTGCCTGCTTGTGTAGGGTTCGTCCCCCTTGCTGTGCTAGATAGATCGATGCTGGATAGATCGATGCTGGAAAAAGCAAACAGGGTCATCATCAGCTAGTACTCGGTATGTCACAGTGTCCAGAACAAATTTCAGTTCATGGATAATAGCGAATCGCCACTGAAACGCGAAATTTGCGAACGTTTTCTCGTGCAAAATAAACCCGCTATACAGTATTCAGCCAGTTGTCGAGCACCTACATCAGTTTCTTACTCCCGAGCACCGTCTGGAACAGCATTACAAAAGCACACAGGACTCCCTGCATTTGTACTGGACTACTACTGTCACAGCTGGGATCACTAAGCAAGTGTGAAATAGAGCTGTCTTATGCTGCAACTACTACCAGGTAACATGATTATGATCTCTATTATTCACATCCTCACTACTATCCACTCCATCTGCTAATTCCCAGCAGACAGGAACTCTGCAACCACAGGTTTCCCATTTCATGGACTCTGGTCAGATTCAAGATGGAGCACATGTACAACAACTACCTAGAGGAATGATTTATCTCATCAGCTAGAGTATAGTTGCCACACATTAAATTGAATACATTGGTTGCCAAGGTGACAGTTACTTCCCACAAACAACTCACTATTAAAGATGACCATCCTTAACTGCTACTTTTCTGTTTACCACCGTCAAAATGGATGTGGCAATGACAGCTTTTGGCATGTACAACCACAATCTAGGTGCCAAAGGTGCACTGCATGCGCTCTACTCAATGTTTCAGTCAGTCAAGTTAGCCAATTAGTATTACATACACAGTAGGACGAACCCCTGGATACCAGACACCAGGAAGTTTTGATGATGGTTTCAATTTGGTGATTCATAAGTCAACCACCAAACTAAAAAATTCGCCAATATTAAATGGCTGACCAGACAGACACGCATGAGGTGTGGCAAGATCGTCTCGACACAAGGGGTACCTTCAAACCTTGCTGAAAAGGTCTGCGGAGAAGCACCTGCTCTAATTATGCTAATTATGCCTCACTCGACATCCTGTGACACGTAATCACTTACCCAAGTCCGATTGCGTAGCTATAGTGATAAATAGCCGGAATCCAGTTTGGCCATATACGGGCACTCTCAGGTTCAACGGGCTCTTAATTATTGGGCGCAACGGGTGCTATCGGGGGTAAAGGGTTACCTGTATCACAGAGTCGGTAGACTCTGTATGTAGGGATACGACGTACACGCAATATATGTCAATACAAAAAAATCTCTCCAAATCTCAGAAACGGTACACTTATAAGCCTTTATAACCACCTACCATTCATCTTCGAGTGTTTTCATGACCAACAAGACTCCTCGCGTCGCGAAAAACCGTCACGAAAGTACCACACCAGGTACTCGCAAAACGGGCAAATTGTTTTTCTTTCTTCTTCTTCTTCTTCTTCTTCTTCTTCTTTCTTCTTCTTCAGACGGGCTAGCTCAACGTCGACTCAATCTCTCATGATGGTTTTCGCACGAAACAGCAGCATTTCACACCGAGTAGTGCACCTGGCCATCGCTTTTTCGCAACCTCCAAGTTTTCACCAGGCGGCTGCAGCTGCCCACTCAATAACTATGGCTTCTTTAGTCACGCCATTTTCTCGTTTGTACGCATGCGCGATCACTTAGCAACGAACGTAATTATTACTCAAGATCACTGAATTAGAAGTGTCTTGCACCGTTGTGTTGACATCTTCATAAAGCCGAGGTAAATTGGTTACTCTGCGTATAATTTATGTATGTTACTACCTACTGTGTTCTGTGAGAGGGCTGAATGCCTATCTAAAGACTCAACAATATATAAATCTTGCTACTTCTACTTCTGGTATAGCTACTAATATTATGGTCTTCAGAGTTCAGACAGGGATTACTAGCTACTGCCTTAGTATCCATCCAGAAAAGGGTCTGATTCTTCAGCCAATGTGAATACCGGAGTCAATATTGTCCATATACCAAAGCAAGGGCTCCTACTACCTGTGAGGACACCAACTTCTGCTCTGTGATGGCAAATTGCACGCGCTGCTGCTAAAAAAAAAAGACATGAACAAGTAATAAAAAACATTTGAAAATGTAACAGGATGTAGGGATACCAGAACGGCAAAAAGTAAGGAAACAAGGTAGGGATGATCGCACAAAACAGTGAAGTATACAATCCCCCTACATATCTTTTTTCAGTATATGGAAAAAGATCTCTGTAGGGGGGTTGTATACTTCACTGTTTTGTGCGATCATCCCTACCTTGTTTCCTTACTTTTTGCCGTTCTGGTATCCCTACATCCTGTTACATTTTCAAATGTTTTTTATTACTTATGATAATGAGACCACCATCTCTTTCATCTGCCTTACAGAAATTTTACACCCTAGCTTAACAAACATTTGTACAGGCAGTACAAACACTATGCCCCTTAAATTTGGAGTGAGAATGAGCACCCCTTCAGATTTCAAGTCACACGGATTGTGAGTAATTAAATCTTTACAAGTAGCTTCGCTTGCTTTGCTCGCTCAGCTACTTCCCCCTCGTTCGCCTACATGAGTAATCCCGCGCCGGACAGCTCTCTGTACAGAGCTGCTGCTCGCTGATTGCGTCCGCTACAACTGCTGCTCTCCGATTGCATCCACTTCAGCTGCTTTCAACTGCTGCACCCCATTTGCGTTCGCTTCAGCTGCTGTTCCCTGATTGCGTCCGCTTCAACTGCTCCTGGATTGCATCCACTTTGGCTGCTACTCCCCAATTGCGTCTACTTCATTCAACTGCTGCTCCCCATTGCGTCCGCTTCGACTGCTGCTCCCCTAACCGCATGCATCTGTTTGTAGCCCCAGCTGGATTCCAGCCCATGCCCAGGCCCATGCAAAGTTCTCGAACATTCTTCGCAGAGTTTGAGGTTCAGTTAAATGAAGTACGAAGGTCGCGCGTCACTAGTCTAATCCCGCCCACGAACATCCCACTTCTGTCACACACAGACAGACAGACACACACACACACACACGTTTAAATAATGTTTTGATACAAACATATTGCTACTACTGCAGCCACTGCAGTGGCAGTGCCCTGATTTTGCGATCACACCCTAGGGATCATGGAATCCAGTACCCCTATGTAGCTGCAAGCTGGTCAGTATGCAGGTGCGAATAACTCTGTTGGTAACATGAGTCACAGGCAAGATCTGTGCCAGTCACATATGCAATGTGGCCTGAGATCACCAAAGTGCCGCCTACACGGGCATCTCTGCTTACGTAGGATGCAAAGCAAATGCTCAAATGCTGTCAAATGTGCTACATGTACACATTACACTTCAGCTTACATCAAGAGTGCTGCTGCAATCTGTGCCACCACCAGCCCTAAGAAGAAGTACGGTGTTTCTCTCTCACTGAACCCAAATGTGTCAGCCAGGATGGGGTTGATGAGCACTGCGTACACCACTGTCAGCATCCCGTGTATGACATTGGCCATGATGAGGAAGACTAAGATCTGAAACTGTTAAGGCTTTGTCTCTACTGCAGAGTAAACAATAATGGAGAGCGGCCCCAGTCCAAAACCAACCCCAGCGCGACCCGTGCTGGGGTGGGATCGCGCTGGGGGTTGGTTGGGTCTGGGGCCGAGACTATGGCAGACTGTACATATGAATACTTCAGAGAGTGTAGTGGACAGTCAGAAGCAACATGATCTTATGCATTCTATTTCCATCATAAAGAAGTTATGTTGAAGGAACATGTTGCTTTTCAGAATCAAGAGTTTTTTTTGTACAACGGCATGCATGCACCCATCACAGGTACGGTCTTTCCATAGCTGCCTTGTGCAGTTGTACTCGGGGAAGCAACAATTTGAGTTACGGCAGTGGAAATGATGTCCTTAGCCTCGTTCCCAGGCCATCACCCAACTTTTCGTCGCTTACAGTATGGAAAAGGTCTGGATTAATTTATCATGTGCGTGACGTCAGGGTAGAGAGAAGGGTAGAGAGTGAACGTTGGCACATTGACTGCAAATATGCAGCGCGAAGCTGGCTCATTCAGCGCTCGACCGTTAGCTGTGTGGAAATTGACGGTAGCCGTGCTTTGGCAGTCTATGTGAACAGTAAGTGTCGAGGTCGAGAACGATTCACACAAACCTGGAAACGGGTCGTTTTGGCGTTCAATTCGGCCACTTCTCAGCGAGGCCATGGAACGGCCGTCTTGGCATCTCACCCAGAACCTGGTGCGATTCCGGAGTCGTTGAGCAGGTATAATGCGGCTGCTGTGTAGTATAGGGCAACTTGATAGCACTGTCAGCTATACAACAGTCTCAAATAAGAACTACGCACACTGGTATAGAATTCTAGTATATTCAGTTTTGATCGCCCACACGCAATTATACATGACATTTCTCATGTAACAAAACATCCCCGCTTTCCCCTCTGGTTACTGCCCATTAAGTTTACACAGTTGCATCAGAATCCATCTCAGAGGATCTAAATTCCAATTTTTTTCTGGGGGAGGACCCCCAGACCCCCTTTAGTAACACATCCCACCTTTGTCCCTTCCCTCCCTCCCTCCCTCCCTCCCTCCCTCCCTCCCCCCATTCCCTTTTGTAAGTGTCATGAAAATAAATAAGCAAGGTCCAAAGCTAGCAGTCAAACAGCAGCTACTTTCATACTGTATGTGTACATGTGTTTTGATTGTGAATTTTGACCCTAAATTATGTCAGAATCAATCTCAGAGGATCTCAATTCCAAAATTTTCCTGGGGGAGGCCCCCCAGACCCCCCCCCCCCCCCCCCCCCCCCCCCCCCCCCCCCGTAAAGCGTAGTAACACATGCCACTTATGCCCCCCCAAAGTTCATCGAACCTTAATTTCGCCCCCTCTTGGGAAAATTTCTAAATGAAAGCCTGCCAATACATGCATGGTTACCTGCCAGATTAACTGAGGGATACAGGAATATCTTTACAAGAGATGCTGGACCAAGTGCACCTTGAGTTCCAACACCAGCAGGTGGACGAAGTCGCTTCGTGCACATGCTTTCTCCTTGGAACAGAAGTAGTTGGAGCAGGATGAATAGCAAGCCTACTGCAACGTTGAACCACGCTATGGTCCTGAACTGGCTGATGGGGAACTGAGCAAACACCACCGTCGCTCCTGTGGAGTGGGAACGATATGTAAGCCTATGTCACGGTGACAACACTCTAGCCTCAATCCCTAGCCAGAGAGAGGGAGGAGAAAAGGCCTGGTTTCCACTGTTTGTGCATGCGCTAAATCGCAGTGGAATTCCACCGGCACCATGGGCATTTGATTATGTTTGTCCACTCATGATGTCGAAGCAGATAACGTGGTCAGTACAGTTAACATAATAAGCGAGTGGCGCGTGTAACGACAGCTCTCGATGGTGGTCTCCTATGCCTTCAGGTGGCAAGGCACTCCTGAGTTGAGCTACAACAGCGACCTGCGATTGAATGATAGAATGTTTTCGTGTGGCCACCGTCGCACCGACCAGGTGGAGTCAGTATGCTACCAGACTCTTTTGAATAACAAATGTCAGGTACGTCTGTTGCTGGTGGCAGTGCAAATTGTGGTTGTGTCGCCCCTCATCTCGCGGATGGATGTAGCAAAATAGATAGTGTCACAAGCTCAACCATGTGACTACGAAGATGACATTTATGAATAAATGTTCGGTTACGGATAATTAAGTGCATGCGTAAACAATGGAAACTAGGCCTTTTTTCCCCTCTCTCGGGCCTGGGAACGAAGCTACCAAAACTATAATATTTATTATGTGGACACCGAACTCCAACTCCAGTTAGGAAAAAAAAAAAACAACAACAACAACAACAGAGTATTCAGTAGTCAGTATAAGTGGATGACAAGAACCAGTCATTGATTTCAGGGACAAGCAATGCTAGCTTCCTTTTGCTCATCAGTGTCAGCTTGTTGCCGCAGCTCCGTCTGACTGTCTGTCCCCCTCTCTCTCTCTCACTGATGCTGGGCCCCTTTTGCTAATCAGTATTAGCCTCTCACCTCTCCAAAGCCTTAGATCATTGGCTAATTACAACATTGGAGGTCTATGCTCAAGCTGTCCAAATGTGACCCTCTGGGAATCTGGATGTTACACGAGTTTCAGTGCTTCATGTGCATATTCCCATCACACTCTCTACCTCATACCGAGTGAACGTGTAGGACATCCACTCCGTACTTGAGATTTTATGGGGCAAGTGGAAAAGGCAGATACGGTCGGACGCGGACACGGACGCGGACACGAGCCAAAATTAATTTTCAGCCCTTTTCATCCCTTTGCAGTGTAGGACAGAAGCTAAACATGGTTATTCATTGGCTAAAGTTGCTTGCTTAGCCTATTGAACCGTCTTTCATGTCTTACCTGGAGTCAGCAGAGGTCAAAGGCCACGTGCATATTTAATGAGCTTCAACGAAAAGATTAGAAGAGCTTTTATTTTGTGCAGAAACCAAACTCAAGCCTTTTGCCAAAGCATAGGAAAGAAATAATATTCCTATACCATCTATGATGGCTGATTGAAGCTCGAACTTTCATTGTTCATGTTGTTGAAGCTCATTAAATATGCACGTGGCCTTTGACCTCTGCTGACTCGAGGTAAGACATGAATAGGCTAGCCTCGTTCCCAGGCCCCGCCCAGCTATTTTTGTTCGTGCGGGAGAGCCTGGGAACGAGGCTAACAATAGGCTAAGCAAGCAACTTTTAGCGAGTGAATAACCATGTTTAGCTTCTGTCCTACACTGCAAAGGGCTGAAAAGGGCTGAAAAATGAATTTTGGTTCGTGTCTGTGTCCGTGTCCGCGTCCGTGTCCGCGTCCGACCGTATCCGCCTTTTCCACTTGCCCGATTTTATGCACGTTTAAAGTGCCCATACAATCGAAATCAACATACTGTATATCAGGAAATTTTCATTGTTAAAATATTATCGCGAAAGCCACCAAACACGAAAATTCTTCTCGCGAAATAGTCTATGAACGCTGAGGAAAGCGGAGAAGTTACGGTAATGAACACATAAGTACATTACTGCGCAATTCAAGGCTCTAGCTGTTTCGCTGTTTTCCACAACGGACTTCCAGGCAGACTCAAGATGAAAAACCTTCTCAAAGTATCGCTCAAGTGGACGGAGAAGTTCAAGATGCGGAGCAGCACACTCAGCAGTGAGCACACGGTGCCGCAGCGAAGGAGCGGACCGGCCCATAGGCAAGTACTTACATTTGCCACGACCATGGTGGGCCCGCAGCAGCTCAAGTTTTCCAGAACAAGCAGGGTTGGCGTGTTTGTGAAAGAAAGGCAAGTACAGCAAGGTCAGAGTCGTAAAAAAACGCTTCGAAGCAGTTCGTGAAAAAATTTCAACATGAATACTGGTCACATGAAAGATTTTCAACGCGAAAATTTCCCGATATACGGTACAGTGGAACCTGTCTAGTGGTCACTTGGGGGACAAATATATTTGCCTCATTAGAGAGGTGGCTGGAATACAGATGACCTCTCTAAAGCGGTCATGACACTGAACAACTTCGATTCAAGTAAGTCTTGGTTGTTTCATGAATGCTCAGTTTGGCATTTTCTATAATGTTAAACGCACACACGCACTCGGTGGCCGTTATTGGCAGTGTATTATAGCGTGCTATAGCGTGCTTGGGGTGGAGCAACATGACTGCATTATGCATTACGCTATAGAAGAACAGTAAAGTACGGAGACTATATATTATTATGGGCTCAAACTTTGGGACTCTGACTGCAATGTGGAGATATCTGTCTTATTCCAGTGACTGCTAAGGCAGGTTTCACTGTAAGTACATATTCAGTACATATTGACCACATTTAGTGGTGGAATAGTTATTTCAAGGCAACCACTGTTATCAGCAATCAATGGCTCTCTTGTGGTGGAATCATAGTCTCGTGCCCAGACCTTCCGGTCTGGGAACGAGACTAGTGTAATCACAAAAAGTACCACATCAGTTATCCCTGAGGGTAACAGATGTGGCCTCTGTTTGTATCACCAACTTCATCTTACACCACTGCCCACTCTACTATCAAATGAAGGATACCAGCTGCTCACTCACCTATGCCCAGCAGAAATCCACAAGCCATCACAACAGCGTGAAAGGCATAGAGGATATCCTTGGTCTGTACAGCCTTCTTCTTATCTGATTTTTCTCCTTGTTGTCTGAGTGCTGCCAGGTAGAGTTCGTAGGTTTCGCTGAAGTAGGTCGGGGCCAGAGCAAGACTTGATCCGATGAAATATCCTGACAACGGTCGGGATAATAACAAAATCCATCCTTCCGTTGCCATCCGTAAAGTACGTAGCTGAGAATGTGTATCACGAGGCCAATGAAGGAGATGTAGCTGTACGGGATGAACTGGACGAGAAGCCGGTGCTAAAAGCACCCACGAGTTCCCCAACATTGAACAGGGTAAATCCCAAGGCATACATTGTCTCACTTAGGCCAAATCCTGGTTCATACTGAAACAAAAGAGACACAGTTGAGTAGTTAACAGAGTACATGACAGTTCATGTCATACACAAAACTGCTGGTTTGAGACATCTGGTGATCACTGAACCTAACGTACATGACCGGATTTGCGAAAGGGACTCCATCCTAAAATTCAGTTAGCAATGACCAGTCCTACCTTCGTTGGGTCATCCATGAAAAGAAAATTTGGAAGTGATCAGAACAACACAATCACAGGTAACTGAAACGGAGAAGTTCGAGTAACAAAAAGACAGACGTGTCGTTAAGCAGGCTGCTTTGCATCCCTCCATAAACGTATCCTGTCTATATCCCTTGTTAACAAAGTGAAGAGCCTAGGAACTGTTTGCTGGATATGGTCCCCTTTTCACAATCTGGTCACATACTTTACCAAAGACAAAAAGGGGAGGTGGGCATTCAAGGTTCTTCACCCTTCATCCCAGAGGAGGTTGGCCACTGCATACGTCACGAGTAATTATTACCTTTCTGTCATGTGACAGTGGACGGTT
>OZ007516.1:8546233-8827126 GCA_963931865.1 Axinella damicornis | reverse complement strand
ATCTCCCAGTGTACCATAGCATTTCAAATTGATACCTTATTCAGTACCTGGCATGGTATAAGGTGCATGTATAGACCCACTGCAGCTGACTTCATCGTTTTGAGAATACAGAACCAACATGGCGGCTGCTTTGTGTTTTTGGAGATAGCAGCTTCTACTCAGCAAACGCAATGATGCACCAACATTGCTTCTAGTATGACTTTGTGTTGAATCACACGAAATGTGATTGATGTGTCAGCTTATAAACGCTTACCAGTGATGCAGTGCACGTTTCAATATCATGACTGCATACGAGGGCAATGTATTGTGGTACACCAAGATGGTGGCACCAGTATAGCATACAGATATACCACCAAAAATATGATGTAAGTGCAATGGGTCTGTCGGCCGCAGCTTCAATTTATAGCCTCACTGTACCTACCATGAACTGACTCACAGCAGGGACTAGTTTTCACCATGGTGTCTGGGAACTCTGCGCAAAATCAAAGAGAAAAGAAACTAAATTACTACACTGCTGTACAGTATATTGACATAGGCTTGGAGTGCCATTTCGTCCATGCACAAACGCCTTCTCTACGCAGTAGTTTGCCTTGGTATAATTTAACACAACAGTCAATTCGTCTAGTATACACTGACTGTGCTTGATCAATACCAGTGCATGCAGCTTCCATCCAGTCATGCGATATTGAACAGAGAAGATATGCAATTGAAGTTGAGGACGCTCTTCGGACTAGCTTATCCGGAACTACAGCTACTGTACAAAACACAGCTAGGACAACAAACCTAGCTTCTTTTCCCGTCTTGCCCTGAGAATACTGTCTCAGTCTTGAGTATATACGCGTATCGTTCGAAAGCCTACAAACTTCAAGCTTCAAGGCCATGTGCTGTTGCATGCGAAGAGTGTGGCTTCCGGTCAGACTAGACGTCTAGACGAATAAGTCGTGAGAGAAGGAAGTGCTGGCATTTTAATTTCCTGGATTCTAAGTAATATCAATTAAAATTATGGCTAGCTCCGGTACATTCCATGCATTCAGCATGCATAATATTGTGCAGTACCTCTCCCACTGTACAATCATGATTGTTCACTATATAGCTCCTCGATCATGGACCAGACCCGTCAGGCAATTATTTAAGCACACCTCAGTGACCTGGAGAGTTCACTCCAGCAATTCTGAATGGCCCAAGTTTTGTGCATGGGACTTCGATCCTAAAGTTGGCTGAATTATGTGTGGCACATCACACACCAGCAAGCAGTGTGGCTGGAGTTTCCGCAGTGAGGAAAGCCCTACATCATGTAGATTGCCAATATTAATGCCCATGCATGTATAGGGCATTTGCTGTGTTCCACCATTAATATGCCGAGCCACCATATTAAAGATTCTTATGGGCTTTTGACGGCATTTGCCATCATTGGAAAAGAGTTAAAAACCTGTTAAACTGATGCTTCTGGAAGTCCTGATCGCTATACAAAATGATCAGACTGGGCCAAAAATGACAACAGCAAATGAAGTGCATCGTGCTCTGCACATGGAAAATGAATGTTCCTCAGCTATCATGCTTCTCCGAAATCATTCGCGTCAGTTCAGTTTCGCTTTCAGCCTCCTCGTCCTCCTCTTCCTCCTCCTCCTCCTCCTCCGTACCCCGCTGGTAAGCAGGAACAGTTCCTATATTTCTTCTGCCAAGCCTCATGTACAGCAGGACGAAGGTGACTAGCATCAACAGTTCTATTCCCATCATAATGGACATGGGCAGGAAGGAGTGCTTCTTGGTGTTCTCATACGCTGCGTCAACTGATGTGCAAGGTAAAGGAAAAGTATTAATAGACGTCAGCAAGTATACAGTTCAACCTCATTCCCAAGCCCTCGCCTACATGTAGGTTTCGTCGCTTGCAATATGGAAATTTTCAGAATGACAAATCGACATTCTGTGTATTGTTCAAGCATCTACATGTTCAACACTTGGTGTGCATGACAGTACCCCCCCCCCCCCCCCCCCCCCCCCCCCCCCCCCCCCCCAGCTACATACGTGTGGTAAGTAATCTGGTACCTTCACTCTTCTTGCTGTTCTGAGCCCCCAGTACGCCCACATTAATATCAAGTCTTCCTACCCTGACTTCACTGACTTGAGGAAATGCACCAGGCCCTCTCCCGCTTAACCATACTGAAAGCAGCAGATATCTGCTGGGAATGAGGCTATACACAGCCGACATTAATTGCTGTGAAAAATAGCCACACTATTTAATCATGACTTTAGAAGCTAACGACAAAGTTCTCAAAGGCGTTAACAAACTCACTAACTCTACAACTGGTATCAATTTAACTCTATGCTGTCAGTACGCATGCACAACTCACTCCAGAGTGGGCTGACTATCTTTGAAACTGCAGCAGAAGCAAACGCAATACCTATGACCACACCCTGCATAAAAGGAAAACATTCCTCGAGGTCATTTTCAGTCGCTTAAACATACCCAGTAATCTCTGTTCATTGGCATTGCTGGGCTCGAAACTGCTCACACAGGTAATTTCAGCTATAATTATATGTGACTTAACCACACCCCCTACTTAACAAACTTGCAATCAAGTCTCCCCAGAAATGGCAACCTGCCGTAGCTGAAAAATAGGCTATGAAATGCTGGAAAGGAGGTGGTAAGTCCATTCAACATGCCAAAAACAATGAAAACGGCTCTCTCAGTGCCAAAAGACATTTCTCCCACGGAGCCCAGACATGTCCATGCTGTTTGCACCACCACCCACTTCCCCCGGTCCCACCCTTTCTGCTCATGCAGAACCTATCACCCAAGGACATTGCCGGATGTGACATCATGAAGCTGAAAGTTTCACGTTGCAGATATGCAACATTAGGTATTAAAGGGGTAATTATGTAATTACTGACATAACGTTATACTAATCCACACATTTGTATAGCCTAGAACCCAAGTGTGTTGGAGGCTGAAATTAAGGCGATTTCATCACTTACTTGGATCTGTTTGTTCACATAGTCCGTGATCACATTAACAAGTGACACTCGAACTGAGGGGACTGAAATCAGCAACAACGCTGCACCCAAACAGAACTGAATGAAGTTGAGGGTCTTGTCCACACTTCGACATAGAAGCCGGCAGTCGGGACAATCTTTTCCAGTGATCAAAGACATGGGTGTCCAATGGCAATGCAAAGAAGTGTACAGTGATTCGCACTTATTAACTGCCAAGTCAATCACCTCCTTATTGATTCGATTGGCACTCGGATGGTGTGACACAATCGCACTAGGAGTTTCATTAACTACGGAATATAGCGGCGTTCCATCCGCACTCTTCTCCCACAAGAGACCTCCGTAGTGTTCCAAGCTAATATCCCGTGGCACAAGACCCGAGCTGTTCTTTATTTCTTGCTTGTACCTCTCCACCAACTCAGGATGGTAATAGAGACTGAATTCTGTGCAGGGATCGTAAGGAAGTGACTGCCAGTCAGCTAACAGCACAGCAGCAGCAACGGATATCAGCAGTGCAACGATGAACATGATGCGATTGTTCATCCTCAGATACTGCAACAGGATTCTGCAAGAAACAGAATACAGTGAATTGACACACTTATACTCAGAAATGCTGCCTCTTAAACCATCATGATATGGGTCAAATGCACTTGTGTGTGTGAGCACAAGTGTGGGGGTGGTATGAGCACGAGGGTGGGGATCAGCAAGTACGAGTGTGGAAGTGCGAGTGTGGGGGTGTGGTGAGAAGGAGTTGTGGGGACAAGGAATTACGAGTGTGGGGGTGTGGTGAGCATGAGTGTGGGGACGGGGAAGTACGAGTGTGAAGGTGTGGTGAGTACGAGTGCTGGGACGAGGAGCTCGAGAGTGGGGATGAAGGAAGTATGAGTGTGGGGGTGTGGTGAGCGTGTGTGGGTATGAGTGTGTGTGTGTGTGGGGGGGGGGGGGGGGGGGGGGGGGTGAGCATGAGTGTGGGTGTGGTGAGCATGGGGGTGTGGTGAGCATGAGAGTGGGGACAAGGAAGTTGAGTGTTGGGATGTGGTGAGCACAAGTGTGGGGATGAGCATGTATGAGTGTGTGGGTGTGGTGTAGAGCTGAGCGATATTGAAATATCATATCACGATCGATTTGTAAGAAAAATATCACGATAACGATAATATCACAATAACGATAATATCACGATAATAATTTGAAATTTACCAACAGTGCACTAATACTTGTCCCGAGCGATAAAATAGCATAGAGCGTCGGTGAGCTGATTCCATCGCGGCGACTGTCGGGGGAATACTTCACTACGCTCATATACCTGAGCAAGGGTAGGCTGCTGGCGTTCCGCGCGTACCTTAGAAGCAGCTGTCTTCTCTTTCTCAGACTGCAGTAGATCCCTGTATACTTTAGAATGAGTGTCTCGGATATGAACTCATAAGTTCGTCGTATTCCCGTTATACTTCACACGCTTTCCACAGCGCTTGCAGTGCACCACGTCGCGCTTTTTCTTATTTGCCTCCAAGATCTTGCCGTCTTTTGCAGGGAAGCCAAAGTACTCCCACACCTTGCTCGTGGCTCCTTCCAAGGGTAGAAGTTCCGTGGTCTCAGACATCTGGCAGTTATAGCTGCGCGCAAGTGTGAAAAAGATACACGTGCAGATGGCTGTCTGCGCATGCGCAGATTATCGCGATCTTGATTATTTAAAAGACATATCGCGATAAGACAAAATTATCGCAATTATCGCGTTATCGATATTATCGCTCAGCTCTAGTGTGGTGAGCATGTGCGGGGACGAGGAAGAATGAGTGTGGTGAGCATGGGTGTGAGGATGAGGAAGTATGAGTGTGGGTGTGTTCACGTGTGTAGTGAGCCTTACTAGTCATTCTACGCACACTGTACATATATATAGTGGTTCAAAATCAATTTTGAGCTGCTTTGTCACTGTGACAAAAAGTGCCCAGAATTGGTTGTCCTTGACAACAACAACTACAACTTTTAATAACCTAGTAGCAACTGGTATATGAGGTTTAATGACCAAGTTAATGGTGGAGTGTTGTCACGCGTCATTCGGGTGGGCAGGTCCGGCCGGCTACCACGCGCGCATCCAAAGGAGGCATTAACTAGGACCATAGGGTGGCGCGGCGCCGCTAGGGCATTGTCTGCGAAGAATAAGATAGTGGCGCATGTGCAGCGCTGTCCTGTGTCTTTGTGCTCTAGCGTTGCGAGCAAGTGCATGCTATTTTTGAGTCTCCCGTTATCGTTGGTTATTCCTTGTCATGGCGGATAAAGAGCACCCCGAGAGTGTCTCCGCTACCCCCCTTACCCAACAGGACATCCCTGACCTGGTGAAGGCTGTGGCGGCAGCGTTGCAAGACCTCTCGACGGCGACCTCGGCCGAGTCAGGAGGGACGAGTTCCAGCTCCTCCCGACCTGGTGAGCACATTCTTTGTGTGTACTAAGAGCAGGCCATGGGTCACATAGGCAGGGCTCGACCGGGGGTCGCAGGTACCCCAAGCGCGCGCTATAGGCCGCGCTGCACAGGTTGGCTGCCCAGTGGCGTCAGCACGGCGCCAGCCGCACCTTTCAGTGTTCCTGTAGCGCAGCCCGAGCCCAGGCCCCCGTAGCCCTTAAGCGCACTCTAGGGAGTTCTGGCACGCGCCTACCCATCAACCATGCATTAGTCACAATCTGTGTCCTGGGAATTCATGCGCGTGCTGATGCTGCACTTGTCCCCCCCCCCCCCCCCCCATGCCACAGCATTTGGTGTCACCCCACCTAGCAGCGTGCTGTCCCATGTGGCTACTATCATGGAGAAGCCAGCTGATGAGCCAGCCGATGAGCCGGCCGTAGAGCCGGCCGGTGCTGCACTCTCCATCGGCGCTGGACTTCCTCCCGTCCCCCAGAAACTTGTGGCCCGTATTCAGGCGGGCGAATTTATTGATATGGCTGAGCTGCTGCCAGACCACTTGGGGGTAAATGCTGCTCCAGCGGAAACCGGTGATAAGGAGGCGAAGCGCAAGGGCAAGCGCCGGCAAGTTACCAGTGTCTTGGAGTGGCTGCAGTGTTACAGCATCTATATGGCGGTCATAGCTGCCAAGACCCCTGCACGCCTCCCGGATATGTTGGGTTACCAGGTCCTCATTATCGAGGCGCGCATGGAGACGAGGGAGAAGGGTGGTTAGGCTATGACAGCCGCTTCCGGCAACGAGCGGCAGCTTCTCCCGAGGCGGTGTGGGCACAGATCGAGCCTACACTGTGGAACATCGCGTTTGCTGGGAAAGCAAGGGCGTCCTGCTGCAAGCATTGCTTCAGCCTGCCTCATCCAGCGGAGGACTGTGAATGGGCGCCCACGAAAGCAGCCATTCCACCACCCCTTCCGCCGGCGACCGGTCTGCTACGAGTGGAATCACAACCCAGCCCCTCTGTGCCCCTTCCCGGGCTGCAAGTACCGCCATATGTGTCTCTACTGCGCCCAGAACCCGCAGGTCGCTGATAAGGGACACAAAGCCATGCACTGCCCAGAACGCTCCCGCCCCCCAGCGGGGCAAGCTGGCAGTGCTTACCCGTCCAGGCCCACCACCTCCTACCAGCGCTACCGCCCGTACTAACCGCCATTCTAGAACTTGGCCTGCTGTGTATTGCAGTTCCTGGCCTATTAGTTATGTACATGTAGACATTATGCCGTTCTGCTGACTGTGCATGTGTATACGCTATTATCATGATTGAGTTTTGAAAGTGGGAAGTACATGTAAGGGTCAAGGTGGGGGCTGGCAGGGGTAGGGGGTCTCTATGTACCCCCTAGTGCGGGGGAGGTCGCTTCACAAAGGCATGCAGTAGTAGGCACGTAGGTATCATATATACGTACATGTAGCCCTTCTCTTTGCCATGCCTCCCATGCACAGATCAATTTCTTGTGGAGGGAGTGTATCCCTAGTTGATCTCCCGTTGGAAGCATTAGTCGGCAATGAGGTTCACCCTAGCAGCAGCACGCCACCTCATTGGAATTATCCCACCTCCTCCTAGGGTTCCACCTGAAGCTTGCCACATTACTACCCCCCTCATTGCGACTGCTTGGCGACAACTGTTGCTGGGCCACCCCCACAGAGATTTGGTACATTTCCTGCTATCAGGTCTGTCACATGGCTTCAGACTGGGCTTCAGTACGCCGGGCTCCACCCTCAAACCGGCCAGGCGCAACATGCAATTGGCCTTACTACACCCTGAAGTGGTTGACAAGTACTTGCTGGCCGAAATGGCGGAACACCGAGTCATGGGTCCCTATCCGAAGTCAGCAATCCCGGGGCACATGTCAGCAGATTTGGGGTCATCCCAAAAGGGCACCAGACCAACAAGTGGCGGCTGATCGTGGATCTGTCCCATCCGAAAGGGAGGAGCATTAATGATGGTATCCCCAAAGATCTCTGTTCCATGTCGTACATCACGATTGACGACACAATCGAGCGGATAGTGGCCCTGGGTCCAGGAACTCTGTTAGCCAAAATCGACATCAAAAGCGCCTTCTGCCTTATCCCTGTACACCCGGCAGATACAATGTAGGCACCTCCTGGCAATGGAGTGGAAGGGGGGAATCTTCACTGAAACCTGTCTCCCCTTCGGGCTGCGCTCGGCACCCAAACTCTTCAACTTCGTGGCAGACCTCTTGGCATGGATTGCAGAGGAACAAGGGGTCTCCTCCCTACTCCATTACCTGGATGACTTCCTTACCATTGGAGCTCCCGGCACTGACGAATGCCTGCTCAACCTTCACACGTCTAGGGGGAGTGTTCTGGCGGCTGGCCATGTCCTTCTTGATGCCCTTGAGGACCATCTCCAGTTTTGGGGTAAGGTGACTGGCGAATTCATTGTAGAAGCCAGCAGTGATGTGCTGGTAACGAACAGCTGACAGGTAAACTTTTATTGTAGTGTGTGACAATCCCTCCTGCGCTAGGTGACTTACGAACATTAGCAATGTATCTACGTTGCATGCCCTATCTACGTTGCATGCCCTCTGCTAGTCAGCAGTGAGGAGAAGCCTTGTAGTCATAATTATGTTATTTTGGTTTTTGGAGGAAAAGGTTCAAGGTCCTAGCTGTCACCTTTCTATGGTAGCACTCCTCCAAACCTGTAATCTTCCTATTATTTGTGCATACCAGTCCCTCTATAATTATGTGTAACGATGCTATGTATAATCAATCTTCTTATCAGTTGGGCTTAGCATTGCCCCTATAATAATGTGCCAAGAGGCAAGGCGATAGGTGCTGAGGGCCCTGTACACCCACCAAACCACCACTTTCCAGCAGGTCAGTAGTTAATTAGGCATGGTGCTAATACCAATTAATACGAACAACATTAAGTAGTACCTGTTTCTCTACCAGACTACCACCAGGGTGCCTGCCATTGCAAGCAAATTCATAGAATAGCAACCCGATCCCATAATCTAATGAACTCAGAGCTGTATAACAGTGGAAGTTCAAAGATGCAGGACTAGGAGAATGCAGGGCATTGTGGGGCTCGCCTGATAAACTGATGTACTGCATGTCAATAGGTGGCGCAGCGCAGCTTATAAGGGAAGCTGGGGGTGGGGCCTGCGATGTAGCCAATTGTCGTTCATCATTGGCAGCCTGCAGTTTCAAGTTCATGGCAGCTTCGTTCCTAGTCCCACACCCAGCCTCTTGTCGCTTGCTGTACTGTAAAATGACGTACGGCAGGCGACGAAAAGCTGGGCGTGGGACTGGGAACGAGGCTACACAGTACCTCGTCTCGGTGCCAGACTATTCGTGCATGGCGGAATATTCCGCAGTGTGGTACCGAGACTACACTGTACCTGAGAGGAGTTGCTGAAAGGATCTCTCCCTCCAGCTGACCTCTGCAGCTCTCAACAAGTCTGTAGTACATAGTTTGTTGTACCAGCATAAAACGTAGCAGGCTCAACTCGGTACTGCCGTGTATTATGCTGGGCGACTTGTACGTGTGTTGCTGATCCAGCATGCGGGCGGCACAACATTACGATTTTCCACTTGGATATACGGTCATACACTAAACGAACGTCAGACAGACACCAACTGGACGGACATCCTGGAGAGTATGACTATGTGGGGCTCGCTCAGGCTCGCCCCAATAACTTTTAAGGCAAATGTGACAAATACACATCACACTACACTTCAACTTACATCAAGAGTGCCCCTGCAATCTGTGCCACCACCAGCCCAAAGAAGAAGTACGATGTTTCTCTTTCACTGAACCCAAACGAGTCACCCAGGATGGGGTTGATGAGCACTGCATACACCACTGTCAGCATCCCATGAGTGATGTTGGCCACCATGAGGAAGGCGATGATCTGAAACTGTTAAGGCTCTGTACGTATTCTGCAGTGTATGGACAACTGCACAACAACAAACATACAGATGAACTGTGCGGCGTAGTATATGTGAATACTAAAATACTAAGAGAGTGTGGCATCCATTTTCGTTACTGTTTATCTGTTTAGCAACGCACCCATCTGTGCAGTAAGCATGAACGAGAACACGCCTAGTTACCGTACTAATCAAAGCGGGACAAGTCGCCATTTACATCACACAGGCTATGGTCACCACTGAGAATTATATACCAATTCTAGTCTCTATTTCAGGCCTGCTCCATTTCTTCTGCAGTTGCACTCAAATCGTATGATAGTTACACAGTCACACAATTTCTAATTTGAGGGATACAACAATGTCTATGCAAGTGATGCTGGACCAAGTGCACCTCACACTCCAACACCGGAAGCTGAAGTGGGGCAGCTTCGTGCACTTGCTTTCTCCTCGAAACAAAATTAGTTGGAGCAGGATGAACAGCAAGCCTACTGCAACGTTGAACCACGCTATGGCCCTGAACTGGCTGATGGGGAACTGAGCAAACACCACCGTCGCTCCTGTGGAGTGGGAACAACACTTCCTCATGTATCTGTCCAGCAAAATCATTCAAGGAGGGAGGGGGGAACTGTCACGCAGCAAAGTAAGGGGGGGGGGGGGAGGCATGAACTGCCTTGCATACACAATATTTCTTGGGTATCTCTCAAGGGGGGACAGGAACAGCAATGATTCAAGCCCCCCCCCCCCCCCCCCCCCCCCCCCCCAACTCTGTCACAGTCAACTAACAAGTGCTCACCTGTGCCCAGCAGAAATCCACCAGCCATGACAAGAGCATGGAAGGCGTAGAGGACATCCTTGATCTGTACACGTTTCCTCTTTTCCGGTTCCTCCCCGTGCTGTCTGAGTGCTGCCAAGTAGAGTTCGTGGGTTTCGCTGAAGTAGGTCGGGGCCAGGGCAAGACTTGATCCGATGAACAATCCAGAAATTGGTCGAGAGAGGAGTAGCATCCAGCCTTGCGAAGCCATACCATAAAGTATGTAGCTGAGGATGTGTATCACGAGGCCAATGAAGGAGATGTAGCTGTACGGGATGAACTGGACGAGAAGCCCGGTGCCGAGAGCACCCACGAGTTCGCCAACATTGAACAGGGTAAATCCCAAGGCATACATCGTCTCACTTAGGCCAAATCCTGGTTCATACTGAAATGAAAGAGATACATGTACAGTTGAGCAGTTAATTAACACTGTCAATACACACTCTACACTGGTGGGATAGCATGAGTATTTGGGGGAGGACTGTCATACTACTGGCAGTGTAACACGATACTGTAGTACCATACTTGCTACATGTACTTATATCAGAGTGAAAATAAAAGTACTCATATGGATCATTTGCGTGTCTTAGTGTAATTGGTATAGTTTTGAGCACTGTAATGGATCGATTCATGACCAGGCCACGGATGGCAAGACAAGCCAAGTGTCAGTTTTGTACGGTGGCCCTGGAGGTCACGCTATGCGACGATGGATAAGTGCTGATGACAATGTGGCGGTAGTATATCAATATGGCAATGCGACAGTTGAAGATCCATGGCAAAGTGTTGGTCGAGTTGGTTGGTTGAGCCACACGTACATAGTCTATCTATGGGTTGTGCAGCTAGGGGATCAGCTGATTATTGGTGAATTCTTTCTATGGAGTTCACGGGGTTTGAAGCTCATAACTTCACACAAGTAGCATTGCAACTATCCTGTGCAGATTTAGGAGTCTAACCACACCAACGTATTAATGAGCTTTCAATAGCCATGGCTCTCAGCCAATGACTACCTGTATAGACCAGGAAAAGAGCTATACTACCAGACATGGAGGCCCCACATGGCCAGAAGACTGTTTTGTAAGCCCATTTGCGCAAAGGAGGAGAGAAAAAGGCCCACACAGTGCCAACCGAGGCCATTCTAACCCCCCCCCCCCCCCCCCCCCCCCGTTCTGCTCGTGCAGAACCTAAGCCCCAAGGACATTGAACGTCACAAGATGGAAGTTGTATGACACCAATTCGTGTCTATAGCGATTAAAGGGTTAAATAATAACTTCAGCACTACATGTGCAGTACACAAGCACAACCGGTGAACAGGGAACACCTATATACGTGAACCACAATAGGAAGTCACTAGCTTCTTCAGCTACCACATGAGCACAACTGGTGAACAGAGAGCATCTATAGTGCCTCAACCACAATGTTTGTGCCTGAACCAAATGTTTGCTAGGAACTCAGTAGCTCCTCATCTACGACTAGTGAATCAAGGATCTACTGGTTTACTTGCTGAAGCCAGTTCACTTTCCCCTCAACAACCCCAACACACTTGCCATACCAACCACTAGCTACTGAAAGTTGCCTAAGTTTGCATGTGTCCGGTACACACACAATATATGTACATGACAATATATTTGCCTGGCCAACTGATGTGTATGGGTGCAGTGTCCCGTGTGGTATGCCCGTGTGGGCACCGTCGTCTTCACCACGCATCGTCTACCATCGCATTGCCGTACACTACGGCTACATCACCACAGTCTACCGTCACATCGTCATCGGCATTTATCCATCATCACTTCCAGGGCCACCATAATTTTGTATTGCAGCCGTCATGCATTGACCTTAGCCTCGAGGCTAGTATTGACCTTTGTCCCCATGCAACGAGGAGACCACTGCAGGTGAAATTCTTTCTTCAGACTAGGCTGTGCCTGAGAGTGACATCTGGCCCCTCTCTCAACCATATTACATGTAGTTGACAGAAATACACTAATGCAGTTTCAACCCTGTAGAGCACATGATGACATCATTGCGCCAGAGAAGGAAGAGTGTAAAATTTCAGAACAGGCAGAATCTAATAATAGAACACGCTGAGCAGAGGTCTCATCTAGTACTAAGTGGCTAGCTGCAAATTAAAGCGTTCAAAGCTCACGAGGCACAGTCTACCTATGCACAGTTGATGCAATATACATGTACATGTATAGTAACCCTCCATTCCTCCTCTTGGCCTGTCAGGCTTTGGTAGCAATGCAAAATGAAGTTTTCAAAGTTTCAAGGCAGTAGCATTGGTCCAGTTCAACTGGCGCACATGGTATTTAGTGACGACGGGAGTTCTCTTCCGAGGTTAGCCACAACGTGACTGGATGTGCTATTAATAGTACACACGAAAGATTATGTTTTCCCCACAAGTACACTACAGTATCACACACACACAGACAGAAATGCACACATGCAGAGACACACAGACAGACAGACAAACACATGCACACACAAAATAACACACAAACACACACAGACACACACACACAGACGTACACACACACACACACAGACGTACACACACACACACACACACACACAGACGTCTACACACAGCACACCAACCTTAGCAGACATTGTCATATTGCCAAGATCCTTCATCGCTGGGTTGGTGGCGAACTGGTGAAACGATGTCACTGAGCTGATACTGACACCATACAGCGTAGAGCTCAGGATGAGGAACAGCCAGTTCATCCTCAGCCTCCATATCTCCCTCACTGCAATATGATTATGGGAGACAATTCCTGTATAAGTTGTCCCACAAGAACCATACCAATCTCAATCTGAATGAACTCCTACGTCCAAATATCTACACTTGTGGTTGTATACTTGCAAACATGGTGTTCTTCTTAGTCTCGGCCCCAGACCCAAACCAACCCCAGCGCAGATCGCTTCCTGTATCACACGTGGGAAGGGAGGGTCTGGTCAAGTTGCTACATAAAAATTAGTTGTCCACGGATTTTAAGAGGTCTGAATCTGATTGGTTGATTGGCTAGTAATGACATTTGGAATGTTCACGCCATGCCGTGGGCCATGCACCACGTGCACACGCACCGTGCGCTAATTCATGCCAGCTAGCTGCTGTACAAGACCACAATTACAGCTGTATTATGCCAACTGGGGTCGACGGTCACTAGCTACGGTGAAGTCGGGACAGCTCGAAGTCGCGAAAGAGCTGGCGAAAGGACAAACTATGGCATGGTTTGAATTTTGTATCAATTCCGACGGACAGGATGGAATGTCACTCTGCTGTAGTGGATGCCTGCCTTCTGCAGTGTCGGGGGAGCTGATTGTCGTTGCAGTGAACCCTCTGAAGGTGTTCATGTTACCATGAGCAACACTTCGCAGCGTTCGTGGCCTAGGGTTGGGCAATAATTCAATATGTCGCAATAATGTACTGCTGCAATTAATGTATTGCATGATTTTTCGAATTCCAATACTATTGCAATTGCAATATACATTGTAATTGCAATATACTGCAATATCGTATACACTTCTAACAACATTATTACACTCCTGGTAGGGGAAAAATTGTGCCGCATACATAAATAATGTAACTAACGTTTGACTACTTAGGAATGGCCTGCAAGGTTCTGACTACACCGTCGTGATCGTTATCATGCACTGTCCTCACCATACAATTTTGGTGCTGAAACTCACCTTGGTGGTGGACATACAAGCGCTTTTGTAGTGCCGTCGGCTACCATTGCTCGATCGCTCTCTTCGAAGTTCGTCACCAGTACAGCTATTACGAAGGCCCCACAAAGATCCGGGCCACACAGGTGTGATCGCTGTGGTCCACTGACGCTCACATGCCTAAACTCACCGTGCTGGCGAAGTTGTGAGCACTGTAATAAGTTCTTGTCTTCCCTTTGGACACCATTGCTGACTCGATCGACCGAGCATGGTCCTCACGTGACATGTGCATTAATTGGAATGAGCTGCAACTCGTAGCTTGCGCGACCGGCAGTTGCAACCGGTTGCAACGTGGCTACCAGGAGTGCGGTTGCCACTCGTTACTAAGATAAGGATTTGAAATTGAGATCATTGGTACACCTCTGTTTGGACAACCAGTAAAGACAAGCAATGTTCGCAAGATGGTTTCAGGCAATAATCGCAAGGTATAATTCATAGTATCACCCAACCATATCCTGATGTAGGCCATGGACTCTTTGCGCTACATGGAGTTGGTATTAGTGCCAAAAATCTATTAGTGCCAAAAATCGGAGTGGATCGAGTCATCAGCAGAAGGGTAGAGAACGGAGTCATTCTTAACCTGGAGGCCGTAGCAACAGAAGAGAGAGAGATCTCAACACCAGGAATGCCTTGATGCTGTCTTTGTAGATGAGGCACACTGCATTGAGAAATGGCGAGTTCTCCACCCGTCTACCTATAATATTCCACCCTCATCTTGACACGAGCATAGATGGTATCTTGCTGCAACAGACTTAGCATAGGTTGAAAAGCCCTAGCCTGGCTACAGTAACTGTTCAATACACACAGCTCCACTGGGCACTTTTAGTTTTACTTGAGTTGTACTGGCCAATTACTATCCAGTGCAACATGCTACATCCCATAGCGTTCTTATGTAGCAACTTGACCAGACCCTCCTTCCCCATGTGTGATACTGGAAGCGATCCGTGCTGGGGTTGGTTTGGGTCTGGGACTGAGACTATGTTCTTCCGAGGGGGGAGGGGGAGGGGGGAGGGGGAGGGGGGAATGGGGAGGGGGAGGGAGGGGGGAGGGAGAGGGAGGGCAGAGCCATGATTAACACGATACTCTATAACAGTGGAAAAATTTCATGCATGCGGACAGATGATTAACGTACATGTAAGGAAAACAATGGCATTGTACATGAACCAACTGCCCAACCTCCTTTGTCCTCTGTCCTTTTGGGGGATGGCCGATCTATACACTTTTACTGTGAACAGTTTACTTGTATTCATCACAAAGTGGCCACAGGAGTGAAACCATATCTACTGACAACACCATCGCTTCTGAACATGATTGTGTACCACACTGCTCAGTTCTTCACGACACGCTCGGCAGAACAGTTGCTTGTTAGAAACTGTCAGGCACTCCCCAGGATGTTCACTGACCCGCTGACTTGGGGTCACAGACTTGGGGCCGATTGTCGCGCGTCCATGGGATCTCCTCTTTCCCTTAGGGGGGGGGGGGGGGGGGGGGGGGGATTGTGATCGACTTTTCGTTTACGAGCCAACTCAGATGGCTTGGGGCTCTGTAAGCGGTCTAGCAGAGTCACACAGGAGGAGGTAGACTCGTGCTCTGTAGACTCTGTTCCGGTTTCGGAGCTCGAAAACAACGAAAGGTCGCCACAGCACTCCGCATCAGACTCACACAAGGCAACCATGAGCCACGTGGCTGAAACTACACACCCACTAATAATTATTTTCTGGCCCGATTATTCGCGAATAATGTACAATTCGGGTAAGTCCCTATTATTCTGCAAATTATGCGCGCATAATCAGCACAGACCTGCTAAGAAATCCCTACACCACATGCACTACTTCATGTGGTTAGAAATACACGTTAACCCTTGCACTCCTAGAAATCCCTACAACCAGATGTACTAGGATTGCATTTTACCTCACAGGTAAGAACTCCCAAGCACACAGTCATTATGTAATGCAACTAGCAGACATGCTGCTTAGACCAAAAACTGTTAAGGTTACGCGATACTCGTGCGCGCGGCGTGTGAAATGTATTGGGAAATGTATTTAAGCTCGCTAACCAAAAATCTCGAGTACGAAGAGTGTGAGCAACTTGATTCTGGCGGTGGAGGTGCGCTGTCACAAGGTGCAGGGCATGACGGAAGCTTTTTTCGATAGTATAATCCCTGGCAAGTTTATCTGCTGTCTCACTCGAGAAAAGCGGTAAATACGGCTTTGTGGTGAACCGAACTGCTCGTTTTTGCACGGCTATACAGCATATCGGTAAAAGCTTCCGTCATGACCTGCGCCTTGTGACAGTGCACCTCCACGGCCAGAATCAAGTTGCTCACACTCTTCGTACTCGAGATTTTTGGTTAGCGAGCTTAAGTATACATTTCCCAATACATTTCACACGCCGCGCGCACGAGTATCCCGTAACCTTAAGTGGGCAACAAATGATTGATTTCCCCATTAACTAGAATAATTGAAGGGAAAGATTTCAGTAAGAGGGAGTACTGCACGGGCTGAAGCTTGAATACTCACAGTGCTAAGGTGCAATACTCCAATCAATAATCTGTTTGGTGACCCTGGACATTGGAAAGGATATTTCCTGGGACAAACACATCACCTGGGGTGTTTGCCAGGGCAATATCCTGCACCGAGACATTGCTGACATTGCTGAAGCATTATCCCAGCCAATTTCATTGGGCAAAGTCCTGGCAAATCGGGTTAGTGCACTGTCCTGGGAAATGCTCCCAAGTACAGTACTGTCCTGGGAAATGTCCCAGCAAACGTCCCAAGTAACATACATATTTGTTTCAGGAAATGTGCAGGATCACTGACCAGAATGAAGACCAAAACTAACTGTGTGGCGAACTGGGTTCTGGCTATACTTACAATGAGGGGATTCACAGCAGGACTTGCTCCCCATGATCGTGCACGTCCGCTCAACCTCCTGGTGGGGTGCAAGAAACATTGAGCAAAAGAAACCATATTACCTCTCAGTGTAGGTGAGATCAGAAGTGATGCATTGCCTATAATCAGTGAAGGGTTACCATGGCAATCACACACTACACCAGACACACAAATACACATTTCAGCTACACTTCCTGCAGCAGGGAAGTCAAACATTTGAAAATGCACAGTGAACCAAGAGAACAAGGACGGGATCGAGGTCAAGTACGAACTGTAGGACTGGTTTTCATCAAAATTGCAATTTCGTATTCAGGTCACACTAAGAATGCAATATAGATGCTGTGCATTACAATCATGCGCTTGCAATGACTATTTCAAACACTGTATCTAAAGAAGCAAGTCAAGACGACCAAGAAAGTCGATACCTTCCTTCCTCACAATGCTGAAGAACCAGCAATTGTATTTTATTACACTCCTGGTAGGGGAAAAATTGTGCCGCGTAAATAATAAACGTTCGGAATGGCCTACAAAGATTCTGACTACGCCGTCATGATCGCTATGAAGCAGTGATACAACCACATAATAACCGTGCTGAAACTCACCTTGGTGGTGGAGATACAAGCACTTTTGTCGTGTCGTCAGCCGCCATTGCTCGATCGCTCTCTTAGACGTTGGTTGCCAGTATAGCATTACGAAGGCCCCACAAAGATTCTGACCACACAGCCGTAATCACTGTCGTTCACTGACGCTTACATGCCAAAACTCACCGTGGTGGCAAAGTTGTTAGCACTGTAATAAGCTCTTGTCTTACTTTTGGATGCCATTGCCGACTCGATCGACTGAGCATGGTCCTCACGAGACATGTGTGTTAATTGGAATGAGCTGCAATACCTAGGTTGTGCGTCCAGCGAGTACGACCGGTTGCAACGCGGCTACCAGGAGTGCGGTTGCCCCTCGATGGTAATAGAGATATTTCAGGAAATGAACTGCCCGAATGGCATTTTGCCAAATCATTTGTGGCTTTGCCGGTAGGTCTGAAGCCTATATCAGGTTCTAGATGCTATGGTACTGCATTGCAAGCCTGAGAGCTAATAACTGCGTGTATAAATATATTCATGCCAATGGCGAAATGCTGTGGACAGACATCGCACTTTGGTCTAGTCTGGCTTCACCAGACACATGCCCCTGAAATGGTAGTCTCGCGTGACTTTAAATACCTGGCCACGCACGACGACTCACGCAAGACTACTGTTTAGGCTATTCTGAGACCGTGTCACTAGCTTTTTCCCGAATTGTACTATAATGTACATACCTAATAAATAATACTACACACAGCGACACTCAGTTACGGTAGAAAACAAAACCGATACCCCATCAACATCTTGGCCTCAATTTTTTGTACATCGATAGCTCACCTCCGAAAGGACGAGAGGGCTTAGGTCTATATGAGGTTACTCCGCATCATTCCACAGGCTGTAGCAAATGATAGCAGCCGGCTAGCCACTCACCGCCCACACGACGGCCTTTCGCTTGGAAACGCGCACTTAAATTTGGAATTCGATTAGACTGTGCAATGACCGGAACTTACTTACAATACAAACTTGTAGGCGGAGCGCTACCAACGAAAACTAAACAGTGTGAGAGTGAAATTGTAAGTTGTTTTGCAGCAACTATTCCCCTATCAGGAGAGACCACCTAATCGCTTGACTTCTACAATAGTACACTGCAAATTAACCGCCGAGACCCGAGACACAAGGGACTGTAGATCTATGTGCGGGCACCCCAGTCTGAGAGAGCTGGCAGGAAAAAGTCCTATATTGCTATTAGGGTGAGTTAGGCTTTAAAGTAATGCATGAACTAGATTAAAGGACTTTACTTCACCGGAGAGTCTGAGAGTTTAAGGACACGTGGTCTGCCGTGCATGGTGGCCTCTGGTCAAGTAGCATCTATGCAAGGTTGTAGTTGCTATCGTATTGTACTGTACCTGCACATGTGAGCAGCTTTGTATATACTGAGCTAGAATGAATTTTTACTTGTGGTGATAGCTAATCTGTGACCTTTACCTTGATTTCCATACTCTCAAAACAGAAGTCTGTCTTGGAACAGTAGGGGTTGCTAGTGTCATCTCCAGGCCGGACGCCCCCTGGATAGATCAAGCCATCTGACAGGTGTGTGAATTGTGTAGAAGTGAAGTGCAAGGGGCTGATGAAGTCCCTCCACACCACAGATCTAAAATTAGCTATGAATACACACACTGCTTTTCAGATCTAAATGAATATGGTAATTGTCCAAGATACTGTTCCTCCTTGATTCAAACTTCTGAATGGACATTCATATAATCATGCGTGTTTAGTGTCAGTACTGTCCGTACAGGGTGCATGCTGTATTGAGAAGACATTCTGTAGTACATGGGGACTTCATCACATGTCTCCCCTCTCCCGCTTAACCGTACTGCAAGCGACGGAAAGAAGAGAGGGGCCTGGGAACGAGGCTACTCCCTCGCCACTTTCAGCTGATAAGCTCCTGGGGCAATGTAAGGCTAGATCTAGCTTGCTAGACCATGACTAACCTCCATAACAGTCACGGCAGGGACGGGCCAGTTGAGGCGTTTCCAAAAGGACCCTGCAGACATTCTGCCTAGAGTTGGGATGTACATGTATGGGGGACAATTTGCACAAGGACATCCTCCCCTCCAACACCAGCAGGATATCCTATGCTTTAGATAAGGGAAATATATGAACTTCCTGTCCATTCTCTAGCCACATCCTACTTGAATTGATGTGGAAACCAGTCTCAAGTCCAGTCCACTGTCCATTCCATAATCCATCCACAGAGAACCCCACGTTGTAGTTCACCAGTTCTGTCCCCTCCATAGTCCAGGTTTGTACCTTCTCGTGGAAGAGATCTACTTTGAAGATTTTCATTTGCCAGCTCTCTAGCCTGAGCAAGCTAATGTAGAGCATGCAGCATTTCCCAGTACATGACTGCCATCGGAATGTGACTGATTATAGCACAACCTCAGGCAACAGAATCAATCACTGGAACTGCCGGTCAGGCTAACTGAAACAGTCTGGCCAGCCTGCCGCACACAGCCCGTATACATGCTGCACACAGTTCCTGCACATCTACGTACGCTGTAGGACATGTACAGAAGTAATGAAAGCACCTTTTTGCAATGTGCTAGCCCACATTGCTGAGGTAGTACGGATGGCATCGATGGATGAAAGCACTCTTTCTGTCTTTGTTGCCATACGGTAGCCTCTATCACTGCTGCGATGAAAAGGTATGTAGTTCCATGGGTGGACTTCCATGATTTGTGTCTCCAACTCGACTGGGACACTTTTTTTACATGTGGATGTATGTACAGATATATAGACAGACACACAAACAAGGCTCATATGCTGGACATAGCCTCGTTCCCAGGCCTACTCTGTTTTTTCTGTTCTTTGGTTGTGTTAATACATGGATGCGGAAGGGCAGCGAAAAATGGGGAAGTACCACGTTTTTTGCCGCCCTTCCGCATCCGTGTATTATTGTCAATGCAAACCGAAGAACAGAACAAAACGGGGTAGGCCTGGGACCGAGGCTATGCTGGACATGTGTGGGGGGCTCACTCGGGCTCAGTAATCCGGTGCACTGACTAGTGGATGTACTCTGCTAGATTCACTCCTTCACTGCCAACATTAGCTCATGCACGTGCATTTTATTTAGGTACTTGTGTACTATGGCCATGCACCTCTGGTAAGGGGCATTCTAGCCAATAATGGTGATCATAGGTTGTTAGGCTGGTACTGGCTTTGCAAATGGCATGGGTATGGAGGAGTGTGGATAGTTGACATTACTATACAATATCTTCACAATAAATGGTTAATGTAACTATGGAAACAATGTGGAAGTGTGCAGTTGCAGTAGAGCAGTAATTACTCACCCCATGCGCTGTTACGTACACTGGATTGGGACTGCTTACAAAGAGTGCTGACAACAACAACTTCTAGATATCCTGGAGGAATAGGGTTTTTTGCCATCTACATGTATCAAGCGTCAGAAGTGCTGTTAAGTAAAATTGTATTTGATGACTCCCAAGATGGCCTGATTTACTCTAAACATTGATGACTGACTGATTGACACACTGACACACGGACTAACAAACCGGTTACTTAACCCCACTTGTGCATGTGCGCGCAGGGGTATTACCGTCCTAACTGGTAGTAGTGCTATTTCAAACCTCCAGTTAGAGTATTGGCTGGGGTAGTGTCGTTCCAGCAACTGCATACGTATGCATGTGAGAATTCCATATTGGTTTATTCTGAGTAGTATGGGCACAATCTCTCTTGACTGTGCATGATAGTTATGGAAACACAGTTTCAAATCAGTAGGAGGCTAAGAGCTCACTTTACTGTCCGTTGTTGGCCACTGAAGGCGGACCTTTACTTACTGTGCTCATCCTAAATTGTCCCATACTGTTTGTTTCTCCAGCCTCTATTGATTGCAGACAACCTGAATATGGCTGCCTGTTGCTGCAAGAATCTAACAGGTACAACAGAGCTGTGTGGCTACTGTTAGCTAGCACTATAGCAATCTTGGTGTACCACCTTACCCACCGTACTGGTTAGTCTTGGTCCCAGGCTCTCTCCTCCCCACGGTTTTGAGGAGAGAGCCTGGGACCGAGGCTACGTACCAGTATCCTCCCGGGCCTCCCTAATAATGGTACATTGTACTTGCAGTGAGAATTGGCATAAATATGTAGCCTCGTTCCCAGTCCCACGTCCAGCTTTCCGTCGGACCGTACTGCAAGCGACGGAAAGCTGGGCGTGGGACTGGGAACGAGGCTAATAAATATGATCACACATGACAAGGTAGGTATCTGAGTGAGCTCTTGTCCATAGCACTTAGAAGCCAGTCTTGGACATTTAATTGATTCCTTGTAGAGATTCAGTGGTTAGAATGGTTCTGTTCTACTGGTTGTAAAACGGGTATTATCACTCAGGTACATGCACCTGTAGGTGTACTGGGTCCATTTGCCTATAGTCCAAGAGTGGAACATTGACTGACCAGAGGAGTCTGAGTTGGTAACATCACGGATCATTTGATTATGCTCTAATGAACATGGCAAAGCTAATATAGTGTGAAAGAACAGATCTCCCCTCCCTCCCTTCTCCCTCCCTGCCCCTCCCTCCCTCCCTCCCTCTCTCTTCCCTCCCTCCCTCCCTCCCTCCCTCTCTCTTCCCTCCCTCCCTCCTTCCCTCCCTCCCTCCCCCCCTCGCTCCCTCCCTCCCTCCCTCCCTCCCTCCCTCCCTCCCTCCCTCCCTCCCTCCCTCCCTCCCTCCCTCCCTCCCTCCCTCCCTCCCTCCCTCCCTCCCTCCCCTCCTCCCCTCCTTCCCTCCTGGGACTGCAATAGGGAGGTTAGACCATATGATGAAGCTTGGCAAAACTGCCATCAGGCAATCAACTAACCTTCAACGGGCAGATTTATCCGTTGAAGGCCAGTTGGTCATGAGCAAAAGTGGTATTTTTGGCCAGCCAGATAGTTTCAGTATGGTTGAAACTGTTGCAGTCCCATCCACGGAGCACTTTTGTGACTGATTTTACACTTCAGATCCTAGCAACAGAGTACCACTAAACTTTCAACACGAAGTGTGATGGGTCTGTAGTATCGACTGAAGGTCCAGCCTTCTACAGTAAAATACATGCTTGGTGCTGAATAGACGAGACTGTACATGTTGTTCGACATCGGTGACTTTCTCTATGTGGTGTTTGGCTGATATGTCTTTACAATTAGAGGTACATGGGATACGTTTCTGTGTGGTCAGTGTTGGAATTTACTCATCTCGTTCATAGTGAGGGAGATATGGAGGCTGAGGCTGAATTGGCTGTTCTTCATCCTGACCTCCACCCTTGTTGCTGCAAATATTAGTTCCGTGACATCTTTCCACCAGTTCACCACCAACCCCACACCTCAGCAGTCTAATGTCAATATGACATCATCAAGGGTATGTATGTATGTACATGTACATGTGATGAATTGTTCCTGTACCTGACCAATTCTTTAGATTCCGTAGAGTTGTGGAAGGAGCCGGGTGGAAAGTACTAATTCTTATGTTGGTTTTGCCTGCGTTATCATTGCATTTCCCTGGTGGATTCTAGGATTACCATCAATGGTTAATGTGCAATTCTGTTGCCAAAACTCTGAAAGCTTGTCCCTGTAGGGGGGCTGATAATGTGGCCTATTTTCCTATGGAACCCTGTTTGTGGTTACGCAGGAGGAGTAAGGGGAACGGTAGGGGAGCACCACACGTGGGGATGACGCAACTACATGTAGTGGAGGGGATCCATTTGCCAAGAAGGAGGGTGTACTAGCCTCATCCCCCGCCCCCCACACGGCTTTTCAGTATTTTTTTGCCTGCATATAGGAGAGCCTGTGAACGAGGCTACTACACACCAGAGAAAGAGATTGCAGGTTATTCCGAGTGGAGCTGTACCCCAGGTCTTGTCAAGTGTGCATGTGCCCCCCACAATTACCTCTGACCATCATGCCATCAGTCTGGTGCTTGCTAGACCGTCCTTTGAACAGTCAAACAAGAATCCAAATATGGTTACTCTATTTCATTGATCAAACGCCACCCTCACATAGTTGTCTTTGAGTCCAGCAGTACAAACTTCGTGACAGTGAAGTAGAATATAGTGTCAGTTGAATTGGTTTCTACATTTCTTCAAGTGCCAGCATCGTGAAAATCTGGGTTATTCCAGTCAGCAACGAAGATCTTTATTGCCTAGAACAGTCATGCTGATACAGACCTGCTATTGCTCAAGGGACTTTCTCGAAGTCGAGAAGTTTGTGCTAAATGCTGCCCTTGAATAGTTGCCACACAAAATTGTGGGATAATCTTTAGCAGCTCATGGCGTCTCATCAATGAAATTCAGTATGTAAAAGCCGACAACGAAGTAATTAACCGGTGTGATGAGCACCTTTGGTCTGGTGCCCACCAGTTTGTCTAAACTCACATGGGGAGACCTAGTCCTCCTACACACAGACAAAGTTTTGTCCTACATGTAGTTGCACTTTCCCAAGCTGTTGACGAACAGAATATGAACTCATTTTTTAAGTGACCTCACAAACATTCACCTGGATTTGATTGTCTCTGCCCTGCATTGGGTCTTGTGTGTAATAACAGTTACTCGGCTATAGAAAGGCCTTGGTTGGCACTGGGAGGGCCATTCTGTGCTTTATGGCATAAGTGGACTTAGAAACGAGCTGTCTCACACTGTAGGGCCTCCATATTCAAGGCCTATTTTTCAGCTACACCAGGTTGGCTTTCTCCCCCCCCCCCCCCCCCCCCCCCCCCCCACCTGAGAGCCTTGATTGGTAGTTTGTTAATTGGTGGGTGTGGCTAGTGTCACCTATGTGCTAAGTGTGGCTGAAATGACGAGCATGTGACCTTCATCTCTCAGAGATCTCTGCCTGAAAAGGAATAAAGCTTTGCACGGAGGCCAAGACAACCCACCATATTTATACAGCTGTTTGATCAATGCCGTCCTGGTTCAATCCAATCCAATTAAGTCCACATACTGTCCAGTCCAGAGTCCAAGTTTTACAGATACCCTAGTTTTCTAATTGGTGCCCCAATGTGTTCACATTGCATTTTATTTCTATTTATGCAGCTTGAATCTGGTCTTGGACTCTCCGAACCACTCTATGCTTTGAGTATCACGCTGTACTTCCTGGGAGAATTCATCGGAGCCCTCGCCACTGGCTTACTGCTCCAGATTGTACCTCACTGGTACATTGCTTTGACTGGCCTCCTGTTGCATACGCTCGGCTATGTGATGTATGCCGTGACAACCGAAGGATGGATGCTGATGCTGAGTAAAATGCTCTCGGGAAGTTTCCTTGGGGTGATCCTAACACAGGTTCCAACCTACTTCAGCCTCACCAATGATGCGTACGTAGCAGCACGGAAAGAGTTGAATCAAGATGTGAAGAACACTCAAGTGAAAGACATTCTTTTAGCATTCTTTGCCTTTATACTGGCTCTCGGATTCCTGATTGGTATCGGTAAGTATGCTGACCCTTGGGAGGCTAAGGGAATGAAATGTGTGCAAATCTCAGGGCCACAGGTGAATTACAATTGTAGTCCCTGACTTTCTCCATGATTGTTGTAATCAGACAGTTGAATCCACAATAGCTTTTTGTTTGCGTGCGAATGCAGCCTACAAGGATAAACAAACACACCTTCGGCCTCGTTCGCAGCTTCTTCCAGCATGGCAACGGAACCAGAAGAGAGATGATTATAGCAGTCAGCTTACCACAATCACTAACGGCTGATGTAAGGTGTAAGGCCCCCTACTTGTGACAATCAGCCACTTAGCAAGCCTAGTAGGAACAGGAAACCACTGATCATATTCATTGAGGATGTAAGACCAGCAATCAGATGACTGACTGAAGTTCTGTGGGATATGTATGACATTCAATGTCCAGATCACATTGAAATCGTCCGGCAGAACCGCAGTGGTTTAGGTCACTTGCACAGCCTCTAGCTGTAGCTCCAATATCATTCTCTGCACCAATTAGTATGCCTTATGTATTGTTTAAATACCAGTTTGCAGTGCATTATGGGCTTTAATGCACGAGGGCAATTAATAGTCGAGGGCGAGACCGTTAACTAGATTGCCCAAGTGCACTAAACCCCGTAATACACTGCAAACTACTGGTATCTAAACCTCTTAGCGGTAACTTACTCACTGACCCGAAACAGCCGTCAGTCTTTGAAAAGTGTGCATTATCTAGATAATGCACACTAAAGTGTGCATTAAGCGATTTGATGTTCAGTTGTGTGATCAATTCTGAGGCGTCTGATTCGTTGAGGGTCACATGAGTAGCATTAATATTCTCCATCATGCAAGTTGACTGGAGAATCAGAATATGCACTGCAGGTAATCTTAGTTTCATTTCCACAGGGGCTACTGTTGCTTTCTCCCAGTTTGACATCAACCAGTTCCGGGCCATCGCGTGGTTCAATGTGGCAGCAGGGTTGGGTTTCGTCGTACTCCTTGTGGTGGTATTTCGAGGAGAGAGCGGGTGCACAAAGCCCGCCCATATTGGCTTGAAGTTTTACCACATGTGTGGATCCCAAAGACCAAAAGTGACCTGTTCTGATGTTGTGGTATCCTTTCCAATAACAGAGAAGTATGTACATGTATTTATGCTGGCTCTGAAGATGGCATCAGGAGTCCATTTTGGTATACGTTCCCTCCAGGGCCAACGAGTGGGATTGCTGTATGTAATTACCCATCCTTTGCCAGAATAGGGTTGTTTGCAGATCAATGTTTACACCATTTTCACACATTTTACATCCATGTACACTCTGCGAACATGCACATAAATTATGTTCCAAGTGAATGACACTGTTGAATGCCTTGACTGTACGCTAAGGTTGTGATGTTTCTGATCCTTGCCACCCCGACACACGGCCTCCTGCATGTCACCTATGTCTTGCTCATCAATCCCATCCTGAGCGACTCCTTCGGGTTCAGTGAAAAAGAAAGCGGTTATGTCTTTTTAGCGCTGGTGATAGCACAAATTGTCGGTGCAATCTTGATGTAAGTTACAAGCAGTGACATAAATACAACTTACTGTGTTTTGTGTGAGAGGTTCATTGGCAAACCTGTATACTACATGTATGCTTTAAAGTGATATATATATACTACCGTATAGCGGGAAAATTTGGCGGGGGTTTTAATTTGGCGATTTGGCGGTGCAGGAAAAAATTGCCAAATTAAATTCCGCCAATATTAAACCCCACCCCAGCCGGCCGGCCACTCGGATCGGGTATGCGCGCGCGCGCACATACGTACGTATCTACGGTAGCGCTGTAGCTAGCTGTACCAGTATTTCAGAAAAGATTCAGCTCAGTATACTCCCACGACATCGGGGGTTCCTCTCTCTCTGGGAAGGAACTACAAGCCGTTAACGAGAGTGTGAGGGACGTGGCCAACGATTGCGCTCGAGCGCATCACCACCACAGCGCAATCCAGTCACCGCTCTCGGACGGTGGGGCTCCACACTGTATGGAAAACGTGATGGCCTCTGAAACATCCCTCTACTTCGAAGGTCTCCATGGTTAGCTGGTAACTAACGTGGTCGCACTCGATCGATACATGTACAGTTAGTTCACACTGAGCGCTCGAGCGCCTAGCGCCTCACGCTGAGGCTTACCGTTACGCCATTAGTGTCGAGGATCGAAATCGCCAAATTTAAAATACGCCAAATTTAAAAATACAGCGTTTTGGCTGAAATCGCCAAATTTAATGCCCGCCAAATTTTCCCGCTATACGGTATAGCATATACAGTGTTGTTGTACCACAATGTATGCTGGGTGCTATACAGTGTTCTCACTGCATGGGCGGGCTAATATATTGAAGGGCACTGTGCCCCTTGGGCTTCTAATGTGCCCTTTGTGGTCTGGTCTGAAAGCAGAATTGCCCTTTGGGAATGTGCCCTTTGACCTTGTGATAGAAACTACAAGACAACATGTATATACTTGAAGTAGTTGTGGCTTCACTGGGCATCTGAATGGTATGAATCTCATTTCGTAACCCCACACTGGTGCTGTATAGCACAGTACTGTTGTACTTCGCAGTTGCCTTGTGCTATAATTATATGTAATCTCATACAATAGTTTGATATACGTAATATACACTGACTTTAATACGAGGGGCAACCGCACTCCTGGTAGCCGCGGTTAAACGGTAGCACAAGCTAAGTGTGACAGTTCGTTCCAATTATCACACATGACGTAAATACCATGATAGCTATATATAGATAGGGAAGATCAGAAATTATTTAGAGTGCTCTGAAGTACCGAATAAAACCGCTCATAGCCGCGTTGCCACCCTGGTTGCGACTCGCTGTAGCGCGCGCAAGCTAAGTGTTGCAATTCGTTCTAATTAACGCACTTGCCACGTGGCAACCACGCTCAGTCGTCGCGAGCAATGGCGACCAAAAGGAAGACAAGACATTATTACAGCACTCACAACTTAGCCAGCACGGTGAGTTTTGGCATGTAAGCGACAGTGATCACGGCTGTATGGTCAGAATCTTTGTGGGGCCTTCGTAAGACTGTACTGGCAACGAACTTCGAAGAGAGCGATCGAGCAATGGCGACCGACGGCACGACAAAAGCGCTTGTATCTCTACCACCATGGTGTGTTTCAGCACCAAAATTGTGCGGTTGGGTTGCTGCATGGTAGCGATCAAGACGGTGTAGTCAGAATCTCTGTAGACCATTCCTATCTCGCGAACGAGTTATATATAGTGTTCCATCCAAAGTGTGGAGGGGAAGGGTCCCTATAAGTTAGTACAGGCTCCATTAGAGTGTTAGTGAACTGGTGGGGAAAGCATGACTGTTTGAGAGGGAAGCTTCCCACCCACTGAGGTGAAACCCTGAATTCTGTTTATACTGGGTGTGTAAGCCGTACTCACTGTACACATACACACACACTGTAACAGTGCCCTCACATAGTGCTTCATGAACTTATAGTTTGTTACAATTTGTTGATCAGTAAATGAACCATTGTTCAGTCATTGCTTTTAGCCAGTCGTTCCTCTTATTCCAAACATGCAGCATCATCTTGAAATATGTGAAGCTGAGCAACCGTTTTAGTGCAATCGTCGGATTGGTCCTTTCCATCGTTGCTCTCGTACTACTAGCTGACTGGCAGGCAATTCCTTATGACCCCTGCACGGAGTTCAGTCTGTATCATCACCCCGAACTGAGGGACAGGTATAGGCAGGAGCTACATAACGCGTCTGCTTCCCTGCAAGAATTCAGTCCTGGCTATGAAGGTCTAAATGATCAGGGATTACACGATGACAATACTTCCTTTGGTGTTTTCCTGCAAGAATTGCCAGTTATGGAAAACAACGTGATTGATTTAGCTGCCAGTAAATGTGAAGCACACCACCTATCCACTGGTTGTCACTGGATCCCGACTTCGTTAGTAACAGGACAGAATTGTACAGACTGTCAGCCGATATGCCGGAGTGTACACAGAACTCTCAACTTCGTTCAATTCAGCATCGGTGCGATGGTCCTACTGATAGCCCACCCAACAACATCAGTATCGATGACAAATCTCATTACTGATGTCACCCATAAACAGATGCATGTAAGTTTATTGTGAATATGCTCACAGAGGGAAAGCTTTTCAGGGATAGTTAGTTATTGTATTTTGAAGACTGACCGTGATCAGTCTGTTAAGAGTCCATGGATTCAGTTTTCATTGTCCACCACTGATTGCATAAACCCCTGCAAATAGTAAAGGACACCGGTACAGCACGCAGTACATGTACCTGCTTGTGTAGTGGTAGCCTCATTCCCAGCCCTGAGAGAGGGAGGAGAAATGGGCCTGGGTAATTTCCACTGTTTGTGCATGTGCTATCTGTACAAAGAAACACGTATTCATAAGGGGGAGGTGCAAATGACGTCTTTGTGGCTATAGTCACGTGGTTGAGCAAGTAATGCTTTCTATTTTGCTGCACTGGTCGTCCATCCACGAGATGAAGGGTGATATCACCACCATTACACTGCCAGCATGTGCACAGGCCATATTCGCTTGCTAAGATAACGGTACAGATCATGTAGTGTTTAGTATCTGCTGACGGTACAGATCACGTAGTGTTTAGTATCTGCTAACGGTACAGATCACGTAGTGTTTAGTATCTGCTAACGGTACAGATCACGTAGTGTTTAGTATCTGCTAACGGTACAGATCACGTAGTTGTTTAGTATCTGCTGATGGTACAGATCACGTAGTGTTTAGTATCTGCTAACGGTACAGATCACGTAGTGTTTAGTATCTGCTGATGGTACAGATCACGTAGTGTTTAGTATCTGCTGATGGTACAGATCACGTAGTGTTTAGTATCTGCTAATGGTACAGATCACGTAGTGTTTAGTATCTGCTTTGACGTCACGAGTGTGCAAACATAAATTGAACGTCCATGGTGCCGGTGGAATTCCACTGTGATTAAGCGCATGTGCAAACAGTGGAAACCAGGCCCTTTTCTCCTATCCCTCTCTTGGGCCTGGGAATGAGGTTGGGGGGGGGGGGGGGGGGGGGGGGGGGTGGGGTACAGTTTCTTGTTATTCACTAGTGTACTACATTCTGTTGCTCGTGATTCGGATCATTTCATCATTTCTAGAATCCGTATGTCGTGACTGAATGTTATTTACCGGTATGGGGACACTCCAGAAGTCTGGGTGTGAATATCATTGAGAGTTGTGTCTATCAGGTTCCCTAGCCTCGTTCCCAGGCTGTCTGCTGCTTCGTTTTTAGTTGCATATGTGACCTTTGAACCCTTGTCAGATAAGCTGGCAGAAGGCCTGGTACCACTCCTACGTCATTTACAAGCAAGGTGGACATGGTTATGACGTAGGTGGACATGGTTTCATGTAAAATGGCAACGTGCCAGAAGTTCATGGGCTAACGGCAGGTTTCCTAGCGAGCTTTTACGCTACCGTGGTGGACCACTGAGGGCGTCAGGTATGCATCTCCTTGTTGTACGGTTATAGTAGCCTTGGTAACTATAATAGCTCTCTACAGTAGCTTACCAAGCGCTTGGTATGCCTGAGTAGTCAAACGTTAGTGCATGCTGTATTCTCGTTAACGCTGAGTTGGCATCAAGTTGCTGTCTTCACGGTAGCATTATAAACTGGAAGAGCATACGTACGTGTAGTCGAGTTGCTTCGTAACCGTGTCCACCTTGCTTGTAAATGACGTAGGAGTGGTACCAGGCCTTCTGCCGCTTATCTGACAAGGGTTCAAAGGTCATGTATGCGACAAAAACGAAGTGGCAGACGGCCTGGGAACGAGGCTACAGGTTCTCAAGCTCCTGTAATAATCTAGACCAATGTATTTTCATTCCTTTAGGGCATAGTCATTGGTATTGCGTTTGCTGTAGGAGCAGTGTCGAAGATTGTCAGCCCACTCTGGAGTGAGTCTGAGTGCACACTTACATGCACACATAATTAATATGCTACGTAGTCATGTAGTCATGTATATAGTCGTGCCTACTTTCCCATGAGGTCAACATAATGAGCCCCCACCTGATGTTCATTTGTCGTGCACTGAGCATGCATGTACATGTGTTGGCTGGAGAGCATTGAAATGGTGGACAACACAGCTTGATTGTTTCGCTATGTTCATTTTCTCTTATGATGGACCAAATTGTCAGCCTGTGGGCAACTTGCTACCAAGCGACAATCTAGCCAAAAGTAGCCTCTAATTCCTCTGTATGTGCTCCACCATCACCACACTTCACCACTCACACACCCACATACCTCCACACCTCCACACACACACCCATACCTCCCCCCCCCCCCCCCCCCCCCCCACACACACACACACAACACACACCTCCACCATCACCATACTTCACCACTCACACATCCACATACCTCCACACACACATCCACACCTCCCACACACACACCCCATACCCACACACAGTTGATGCAGCATATGAGGGTACCAAGAAGCGCTCTTTCCTCCCCATGGCGATCATGGTGGGGATTAACCTGGTAGTGCTGCTCAGCTTTATCGTACTGTACCCAAAACTGGGTAAGAGAGAGCGAGATGACCAGGAAGCCAAACTTACCAAAGGTGAAGAATCAGATGAAGACAGCACAGAGTTATCTGGACTAGTTTCTAAAGACAATCAACAGGAATGAGTTTTATAGTCTCAATCACACTGCTTTTGTATCTATTTTTTCATCCCGTCAGAAATAGTAGCCGTCACCATGACCTTGTAGCTGTTGTCATCCAGTTATGTACTTCAATGGTGTTTTGTACCTTGTTTTGAGTTGTATTTGAGAAATGCTCAATTCATAGGGAATGGACATAATATAAGTGTGTGCATTCTGCACTGGTCCTAGTAATATTCTATAATTATGGCATGCAAGTTGATTGCAAGCCATGATCAGCACTCACATGCATATACCCCTCTGATCCCTTCCACACCACCCTATAGTCTATAGCTGTAGATCGACCCTCCAGGGGGAGAGGAGGGTCTAGTACACCCACCCAAACTCCCATGCAAGCTCCACCCCCAAGCACCTTGCCCCACCCCCACTCACCCGCCCCACACCAATGCACCCAGCCCCACCGCCACTATCTATACCAGCTGGTGGAGAAAGTTCATAGCTGCATGCATGGGACATTCGCGGTACATTTTGGCGGCAAATTGGCGGGCAACACGTTCCTGAGAAATGCGCACGCGCAAGCTACTTCCAACCATCAGCGTGCTTGTGTCTTTGTAATCTTCACCTCCTCTGTGTATACTCTATTATCTATGCTCGCACAGATGCGAATTCGGTAGCAGTTTTAGGGCCAGCCTCTCGCCACTAGTGGGTGTGGCGAGAGGCTGGCCTTCGAGAATGGAGTCTGTGTGATATGCAGAATGGAGTCTGGGAACGAGGAAGGACTGTTGTGAAGACCAGAAGAGTAAAGCTGAGGGAGGAGCTGGAGCAAGCTCTTCAGGTGAAGAAGACCCAGAGAAGAATTAAATTAGGGAAGGGAGGCCTATATTTAAGCAAAGCATTGGAATTGAGTTTGTTCCGGAGCATTCCAAATAGTTGTGTGAATGGGAATTGATTTATATTTTTAAGGTTTTTAGAGTGGAGTCCACCCAGTTCCGCAACTGGGCGAATTTGTGCATGCCTGGGAGGTAAGGGAAGTGAAACTTCTGAAGCGTATCTATTTCAGAAGAGAGAACTGTCATGTGCTTCGCTAACCAGGAGGTGAAAGTTCATCAGACCTCTGCACAGAGGGCTTCCTAGGGCCAGACGCTCGCATAGGCAAATGAGAGGGCAGTAGCTGAGAGAGCAAAGCTACTTGTTGCCGTAATCACTGGTACAAAGTAGGACCCATGACTTGCACACTTGCAGAATTGCACCTGCATATCTCACAAGAAATTCTTGTGCTGTTTTGTCTTGCAAGGCTCAACCATCACTTATGGGCACTTATGGGCTGAAAGAAAGGTATGTTGTACCTATGTGAGGGGTGTGTGTTGTGGGGGGGGGGGGGGGGGCTCAGCTCATGTGTGTGTGGGTGGGTGTTTGTGTGTATACATGTTGAGTATGTGTATGTGCAGTCCCTTCTGCAACCACTATGGTTGAGAGGACACACGATCCCTTGGTGACCAAGTAACCGAAAAAGTACATTAGCGTGGCTATAAACCTGCCCCACCAGCCTCCCTGAATTAATGTAGTGGTGGTCTGGGTCAGACCAACGTGTCAGCCATGTATATACATACAGCAAGTTGCAAGTCTCCCGCCTCTCAACTGCTAACTTACAAGGCCAGGAATATATCAAGCAAGAAGTTCTGGATAGGGATACTACGGACTGTATCATACCTGACATTGGATTAAAGACATTTTGTCGAGATGCAATGTGCAATGATTCAGAATGCAATGATTGTGCAATGATTGTGCTGAGCTGTAGTGATTCAGAACGATGACACACCATCACCTGAGAACCACAACGGGAACAGAATGGAAAATCACTATGGGAGTGACTCGGGGAAAAATTGCTCTGGAACAAGTGATGAAGTTTGCGTCAATGCTCTCTTTCCGGCCCCCCTCCCGACCATGCCAACGGTGAACCTTGTGAAATAAAATGTGTCTACCTCCAGAGAGGTATACTAGACGCTTCTGAATCAACATATTGTATACTTACGTATATGCAGAGTAGTGGTACGACAAGGGACACTGTCAGCATGTAGTCCATTCATAGCACAGTATATATGTAATCACTTGTTCCTTGTTATGGAGTCGTTTTGAAAGGCACTGCCACAGTGGACAAACCTCAGTCCACTAAGCCCTTTGAATTCAGGCCTGAGCCCAATCTGCCAGCATAAACTAAGTCTGCTCAAGCAGGGAACAGAAAGCTGGAAAAGCAGGTGTTTGTAGACAAATTGGTACCACTGGAAATTACGTATCTTTCATGTGCACAGATATTAATAAATGGCAGTCAAGTGGATAAACGATAGCAGAGACTGAGTTGAGGTTCCAATCACTGAGAAACGGCTGGTATTCAATATGTTTTGTCTAGCTAACCATGCATTAACGAGGAAACAGTCAGCAAAATTGGTAGAAGAATTGGAGCTTAGAAAGTAGATCACTTGTGGAACAGATTGGGCTTAGGCATAGCTAAGGGTTCATCTAGCCTCATTCCCAGGCCCACACGCGAAACGTGTTTGGGCCTGGGAACGAGGCTAGGTTCCTCCATGTTCCCTCTATCCTAGGGTATCCTAAGGAGCTTGAGAGTTCCATGGCAACTGAGTGTTCTTAATTATTGTCAAAACTGTCAAACCATAATTGACAATTAGTGTGAACTCTGTTTAGCTGTATATACCTTTGGTTTCTGATTTGTACCCTGGGTTTCTAGGGTGTACGTGGTACAGTTTGGGCTAGCTGCATAAAATGCAGTCACAAATCCCATACACCCACTGCTTCCCATCCACTAAACAGTAATACTACTCGATAACTACACTGACGAGGAAAATACATGTACACCTAATAATTATAGTAGACTCCTACAGGCTGAGCAAATGCAAGACAGAGGAGTGGTACACACATGTGGGGCTGGGGCACAGAACCAAAAGGGGAAAAAAGATTGGATATGTAGTCAGGTACAATAACATGACTTGTGAATAGTTGTAGGAGTGGATCATTGCTGGGTCGATATAATTATCCTTTCAATTCAATTCGGATTGGATGGATGTGACATTTACGTTTAGTCTCTGTCCTCACATTCAAGCCTTGCTTGCTGTTGCATTATCGTCTGTGCATGCTCAACTCATAACAGACACTCAGCTCAATCTGCCAGACTGCATGTGTGTGTGTGTTGGTGTGTGTGTGTGTGTGGATGTGTGTGTGTGTGTGTGTGTGACCTGCTATGAGCAACTGATGTAGTTCGACTCTTGCCTTTCAAGCATATCTCCCTCCCTTCATCCCACCTCAAGGTGCTGTGTAACCTGAGTGAGGAGTGCAGGGTGGAAGTGGAGTGTGAACTGACGGAGGAGGCTTGAACTCTGTCAGACATGTAAGGGGGGAAAGGAAGGGGGGAGGGGGTGATACAAGGGAGAATGTCACTGTTGAGCCTTTGGCAGAGCCATTATTGTTTCAAGGCTTGCTGTGAAGTGTACATGCTGCTAATAGTTGTAAGGTGGCCGGCCGGCCGGCCGGAAGGCCTTATTTATCACGTCATCAACTGACATCAATGTCCACCAGGTGGACTGAGGGTAGGGAGGAGACCAAGGACTTCCGAAGTGAACTAAGTTGTGTCTCAGGAATACAAAATGTACTGTGTTCAAACTGCACAATATAAAAATGCGGAAACATGCTCTAAATAGACATTTTGCTGAAAATGCGGAGACATTTTTACACGGTGCTCAAAGGCAGAAAGTTTCATAAATATTGTAGAAATGTTTACGTGTGTGCAACGACATGTAGTGTAGATACTGTATACGTAAAATATATAGAAACAGCATACTCAAGTTCTGCTCAGCGAAAAATGCTGCTCAGATTTGTATCATTGCAGAGGGGTCACAGTCCTTATTTTATTCAATTCCCCTCTAGCTGCATGGTACTACAGAGCTAGGCCATAGCATAACAACACGAAGGTACTTGATTGATTTGTTCACTTCACTGTTTGACTGATATCCAACATGGCACAGCCTGTTAAGATGCAAGTTTAAAACACAAGCACAAAATTCATAGCGTCTTCAAATATGCTATTTACTATGCCAGGTAAATTAAATGTACGTCGCACTCAGTGACACATTGAAGTGCTACGTGGGATGCAGTTAAAAGGTCAAAAGGCAGAAAATATCTAGACCAGACCAATTCAATGAGCAGTTGTCCATGTACTTTAGTATACGTTGGCCGGTTAGACCACTGTGGTTTTCAGTTCCTGTTGTAGTTACTCGTGTGTAGCGAGTGCTACTTGTACGTACCACATCAACGAACAAGTGCCTACTTACTCTGTGGAAGTTAGTGTGAATCGCTGGCAACATAGCGCCTCTGCTGTGTGACAGTAAAGTAGCTGCAAGTCAGTGTGAATGACGATAATGGACACTCTCTGTTGCTGCAAGGATCCAGCAGGTTGTTACTGAGCCGGTCCATCTATCATTGGAGGATAAAGTCCTGCACAGCCATCCTTAATTGAGCATGGCACTGTGGGCCCATCTGCTTTTACCACTGAAGAAGGCTGCTATATAATACCCAGGGCATGGATACATAATATTATGGCTTGTGGTAGCATGTACAGCGCTAACAGTGCTGTCAACCATGGCACAAGCAATAAGCTATGCAGCCATGGCTTTGTGCAAGTTAGCTAGTTAACAAGACTATTTCATTTCTCTCTGCACAGTGAAAGAGATATGGAGACTGAGGTTAAACTGGCTCTTCCTTATTCTGAGTTCTGTCCTTGTTGCCACGAATATAAGTTCTGTGACATCTTTTCATCAATTTGTTACTAACCCCACATCTGACAAAATCAACACCACAGTGTCAAAGGTGTGTATGTCTGTGTGACTGTGTGACTGTGTGTGTGTTTGTGTGACTGTGTGTGTGTCTGTGTGACTGTGTGTGTGACTGTGTGTGTCTGTGTGACTGTGTGTCTGTGACTGTGTGTGTGACTGTGTGTGTCTGTGTGACTGTGTGTGTGTCTGTGTGACTGTGTCTGTGTGACTGTGTGTGTGGGTGACTGTGTCTGTGTGTCTGTGTGACAGTGGTGTCTGTGTGACTGTGTGTGTGTGTGACTGTGTCTGTGTGTCTGTGTGACAGTGGTGTCTGTGTGACTGTGTGTGTGTGTGACTATGTGTCTGTGTGTGTGTAGGTGACTGTATAGGTGTGTGTGTGTGTGTGTGTGTGTGTACATGTCTGTGTGACTGTGTGTGTATGGGTGACTGGTGTGTGTGTGCTTACATGTTGAGGTGTGTGGGTGTGTATCCTGACTGAACCTTCCGCCTTTACACCACATCCTAATGAGCTGCTCTACAGTTAATTGATACCAACCTATAAGCTCTCCAAGTTCTTTATGTATGCACAGATGGCAGCAACCAGAATCAACAGCTAGGAGGGATGTTTCCCTCTGATATGGAAAGCCGCCCTTTCAAGAGCTAGCTGTAGCAGAATATGGCAGGGCGGAAGTTTAGTAGTCTTGTGATGATGAGCTTGTTGATGTAGTAGTGGTGAGTAGGAATGTTTGTTGGGCCAGCCTGGACGATGATTGGCATCCCACAATTCCATTGTTTTTATTCATTGTCGATGTCAAGCAGAGGGAGCAGTTTGGTGCATGAAGCTTGTGTAGACTTGAATATTGTTCATGCATACATGCACCTGTCAACGTGGTTCTATATAGAGGGGACTGTCACCTGTAAGTAACAAGTGGCTCATTAATTAAGTTGACAATAGCCACCAGTACCTATGATTGGTTTCTGTTGGCAGTGTGCCCAGTTGGCAGCTACGTACAAGCTTGAAGAGCAATACGAAGATGGCCCATCACACCAACGGATTTGCATTAAAGCGAACATTTTGGGCCTTGCTATGACATACTGACGGCTAGCTGAATAGAAATACATGTACATGTGCAGTGAGCGCCGAGTGAAACAGGTGTTGTAGTTAGCAGGCACAATAGCTAACTTGGTTTACAGTGGGACATCCAATTCCATATCAGATATGATCCCAGAAAACCTGAAAACGAAAGTTCTCCTGCATGGGTTTCCGTGGCCCTATAGCCCCTCCTAGTGGGTGCTCTTTGTGCTCTTTATTAGGCAGCGCCTGCATTTGCATTTGAGTACCGTTCAACCTGACCACTTCAAATCTCAAGGCTGTGGCCCTGTTGGCAAGACTGGTGTGCTGTTATTGTGGGAGGTGGTTATCAGCGCTAGCGGCACTAAAGTGCCAACCCAATTGTTCCCATACAACCTAAGCTACCAGGAACCTATGTGTGGTGAAGTCATGGATTGTCACACATGGTTCCACTGGTGTACTGGCTACCTCAATCGTGCGTATCTATGTGATACATTAATTATCACTTTGGTCCACCCTAGCTTGAGCCTGGTCTTGGACTCACAGAACAGCTCTACTCTGCAACCATCACACTATTCTACAGTGGTGAATTCATCGGAGCCATTGTCGCTGGGTTTCTGATCCAGATTGTACCATACTGGTATATCACTTTGTCCAGCCTCCTCATCTACACTCTCAGCTGTGTGATGTATGCCTTGACTACCATGGGATGGCTACTGATGTTGAGTAGACTACTTTCTGGGGGATTCATTGGAGTCATCTTGACACTAGCACCGGCCTATTTCGGGCACACTAATGATGTGTATGAAATGGCATTGAAAGAGTTGGGAAAGAAAAGAAAGGATACCGACGTGCAGGTGAAGGACTTCCTGTTTGCTCTCCACTCACTTGGAATGGGTTTTGGATTCTTTATTGGAACTGGTGAGAGTGCACACATTATACATATTGCCAGTATGTAGCCGCCTACCATATCACACCATTCATCTTGCTCTATCCACAGGAGTGACTATGATTTTCTCCCGGTTTGACATCAGCCAGTTCAGGAGCATAGCGTGGTTCAATACAGCAACTGGTTTGGCTTTTGTCGTACTACAGTTGGTGATGTTCCACGGAGAGAGCGGGTGCAGAAAACCCCCACAGCTTGGTCAGCGAGTTTATGACATGTGCAAACCTCAGCAAGCCACAATGATCTGGATCAATGTGCTTGTATCCTTTCATGGGGCTTTTCCGACTAGCAAAATAATAACTTCTGTTACAAGAAACTTCCCACTTGTTTATATCTGCTACGCAACCAAAATTCATAATATAATTGCCAACACTTAACTTGACACACACATCTATACTTGTCCACAGCAATTGACTTAGTTTAGTAGTGAATCTAACGCCATGTGTGCAACTAGTTAAAGTACAGTTATCCAGTGAGCAAACACCTTAATCATTGTGAAGGTCGTGGTCGTTTTGGTCCTTGCTGCACCAGCGCACAGTCTTTTGACTGTAACCTATATGGTGTTGTTCAACCCTATTCTGGGAGATTCCTTTGGATTCAGTGAGAGAGAGAGCAGCTATGCATTCTTTGCACTGACAGCCGCGCAAATTGCCGGAGCACTGATTACGTAGGTCAACTGATTTTGCTTGTATATCGAACACTATTATGGTGATTCAATTCCATGTACACACATGGACATGGACAAGCTTGGATACACGCACAGCATACTTTAATTAGCCTCGTTCCCAGTCCCACGCCCAGGGAACGAGGCTATACTTTAATCACAGTCTTGTTACAGATGAGTCTGAAGGGACAATATGTAGGGTGACCAGATGTTGACATGCAATAATTACAGCTTTAGGCATTTGAAGGTACAGTGTTGCTATGCTGACATTCAATCTTATATCCTGTAGGATTCTTCTACAAACTTTGAAGCTCAACAGTCGCATCATTGCCATCATTGGAGGTTTCATTTCTATCATTGCGTTCACTCTACTAGCAGACTGGCAGTCAATTCCGTACGACTCTTGCACGGAGCATAGCCTATTCCATCACCCAGAGTTGGTCACCATGTACAAGCAAGAGATCAAGGATGTATCAAATTCTCTTCAAGGACTTGATCTAATGCCAGAGCGTTTATGGAACAGAAGTACAGAATTACCCATCTTACACTGGCAGCTAATAGAAATTGTTGGAACTGAAGTGTATTATTTAGCAGCCAGTAAATGTGAAGCACGCCACATATCCGCTGGTTGTCACTGGATCCCGACTTCATCAGTAACAGGACAGAACTGCACAGACTGTCAGCCAATATGCCGAAGTGTATACAGAACTCTCAATTTCATTCAATTCAGCATTGGTGCAGTGTTTCTACTAATTGCCCACCCAACTATATCGGTATCCATGACGAACATCATCACTGATGTCACCCGCCGACAGCTGCATGTAAGCCATCTCAGCCCACCTGCTAATTTTAGTGTCATGATTGGCTGTAGCATGCTGTGTAAGTGTTCATAGATACACAGTCTCCTGATAACAGATGTGTTGTTTACATGTGGTTGTGTCAATGCCTATTGTAACAATCAACTCAATTTAATATGTGAGTTACAAATTCGTATAATATAATAAGTACTGGTCAAAATCATTATAGCACCCTCTCATGTTGTTTGTACTATAGTGGATTGATTCCTTGGGTCTGTTTCTCTAGGGTGTGGTTCTTGGCTTTGCGTTTGCTTCAGGAGCCATTTCTAAGATCATCAGTCCTCTTTGGAGTGAGTATTAATAAGTACGTGATTATGCACGTCCTAAATTTGCTTGTGAAGTGTGGTGTTATTTGTCCCAGATCTTACTAAGGTCACTATTATTTTTTTTGTGGATTAGGAAAGAAATTGCTAAGTTTTGAACCCACAAACAATAATTTAGCAATACGTGCATGATGTCACATTAGTTGGAGACGGCCATAAGCTAGCCACCTATGATCAGAAGTGACCTGGGAAGGAGGCTAGCTTTACATTCATAGGCAGCTAGCTTTATAGGTCTATTGACGAGGTGAGAGCAATTAGTTGTGGCATCATTCTGAAAATTTCTACCTGCTTCATTAGCCTTTACCACCTGAGTGTGGTTGCCACTTGAATGGGCTCTGAGAATCAGTACTACAACAGCTCTGTAATTAAAAGTAAGTTACCGCTATAATGCAAATCCGGAGCATGCCCAATTCGCTATAATTACTAGAGGTGTTCATGGAACACATACCGTCTACAGGCAGCTACAAACGACGTGATATCTCTGCCGATGCGCATCAAACACATCGTGTATGGCCATAGCCAAGGTGTGGGAGTGACCGCTTGCCGTATATACAACAACTTTCTGAATGTGAAGAGGAAATAGCTGGGATAAAGGGTGAAGCAATAGTCATAACGTCTGTGAAGCATATAAATGGTGGGATGAGACTGTCAGCATGAAGTTCCCAAATTCAGTGCAGTACATTTCGTGTTCCTGATAGGACTCAATCACTAAGAGCAGGAGCCAGTTTGTGAAAAGACATGCCAATTTAGTGTGCCATTTGTGCTAAATATGGACTATCAGATCACATTGCACTAGGCCTAGGAAAAAGTAGGAAATAACAGCGAAACGAAGTGCCTTGACTTCATTCAGGTACACACACTTATTTTGCTATCTGCTATTGTTTGACTCCCTTTCAAAGGTTATTGAGGGCAAGATATTCCAATCTTTTTTCACACAGACTGACACACAACAGACCGACAAAACCGATTGCTTAATCCCACTTTGCTCATGTGCACGTGGGGTAACACAAATAATAGTGACCTGAACTTGTATTGTGTTAGCTATTATTGCCACAGTATGCTGTTACTTGCAAACTGCTGTTTCCCAGATAGCAGGAATGACACTGAGCACTTTTGTGTGCACTCAGACACTTCTAGCAGTAGTATAGTGGCCAGCTGCAACCCAAGCTGTTGTCAATTAGCATGTTGTGTATTGCTGTGACTATTTACAAACCTATAGGACTTGGTACTAGCTATATAGCTATGGCTAGCTGTAGGTAAAATGTGACCATGCAGGGACAGTTACTGCATTGACAAGTGCCTGTACACTAGCTAGCTACATCTGATGATTATACATTTCCCCAGAATGATTATGAGCTCAATGTCATGTATGCATTCATGTACACGCACAGTGGATGCAGCATATGAGGGTACGAAGAAGCGCTCTTTCCTGCCCATGGCCATCATGCTGGGGATAAATCTGTTGCTCCTACTGGGATTTGTCGTACTGTACCCTCAACTGGGTAAGAGAGAGAGAGAGGACCAGATAACTGAAGACAACAGTCATGAATTGGAGCAATGAATTGGGGCAATGAATACAATTACTAATGCACCCTCCTGTGGTAGCTACAGTGTACAATGACTCATTACCACTGTATGCATGTGACTCATGTAAGTCAAGTGTACATGTACAGTACAAGCCTGCACAGTGCACACAATGACACGCTTCAGTACAAAATAATTAGCTTTTTAGAGCCTGCATAGCATGAAGTCTGTAACCATGTTACATACTGTGCATTCGCTGTACAGTGGAGGTGGAGATTCACCGAATGCTTGTGCAGGAATCCCACAAGATACATGCAGTCACTGTCAATTGAAGACCTATGGCATGCTATTATTCAACACAGCTCCTCAATTCTTAATTTTAGGTAAGAATTGAGCACTTCAAGTTAAGATTATTCAGGGAGGTCTCCTGTTTTCTGACCAGATTCCAGACCATGCAGTAAGAACTTAGAACCAATTTCCTGGGGTATCAATTGCGAGGTCATGAAGCAATAGCTATTATTTAGAACTGATGTTGATCCCTGGCCTTGTCGCTACCATGACAAATAGACTGCATCTCATGGATTTGATTTCAGTTTGATTTCATCTACAGTCGGCATAACTGCATGCGCAGATGCGAAGCTCATAGCTGCAAATCTTTCTGTGGAAAATCTTGGTTGTGATATCGAATGGGAAGTCATGGAAAAGGCAATGTATGCAGTCCTCATTGTGACCTCCAAGGGTTGCTGCCAATCTGGAATGACATTTTAATTAAGGTATATTATAGCCCGCCGCCGCCCCCATTGGAATGCAATTAGTAGTGCAAACGCTGCTGTCACAGGAAATTCGCCTCCAGGAAAAATTGTCAACGAAATTTCGGATATACGGTCGCTCTAGTACAACGTATTTCAGTAAAATTCGTCACTCAGTTACGTACTGCAAGCATAAACGCTTCTGCATCACTGAGATGCACCAAGGACAATATGACATACTGCTAAGGTACCTGCATATTGCAAATGCTCCTGAAAGTCTCAAGAAGAAAGAGTTCGAAGGTAAAGGGTGGACTGACCTACCGTCGAATCGGAAGAACAACATCGATCAAACAAGTAGCCACCTGAACAATAATCAACTATCTTAGCATCTTGGCGACGAAATTTCCTGTGACACTGACTGCAACAGTGCAAATTGGAGTACCGAAGCAAGAAGGATGGGGGAGAACATTTACTTGCCACAGAGACCAAGTGAACCGGTATGTATAGTGTATTATGCTGAAGAAGCGGCTAGTTACTAGTGATGCTATTAACTAGAAAGAGGCTCTGAACTCGCAGAGTAAGGGCATTTGCCAGCTAGAAGGCAGTCACAGGAGTTTGATATTTGCATTGCTCGTTCCCAGACCTGCGATGTGAACGGGACTACTGGTAATTAATCCATGGATGCACTGACCCATCACAAGGGGGTTACACTGTAGTCACAGCTGCGACCGGGTTGTTACTGACAGCATGACAGTATAGCCTACTCTGTGGCCTGTTGTACTATCAGTATGATATGCTCATTGCTCAGTCACATTCTGACACCTGGTGATAACACACGCATGGAGCAGTTGCATCCTGAATCACATCGATGTGTAGTTTCGGAACCAGACCCTTTTTGCGGGGGGAGGAGAAAGGGTCTGGGCACCATCTTATGTTTGAGTTGTCCCCAGGTCGGAATGTTGACCTAACGAATCAAAAGCGTTGATTGCGAATGATGTCAAGGAAATGTTTTTCTCCAGGCTTTCAGTGTCGCCAGCGACTAGACACAGCAAATCGCTGTGCTGTACCGCATTACCTGCGAGTGTCTGACAAGAGTCGAGGAGAGCAATGAGCAGGTCGGCTGTGATTGTACGCATGGTATCGCAGTTGATCGCTAATTACCACACATAATTGCATTCCGCGAGGACAACTCGAATGTAGGCCCGTGCAAAGACCCTTCCTCTGTACCATGCGAAGGGTCTGGTTCCGAGACTAATCGATGTGCATGCAACTGCTCCATGTGTGTGCATGCAATTCACTCAGGCTTGCCCCCAATGTCCTGCATTTCCATAGGCATGCTGTAACCCTAACCTTGGAGGGTAACTGCCTGTGCAACGCTAGGCAGAAAGACTTACCCAGGTGCCAGCGACGAAGATCTGCTTAGCAGTTTGTTCCATTTGTTCTGTCCATTCTACTCCGTTCCAGGTATTAGTATTACCCCTTCCTATGATCTTGAATAAATGTGCTGAATTTAATGCGTATTGCAAATTTAATACAGCTTTCTTGTTGAACTACATGTACAGAATGCAAGCATTGGCAAGCTACTGAAGTTTTCGTCCTCTATGGTAAATCACACTTGGCTCCAACTGAAGTAGATCCACTTACAGTTCATGTAATTGGGGATGGCTGGTGGCCGAGTGGTTAAGCATTTGACTGCTAATCGAAAGGTAGCTGGTTCAAATCCACCATGCCATAAGAGGTTTTTCTCTCCTAGGAGTCGACTCAGCTCTACCTTCAAAAATGAGTAGGTGTGTTTTTCACACCGCATCCTTCGGAAGGGATGTAAAGCAGTTGGTCCGTTTTCTTGCCAGAGACGCTGAACTGATTGTTTTTTCAGAGTAAGGAACCTCACTCACACAGAATCTGATACTGTTTTTTTTTATCAGACGACAGTTGAATTCGAACTGAGTGAGGCAAGACCTCTGACAGATAGCCCAGTGCTGGACTGCACGCATAAGCAAATGAGGGACCATGCAATGTATGTAGCTGAGCTAGCAAAACAAGCAAAGCTACTTGTGTACGTAGATTAATAGTGTTCTGATGAGTAGTTTTGTACTGGCACATAATTATTATTATTTGCATCCCAGCTTTGATAAAAAACGTTTTGCAAAATATGTGTGTGCGTGCGAACAGTTGAGACTACCACATGTCAAGCAGGGCATTGTGGGGTGAGTGTGAGCAAGCTGCATTGGCAAAAGTGTAGCTGGGTAGTGTATAGCTACAGCCACAAATATATGGCTAAGTGACCCTTGATCATCAATACATGCTGTCATTCGGTGAAGCTTTGTTTTGTGGTGTTTAGAAACTATATGAAAATCTGGCAGTAGATTTATGTATACAGATGCTGAGGTGATATTCACAAACAATACTATAGGTGATATGTGATGTACATACATGATTGTACATTATAATTGGAGCAAGTACATACATGTACATACATGATTGTACATTATAATTGGAGCAAGTACATACATGTACATACATGATTGTACATTATAATTGGAGCAAGCCAAAAGCTAGCTGCCTATGAAGCAGCCTGGGAACGAAACGTGCTGTAAAGTGTAAATCAGAGAGAGTCTATCCACGAGTCGAGAGCACGACTTGAGACATCGATCCTTGATAAAATTGAAAAGTGACGTACCTTACCTGTTGCACTAGCCTGCCAGCCTAGGTAATATGACTCATAATTTGTGCTTTGGTTTACGTTTAGAAGTGATTATAGCTTCTGTATGCTGGAATAAAGACTTGTATTAGTTTGAAAAACACTGCATTCATTAGCACTTGAAATTTCCCTCTGAGGATTTTATTTTGTCGATTACGTCTTGCTTTCATATCCAGCCCCCCACCCAGCTTTCCGCACGATTCAGTGCTGAAAAGTGGGAAGGGCCTGTCATACAAAACTATCAGTGAATAGTGTAAATGTATACTCTGTTGATGTTGTAAATTCTCCACTACCCCCTGAGATGTCTAAGGATGATTTTGTGTGTACCCATGTATCCACTTACAAGACAGTTATGATGTTCCGCTCTGGTTTGTGTTGATAATAACACATGGAAGCATGCAGTAGAGCGGTGAAGAGGGTAGGCTTGGGAACAAGGCTACCAGGTACTGTCTCACAGATAAAGTCAGTTATGATTATCTGTTTGTTGTGTCCTGACTCTTCAGGTTCAACATCGCCCGGATGAACAGAGTGTATGGAGCCACCAGCAAAAGGGTCTCTGCTAGAACATACCTGTGAAGACAAAGGCATGGCATACTCAGGCCTGGTATCATATCATTCAAGTGCTTCTCCCACGAGCTCATTTGCCTCTGTCAGCACTCGGGTTCCGGGACCCTCTGTGTAGAGGTCTGATGAACTCCCAAATAACCCCACTACGTACTGAATTTCAACAAATTGTACACACATGAATGACATTTACGTTCATGCATGGTGACACTGGACAGTCTGCTAGGAATGGGAATGGATTTGTGTTAGACATGACGGTGTCTCAACATCAACCTGCCAGCCACTCTCCACCATACTAGCTAGAGGAGAGGGTTCTCATGCATGTCCTGGGTAGCCTCGTTCCCAGGCCCATGCCATTTTCGGTTGCACACTACTGTTCTTCATGCAAATGAAAATGCATGGTGTGAGCCTGGGAATGAGGCTAGGTCCTGGGCCCCATTAATATTATAATGATGGCGTACACACACATTACGTGCACTGGACATCCGCTCTTCTGATATTGCTTACCAGGAAGACGTTTGTAGTTTCCCTTTCTGCATCGAGGCTGATGTTCAGGTAGCTAGTTGCTTACGGCCGTTCCCGCGCGCAAACCTGCGAGATTAGCAAGCGCACAGCAATCCCATTGGTCGATATAACAATGGGTTTTTTTTGGCGGGATTTTTCAAATCCTTGTGCAGGTGTTCTTCATCAGTAACCAGTGTTGACGAGTTCGGGGTCTGTCAAAGAGAAAAAGTAGTCACCGAGGACTGCCGAGACTGTCATCAAGCCGAAGGACTGCCTCGGCGTCTTGCGCTATCTTCTTTCGTGCTATTGAAACAGGCCTAAAACAACAGGAGACGGAATCCACCGCGGGTGACGGCAAGTTCTCTGTAGTCCATATTCTCGTACTCCCACCATTCTCCATGTCTGATGGAATGCACGGGTGATTGTTTAGAGGTGCCGATGTTAACAAGTCCGCGGAGATTCGGTATGTCCTTGATGAGTGGAGAATTTTGACATCTCCAATCAAGAGAATTTTGACATCTCAACCTTGAATCCTTAGTGAATTTTGACATCTCCACTCAGCAACAACATAGACAAACTCTGTGCTACTTGCTACTCTGCTTTCTCTCCAGTCTGGAGCATGATAGTGGACTCGAATTGGGCTCTCTACTTTTGATGGGAACTCTGGAGGAAAACTGTGGCTTCTGCAATGTGAGTTGACATGCCAACTTGCTAGCATTTCATGCCAACACCCTCACATTATTCACCACTCTTATTCTTCTCTCAATGTCTGGTGGAGTGCATTCCTCACCAGGTGATTTGTAGAGTGACGATGTGGACAAGTGCCTAGGATTCGTCTATGTCTTTGGTGAGTGGAGATGTCAAAATTAATTGTGTTTCTGAGTGGTTCTTGCTTATACCTACCTCATTGCTACTCTTCTTTTCTTTCCATTCTGGTCCATGATGGTTGGCTGGACTTGGACTCTCTACTTTTGATGGGAATTCTGGAGGAAATCTGTGGAGTGTGCCTTCTGCAACGTGAGTTAACATGCCAAGTTTTAAGTTGAATGCTAGCATTTCATGCCAACACCCCCACATTATTCACCGCTCTTATTCTTCTCTCCATGTCTGGTGGAGTGCATTCCTCACTTGGTGATTTGTAGAGTGACGATGTGGACAAGTGCCTTGGATTCGTCTATGTCTTTGGTGAGTGGAGATGTCAAAATTAATTTTGTGTGTCTGAGTAGTTCTTGCATATACCTCATTGCTACTCTCCTTTGCTTTCTCTCCATTCTGGTGCATGATGGTGGACTGGAACTGGGCTCTCTACTTTTTGATGGGAACTCTGTAAGAAATCTGTGGAGTGTGCCTTCTGCAACGTGAGTTGACATGCCAACTTTTATGTTGATTCCTAGCATTTCATGCCAACACCCCCACATTATTCACCGCTCTTATTCTTCTCTCCATATCAGGTGGAGTGCATTCCTCACTTGGTGATTTGTAGAGTGACGATGTGGACAAGTGCCTTGGATTCGTCTATGTCTTTGGTGAGTGGAGATGTCAAAATTAATTTTGTGTGTCTGAGTAGTTCTTGCATATACCTCAGTGCTACTCTCCTTTGCTTTCTCTCCATTCTGGTGCATGATGGTGGACTGGAACTGGGCTCTCTACTTTTTGATGGGAACTCTGAAGGAAATCTGTGGAGTGTGCCTTCTGCAACGTGAGTTGACATGCCAAGTTTTAAGTTGAATGCTAGCATTTCATGCCAACACCCCCACATTATTCACCGCTCTTATTCTTCTCTCCATGTCTGGTGGAGTGCATTCCTCACTTGGTGATTTGTAGAGTGACGATGTGGACAAGTGCCTTGGATTTGTCTATGTCTTTGGTGAGTGGAGATGTCAAAATTAATTTTGTGTGTCTGAGTAGTTCTTGCATATACCTCAGTGCTACTTTCCTTTGCTTTCTCTCCATTCTGGTGCATGATGGTGGACTGGAACTGGGCTCTCTACTTTTTGATGGGAACTCTGTAAGAAATCTGTGGAGTGTGCCTTCTGCAACGTGAGTTGACATGCCAACTTTTATGTTGATTGCTAGCATTTCATGCCAACACCCCCACATTATTCACCGCTCTTATTCTTCTCTCCATGTCTGGGGGAGTGCATTCCTCACTTGGTGATTTGTACAGTGACGATGTGGACAAGTGCCTTGGATTCGTCTATGTCTTTGGTGAGTGGAGATGTCAAAATTAATTTTGTGTGTCTGAGTAGTTCTTGCATATACCTCATTGCTACTCTCCTTTGCTTTCTCTCCATTCTGGTGCATGATGGTGGACTGGAACTGGGCTCTCTACTTTTTGATGGGAACTCTGAAGGAAATCTGTGGAGTGTGCCTTCTGCAACGTGAGTTGACATGCCAAGTTTTGAGTTGAATGCTAGCATTTCATGCCAACACCCTCACATTATTCACCGCTCTTATTCTTCTCTCCATGTCTGGTGGAGTGCATTCCTCACTTGGTGATTTGTAGAGTGACGATGTGGACAAGTGCCTTGGAATCGCCTATGTCTTTGGTGAGTGGAGATGTTAAAATTAATTTTGTGTGTCTGAGTAGCTCTTGCATATACATCAGTGGTACTCTCCTTTGCTTTCTCTCCATTCTGGTGCATGATGGTGGACTGGAACTGGGCTCACTACTTTTTGATGGGAACTTTTAAGGAAATCTGTGGAGTGTGCCTTCTGCAACGTGAGTTGACATGCCAAGTTTTATGTTGATTGCTAGCATTTCATGCCAACACCCCCACATTATTCACCGCTCTTATTCTTCTCTCCATGTCTGGAGGAGTGCATTCCTCACTTGGTGATTTGTAGAGTGACGATGTGGACAAGTGCTTGGATTCGTCTATGTCTTTTGTGAGTGGAGATGTCAAAATTAATTTTGTGTTTCTGAGTGGTTCTTGCTTATACCTACCTCATTGCTACTCTCCTTTGCTTTCTCTCCATTCTGGTCCATGATGGTTGGCTGGACTTGGACTCTCTACTTTTGATGGGAACTCTGGAGGAAATCTGCGGAGTGTTCCTTCTGCAACGTGAGTTGACATGCCAAGTTTTGTGTTGATTGCTAGCATTTCATGCCAACACCCCCACAGTGCATTCCTCACCTAGTGATTTGTAGAGTGACGATGTGGACAAGTCCATTGGATTCGTCTATGTCTTTGGTGAGTGGAGATGTTAAAATTAATTTTGTGTGTCTGAGTAGTTCTTGCATATACCTCATTGCTACTCTCCTTTGCTTTCTCTCCATTCTGGTGCATGATGGTGGACTGGAACTGGGCTCTCTACTTTTTGATGGGAACTCTGAAGGAAATCTGTGGAGTGTGCCTTCTGCAACGTGAGTTGACATGCCAAGTTTTAAGTTGAATGCTAGCATTTCATGCCAACACCCTCACATTATTCACCGCTCTTATGCTTCTCTCCATGTCTGGTGGAGTGCATTCCTCACTTGGTGATTTGTAGAGTGACGATGTGGACAAGTGCCTTGGATTCGTCTATGTCTTTGGTGAGTGGAGATGTCAAAATTAATTTTGTGTGTCTGAGTAGTTCTTGCATATACCTCAGTGCTACTTTCCTTTGCTTTCTCTCCATTCTGGTGCATGATGGTGGACTGGAACTGGGCTCTCTACTTTTTGATGGGAACTCTGTAAGAAATCTGTGGAGTGTGCCTTCTGCAACGTGAGTTGACATGCCAACTTTTATGTTGATTGCTAGCATTTCATGCCAACACCCCCACATTATTCACCGCTCTTATTCTTCTCTCCATGTCTGGGGGAGTGCATTCCTCACTTGGTGATTTGTACAGTGACGATGTGGACAAGTGCCTTGGATTCGTCTATGTCTTTGGTGAGTGGAGATGTCAAAATTAATTTTGTGTGTCTGAGTAGTTCTTGCATATACCTCATTGCTACTCTCCTTTGCTTTCTCTCCATTCTGGTGCATGATGGTGGACTGGAACTGGGCTCTCTACTTTTTGATGGGAACTCGGAAGGAAATCTGTGGAGTGTGCCTTCTGCAACGTGAGTTGACATGCCAAGTTTTGAGTTGAATGCTAGCATTTCATGCCAACACCCTCACATTATTCACCGCTCTTATTCTTCTCTCCATGTCTGGTGGAGTGCATTCCTCACTTGGTGATTTGTAGAGTGACGATGGGGACAAGTGCCTTGGAATCGCCTATGTCTTTGGTGAGTGGAGATGTCAAAATTAATTTTGTGTGTCTGAGTAGTTCTTGCATATACCTCAGTGCTACTTTCCTTTGCTTTCTCTCCATTCTGGTGCATGATGGTGGACTGGAACTGGGCTCTCTACTTTTTGATGGGAACTCTGTAAGAAATCTGTGGAGTGTGCCTTCTGCAACGTGAGTTGACATGCCAACTTTTATGTTGATTGCTAGCATTTCATGCCAACACCCCCACATTATTCACCGCTCTTATTCTTCTCTCCATGTCTGGGGGAGTGCATTCCTCACTTGGTGATTTGTACAGTGACGATGTGGACAAGTGCCTTGGATTCGTCTATGTCTTTGGTGAGTGGAGATGTCAAAATTAATTTTGTGTGTCTGAGTAGTTCTTGCATATACCTCATTGCTACTCTCCTTTGCTTTCTCTCCATTCTGGTGCATGATGGTGGACTGGAACTGGGCTCTCTACTTTTGATGGGAACTCTGAAGGAAATCTGTGGAGTGTGCCTTCTGCAACGTGAGTTGACATGCCAAGTTTTGAGTTGAATGCTAGCATTTCATGCCAACACCCTCACATTATTCACCGCTCTTATTCTTCTCTCCATGTCTGGTGGAGTGCATTCCTCACTTGGTGATTTGTAGAGTGACGATGTGGACAAGTGCCTTGGAATCGCCTATGTCTTTGGTGAGTGGAGATGTTAAAATTAATTTTGTGTGTCTGAGTAGCTCTTGCATATACATCAGTGGTACTCTCCTTTGCTTTCTCTCCATTCTGGTGCATGATGGTGGACTGGAACTGGGCTCTCTACTTTTTGATGGGAACTCTGAAGGAAATCTGTGGAGTGTGCCTTCTGCAACGTGAGTTGACATGCCAAGTTTTATGTTGATTGCTAGCATTTCATGCCAACACCCCCACATTATTCACCGCTCTTATTCTTCTCTCCATGTCTGGAGGAGTGCATTCCTCACTTGGTGATTTGTAGAGTGACGATGTGGACAAGTGCTTGGATTCGTCTATGTCTTTTGTGAGTGGAGATGTCAAAATTAATTTTGTGTTTCTGAGTGGTTCTTGCTTATACCTACCTCATTGCTACTCTCCTTTGCTTTCTCTCCATTCTGGTCCATGATGGTTGGCTGGACTTGGACTCTCTACTTTTGATGGGAACTCTGGAGGAAATCTGCGGAGTGTTCCTTCTGCAACGTGAGTTGACATGCCAAGTTTTGTGTTGATTGCTAGCATTTCATGCCAACACCCCCACAGTGCATTCCTCACCTTGTGATTTGTAGAGTGACGATGTGGACAAGTCCATTGGATTCGTCTATGTCTTTGGTGAGTGGGGATGTTAAAATTAATTTTGTGTGTCTGAGTAGTTCTTGCATATACCTCATTGCTACTCTCCTTTGCTTTCTCTCCATTCTGGTGCATGATGGTGGACTGGAACTGGGCTCTCTACTTTTTGATGGGAACTCTGAAGGAAATCTGTGGAGTGTGCCTTCTGCAACGTGAGTTGACATGCCAAGTTTTAAGTTGAATGCTAGCATTTCATGCCAACACCCTCACATTATTCACCGCTCTTATGCTTCTCTCCATGTCTGGTGGAGTGCATTCCTCACTTGGTGATTTGTAGAGTGACGATGTGGACAAGTGCCTTGGATTTGTCTATGTCTTTGGTGAGTGGAGATGTCAAAATTAATTTTGTGTGTCTGAGTAGTTCTTGCATATACTTCAGTGCTACTTTCCTTTGCTTTCTCTCCATTCTGGTGCATGATGGTGGACTGGAACTGGGCTCTCTACTTTTTGATGGGAACTCTGTAAGAAATCTGTGGAGTGTGCCTTCTGCAACGTGAGTTGACATGCCAACTTTTATGTTGATTGCTAGCATTTCATGCCAACACCCCCACATTATTCACCGCTCTTATTCTTCTCTCCATGTCTGGGGGAGTGCATTCCTCACTTGGTGATTTGTACAGTGACGATGTGGACAAGTGCCTTGGATTCGTCTATGTCTTTGGTGAGTGGAGATGTCAAAATTAATTTTGTGTGTCTGAGTAGTTCTTGCATATACCTCATTGCTACTCTCCTTTGCTTTCTCTCCATTCTGGTGCATGATGGTGGACTGGAACTGGGCTCTCTACTTTTGATGGGAACTCTGTAAGAAATTTGTGGAGTGTGCCTTCTGCAACGTGAGTTGACATGCCAACTTTTATGTTGATTGCTAGCATTTCATGCCAACACCCCCACATTATTCACCGCTCTTATTCTTCTCTCCATGTCTGGAGGAGTGCATTCCTCACTTGGTGATTTGTAGAGTGACGATGTGGACAAGTGCTTGGATTCGTCTATGTCTTTTGTTAGTGGAGATGTCAAAATTAATTTTGTGTGTCTGAGTAGTTCTTGCATATACCTCAGTATTACTCTCCTTTGCTTTCTCTCCATTCTGGTGCATGATGGTGGACTGGAACTGGGCTCTCTACTTTTTGATGGGAACTCTGAAGGAAATCTGTGGAGTGTGCCTTCTGCAACGTGAGTTGACATGCCAAGTTTTGTGTTGATTGCTAGCATTTCATGCCAACACCCCCACAATATTCACCGCTCTTATTCTCCTCTCCATTTCTGGTGGAGTGCATTCCTCACTTGGTGATTTGTAGAGTGACGATGTGGACAAGTGCCTTGGATTCGTCTATGTCTTTGGTGAGTGGAGATGTCAAAATTAATTTTGTGTGTCTGAGTAGTTCTTGCATATACCTCATTGCTACTCTCTTTTGCTTTCTCTCCATTCTGGTGCATGATGGTGGACTGGAACTGGGCTCTCTACTTTTTGATGGGAACTCTGAAGGAAATCTGTGGAGTGTGCCTTCTGCAACGTGAGTTGACATGCCAAGTTTTAAGTTGAATGCTAGCATTTCATGCCAACACCCTCACATTATTCACCGCTCTTATTCTTCTCTCCATTCTGGTGCATGATGGTGGAATGGAACTGGGCTCTCTACTTTTTGATTGGAACTCTGAAGGAAATCTGTGGAGTGTGCCTTCTGCAACGTGAGTTGACATGCCAAGTTTTAAGTTGAATGCTAGCAATTCATGCAAACACCCCCACATTATTCACCGCTCTTATTCTTCTCTCCATGTCTGGTGGAGTGCATTCCTCACTTGGTGATTTGCAGAGTGACGATGTGGACAAGTGCCTTGGATTCGTCTATGTCTTTGGTGAGTGGAGATGTCAAAATTAATTTTGTGTGTCTGAGTAGTTCTTGCATATACCTCAGTGCTACTCTCCTTTGCTTTCTCTCCATTCTGGTGCATGATGGTGGACTGGAACTGGGCTCTCTACTTTTTGATGGGAACTCTGTAAGAAATCTGTGGAGTGTGCCTTCTGCAACGTGAGTTGACATGCCAACTTTTATGTTGATTGCTAGCATTTCATGCCAACACCCCCACATTATTCACCGCTCTTATTCTTCTCTCCATGTCGGGTGGAGTGCATTCCTCACTTGGTGATTTGTAGAGTGACGATGTGGACAAGTGCCTTGGATTCGTCTATGTCTTTGGTGAGTGGAGATGTCAAAATTAATTTTGTGTGTCTGAGTAGTTCTTGCATATACCTCAGTGTTACTCTCCTTTGCTTTCTCTCCATTCTGGTGCATGATGGTGGACTGGAACTTGGCTTTCTACTTTTGATGGGAACTCTGTAAGAAATTTGTGGAGTGTGCCTTCTGCAACGTGAGTTGACATGCCAACTTTTATGTTGATTGCTAGCATTTCATGCCAACACCCCCACATTATTCACCGCTCTTATTCGTCTCTCCATGTCTGGTGGAGTGCATTCCTCACTTGGTGATTTGTAGAGTGACGATGTGGACAAGTGCCTTGGATTCGTCTATGTCTTTGGTGAGTGGAGATGTCAAAATTAATTTTGTGTGTCTGAGTAGTTCTTGCATATACCTCATTGCTACTCTCCTTTGCTTTCTCTCCATTCTGGTGCATGATGGTGGACTGGAACTGGGCTCTCTACTTTTTGATGGGAACTCTGAAGGAAATCTGTGGAGTGTGCCTTCTGCAACGTGAGTCGACATGCCAAGTTTTGAGTTGAATGCTAGCATTTCATGCCAACACCCTCACATTATTCACCGCTCTTATTCTTCTCTCCATGTCTGGTGGAGTGCATTCCTCACTTGGTGATTTGTAGAGTGACGATGTGGACAAGTGCCTTGGATTCGTCTATGTCTTTGGTGAGTGGAGATGTCAAAATTAATTTTGTGTGTCTGAGTAGTTCTTGCATATACATCAGTGGTACTCTCCTTTGCTTTCTCTCCATTCTGGTGCATGATGGTGGACTGGAACTGGGCTCACTACTTTTTGATGGGAACTCTGAAGGAAATCTGTGGAGTGTGCCTTCTGCAACGTGAGTTGACATGCCAAGTTTTAAGTTGAATGCTAGCATTTCTTGCCAACACCCTCAAATTATTCACCCCTCTTATTCCTCTCTCCATGTCTGGTGGAGTGCATTCCTCACTTGGTGATTTGTAGAGTGACGATGTGGACAAGTGCCTTGGATTCGTCTATGTCTTTGGTGAGTGGAGATGTCAAAATTAATTTTGTGTGTCTGAGTAGTTCTTGCATATACCTCAGTATTACTCTCCTTTGCTTTCTCTCCATTCTGGTGCATGATGGTGGACTGGAACTGGGCTCACTACTTTTTGATGGGAACTCTGTAAGAAATTTGTGGAGTGTGCCTTTTGCAACGTGAGTTGACATGCCAACTTTTATGTTGATTACTAGCATTTCATGCCAACACCCCCACATTATTCACCGCTCTTATTCTTCTCTCCATGTCTGGTGGAGTGCATTCCTCACTTGGTGATTTGTAGAGTGACGATGTGGACAAGTGCCTTGGATTCGTCTATGTCTTTGGTGAGTGGAGATGTCAAAATTAATTTTGTGTGTCTGAGTAGTTCTTGCATATACCTCAGTGTTACTCTCCTTTGCTTTCTCTCCATTCTGGTGCATGATGGTGGACTGGAACTGGGCTCTCTACTTTTTGATGGGAACTCTGTAAGAAATTTGTGGAGTGTGCCTTTTGCAACGTGAGTTGACATGCCAACTTTTATGTTGATTACTAGCATTTCATGCCAACACCCCCACATTATTCACCGCTCTTATTCTTCTCTCCATGTCTGGTGGAGTGCATTCCTCACTTGGTGATTTGTAGAGTGACGATGTGGACAAGTGCCTTGGATTCGTCTATGTCTTTGGTGAGTGGAGATGTCAAAATTAATTTTGTGTGTCTGAGTAGTTCTTGCATATACCTCAGTATTACTCTCCTTTGCTTTCTCTCCATTCTGGTGCATGATGGTGGACTGGAACTGGGCTCACTACTTTTTGATGGGAACTCTGAAGGAAATCTGTGGAGTGTGCCTTCTGCAACGTGAGTCGACATGCCAACTTTTATGTTGATTACTAGCATTTCATGCCAACACCCCCACATTATTCACCGCTCTTATTCTTCTCTCCATGTCTGGTGGAGTGCATTCCTCACTTGGTGATTTGTAGAGTGACGATGTGGACAAGTGCCTTGGATTCGTCTATGTCTTTGGTGAGTGGAGATGTCAAAATTAATTTTGTGTGTCTGAGTAGTTCTTGCATATACCTCAGTGTTACTCTCCTTTGCTTTCTCTCCATTCTGGTGCATGATGGTGGACTGGAACTGGGCTCTCTACTTTTTGATGGGAACTCTGAAGGAAATCTGTGGAGTGTGCCTTCTGCAACGTGAGTTTACATGCCAAGTTTTGAGTTGAATGCAAGCATTTCATGCCAACACCCTCACATTATTCACCGCTCTTATTCTTCTCTCCATGTCTGGTGGAGTGCATTCCTCACTTGGTGATTTGTAGAGTGACGATGTGGACAAGTGCCTTGGATTCGTCTATGTCTTTGGTGAGTGGAGATGTCAAAATTAATTTTGTGTGTCTGAGTAGTTCTTGCATATACCTCAGTGTTACTCTCCTTTGCTTTCTCTCCATTCTGGTGCATGATGGTGGACTGGAACTGGGCTCTCTACTTTTTGATGGGAACTCTGAAGGAAATCTGTGGAGTGTGCCTTCTGCAACGTGAGTTTACATGCCAAGTTTTGAGTTGAATGCAAGCATTTCATGCCAACACCCTCACATTATTCACCGCTCTTATTCTTCTCTCCATGTCTGGTGGAGTGCATTCCTCACTTGGTGATTTGTAGAGTGACGATGTGGACAAGTGCCTTGGATTCGTCTATGTCTTTGGTGAGTGGAGATGTCAAAATTAATTTTGTGTGTCTGAGTAGTTCTTGCATATACATCAGTGGTACTCTCCTTTGCTTTCTCTCCATTCTGGTGCATGATGGTGGACTGGAACTGGGCTCACTACTTTTTGATGGGAACTCTGAAGGAAATCTGTGGAGTGTGCCTTCTGCAGCGTGAGTTGACATGCCAAGTTTTAAGTTGATTGCTAGCATTTCATGCCAACACCCCCACATTATTCACCGCTCTTATTCTTCTCTCCATGTCTGGTGGAGTGCATTCCTCACTTGGTGATTTGTAGAGTGACGATGTGGAAAAGTGCCTTGGATTCGTCTGTCTTTGGTGAGTGGAGATGTCAAAATTAATTTTGTGTGTCTGAGTAGTTCTTGCATATACCTCATTGCTACTCTCCTTTGCTTTCTCTCCATTCTGGTGCATGATGGTGGACTGGAACTGGGCTCTCTACTTTTTGATGGGAACTCTGAAGGAAATCTGTGGAGTGTGCCTTCTGCAACGTGAGTTGACATGCCAACTTTTATGTTGATTGCTAGCATTTCATGCCAACACCCCCACATTATTCACCGCACTTATTCTTCTTTCCAGCCAATGCCACATTCCTAGTTAAGGTGGGCCATGATTTCATCTGGACTGTGAGCTGCCATGGTGTCCTCGTTTAGACTGAGCTGTGTGAAGCTTTGGCTGCCTTTCTGCGATGAATCACCTGTGTGAGTGATGTATTCGACATTCCTACTCGTGTTCATGGTAGTTGTATCTGTCATGGTAAAGTTTCGCAAACTTTTGCTTTGCAAAGAAGCAACGAGACCGCATGAAGAAGCGACTGGAAATGGTGGTGGATGCACAAGGGATTACCGTCGACCAACAAACCCATGATGACCTGAAGCAGATTGTCAAGACAGAGGGAAGCAACCTGTTGGAGAAAGCTGCCTCCAGGTCATTTCAGCGGGTGTTTTGGCAACAACAGATGGATGCAGCCTCCAGAGAATATGCTCGGGGTATGAGATGGCACCCGCTTATGATTAGGTGGTGTATCTACCTTCACCACCAACCACAAGGTGCCTATGAGACATTGCGTCAGTCAGAGTGCATCAAACTACCTTCGCAGCGCACTCTCCACGACTATACCCACCACATAAAGCCTACTATTAGTTATTCAGCAGGAGTGGATTCCCAACTCTACCGAACAGCCAAACTTGACCAGTGTGAGGAGAGAGAGTAAAATGTCATTCTTCTGCCGGACGAGATGTACATACGGCGGGGTCTTGTATTCGACAAGCATACTGGAGATCTGATAGTCTTTACAAATCTGGGTGAGATCAATTCCCACCTGCTAGCACTGGGATGGTACTTAGGATTTTTTTTTCTTTTCTGACCCACAGCACCTCATAAAGACCACAAGAAACTGTTGGGCCTCGAACCATATGGGTATGTGTTGTGCTTAGTTGAAAATTATTTGATATGCCTGTATCTGTGTAGGTATGCATATGCATGCATTCTGTAGAAAACGGCTGTGACATTTCGTGGAGTCACTTGAGGGAACTGTACAGCTGAAACAGAAGTGAGACTGGTCTGGTCATTCTCCCAAGACTCAAGTATGAGCATGGTCAGCTCACTTCTTTCTCTAAGATGTCAACCTGGCTGCTCAAGTGAGATATAAATTATATAATGTGTAATATTAGTTCATGCTATGACTGTATTTGGACAGTGCATACACACATACTGATTCGTATGTGTGTGTGCTTGTAGGTTCTCAGTGAGTCTGTATCCAAGGCACTCTCCGTGTTTTGGTGGTCCGGAGGCCAAAGAGACAGCTATCTTCACGGGTATCTTTGACAAATTCTTTGATGCTTTGAATGTGTGCAATTTCACTGATGGAAAGCATCAACGGAAACCGTTCAAAGGCCCTTATCGATCTGGAACTGACTTCCGTCTGAAGGTACAAGACAACAGTTCCACAAGAGTACTATTTTCCCAATTCTACAGTGACTTGAAGAAACATTCCTGCCGTACCTTGACAAGTGGGAGGCCAATGTTAAGGATCACAAGGTCTTCTCCATAACCCAGAAGAAGGTGATGCTCCTAAGCAAAGAGACCCGTGACGAACTAAGGATGACAGGTACGATTGTTGATGATCATGATTATGTATGTGTAAATTAAATTATATTATAAGCCCCAACATATCTGTTACTCATGCACACACCCTTAAAAAATCTTAATCAATATACAATGTACCAGAAATGTCTGATTTACATGCCCTCTACAGCCCACTCCTTTGTTGAGCTGGTCCGATACCTGTTTAGTACCAGGGGTGAAGGTGTTCTTGAGCCGCCGGCTGTGTCAGGACCCACTTGAAAAGTTTTTTTGGCTGTCAGCGACAGAGAGGGAGCACGCATGACAATCCAACTTTGAAGGAGTTTGAACAGAATACACAATGCAGACTCTTCGGGTTGTTAACTCGTTTTGCAAGGAGGTTGCCAAGGGGAATTGCCGATCAAGGCAAAAAGGGAGACTCTCAGCCTGTGCTTAACCTAGAGAACCCCTTGTCAAGGAGAAAGCAAAGCAGAGTCAAAAAAACAAAATTCAGAGTAAACCTGTTTTTGTGTATGCAGCATGCAGTTTCACCTTCACTATAATATTGTTGTGAAGTATCACATGTGCAATGTCAACATTCAACAATGTTTCCTAATTCCCTTTGATTTTTGTGAAGTTTTCTTGGAGCGTTCCTTGTGCTAATCTCACCCAAGCACTGGCAAAACCAAATCCACACATTGTTACCATAAGTCAATGATCATTGGGAACAGAGCCTGTTCCTCCTGTGCCTCCCAGTCAGCAGACAAAATGCTCCAACGCAAAAGCACATCCTTGTTGGCCTGGATGCTAGCAATGGCTTTGAGATCTCCTTTAGTTTGATTTGCTGAGTTCCAGCCGGACGATGAAAAACTTGAAGTGTATAGCTACATTGCAGCCATCAACGAGTACATGTTTGAGACCTTCAGGAAATCCTCCCACAGTGTTTGAAAAGTTTTTGCTGTTCTTAGTGAAACTATAGCTCCATGCACATCTTCTCCCAGCCAGCTTGGGAGCTGTTTGCTGGCAAACATTGCCTCGATCAGGCTCTGCAATAGCAAAATGCGGAACACGCAGCTTGGTTGGCCGGGCTTTGTTCCACTGTAATAGGGAAGTATAGCCGCTTAGTGCATCCGTTGCATGAGGGATGGCAATTATGCATGATTGCATCCACCTATGATTGGATGCCTGGACAGGTTCCTGTGAGAGCACAAGAAACCTTTCAGTATCCTGTGAGACAAAGAGTTCCACTGAGAAAAAGGTCTAGCAAAGCCATTGAATGAGAGAGCAAGGTAAAGGAAAGACACCAAAGAAGGCTCACGCTTTGACGGAAGAAGATCACCAAAGTCAGTGAACTTCACCATCTACTACCGAGTCATGTGAGCCAACAGTTTGGGACCCGTGGCCGCCAAGAGCATCACCAAATCACTGCCTGAAATCAGACTGGAGGACCATCAATGTTAACACAGCAAAAACAGTCTGTAATGTCAATGCACGTTATAATTCATTACTTGCATGAACGGTACTTTTACAGTGTCCGTTTCTCTGATTTGCATTCCATGGCGCCATGCACAGTATCTGTTTTATTTTCACATGATGAATTTAATATTCGAATTTGAATTGGACCGGCCTTCTGCATGTTCAGAGACTGCGCACCTGTTGATACTGAAATGCATGGGGGCCGAGGAGGGCTGCATGGAGTCGATTGGACAGCCGTGGGACAGCTAGTCTCGCCGGGCCAGACCCACACGGAAGGGAGGGTCTGGTCAAGTTGCAACGACACTCTTGTTCTGCGCAGTCAGCACAAAGACCATTCTTCAAGTACCTGTTAACCGCCACTGTTTTTGATGATGCTCACGTAGTACAAGGTGTGAACTCATTAAATTTTGCTTGAACCCATAAAGCGCTACTGCTGCCTTGATTGCATTCCTAACACCAGAAGTTCTCTGGGGTGTCAATAACAAATTGGTAATTGTAACTTGACCAGACCCTCCCTTCTGACCAATTCTAGTTCTCTCGCTTTCCGGAAGTTCTCCGCCCCGCCCCCAACTTCCGGAAAGCGAGACAATTGATCTAGCTCGATAGACTAGCTAGGGTTTCATACTAGCCTCGTTCCCAGGCCTCCACCACAGCTTTTGTCGCTTGCAGTACGAAAAGCGCGTTCATACTTCACCACAATTTATACATGTAGACATCGTCACTTACATTGTCAAATGTATCTACTGTTTGATAGAATGAATGGTGCAAAGCATTTGCAATTTGGTATGATTTGGACTGTGTATATAATTGTGATGAAATTTATGGGTAGTTCCGAGACTAATACCAACAAGCATGTTTGCATTGAAATATATAGTTGTAGCAGAATCTTCTATGCCGGTAGGGTGTAGCTACCTGGCCAAATGATGAAATATATAGCAAGAACTGGGTGTCTCATAATACATGCCCTGTCTCATAATAGCTAGCCTCATTAACTGATAAAAAATGCAGTGAAACTGCAGTACAGAGAAAACACTGAAACTTTACCTACCATGGATTGTTAATTAGTACATGCAGTGTATTATCTTGTTAAATCTGTACCATAGTACAATCACATCCTGCTGATAGCTTGTTGCTAACTTGTAATGGTTATGTGTCTCATAATTGGGGCAGCTACTCTACGGCTCTCACACCGAAACATAGCACAGCAAAAATAAGACGTATCCTGATGTATCAGAGCAACAAATCTCAAAGGAAATATTATGATGTTTCCATGCAAGGATACATAAGGATACACAGGAATAGGCAAGATTCCTATGGCAATTCCTAAGACAATTATGTGTAGAAAGTTCCTAATTGTCTTAGGAATCTTGCCCATTCCTGTGTATCCTTGCATAGAAACATCAGATTTCTTGCATACATCTTATTTTTTGCTGTGCTATAGCCTCGTTCCAAGGCGGTCCTCGCCGTCTTGGGCCTGGGAACGAGGCTAACCGAAACAGTATCCGTCCTGTTGGACTATTTTTCTTGTGCAAGTGGGTGAAACATAGTTTGGTTCCCAGACCCTTCTGCATTTCATTTCCAGGGTCTGGGAACCAAACTAGGTGAAACCCCCTGAAACTGGTCTCACTGAGTACATTGAGTGGGTGGAGGGCATCACAAATTAAGACGAGACAAGGAGGCTTACAAAACCCAATTGAAGACTAATCCAGTTAACGTACGGCATGTTCCCAATGGGATGGTCTCGCTGTCCAGTGGCAGCACTAGAGTTCATGGTGTCGAGTTGCCATACATTTACATGTATATACTCCCATATGAGAAAAGCGTGCAATTTTTACCCCAATTTGCATGGTTATTTAATTTAGCCTGAGGGCCATTCCCAAATCGCACCCGATACCCATGCATCTGCATTACCTATACTAATAATATTCCTTTATCCTACTGTAGCATTCAGATCGAGTTGTGTGTGTACCATTATGATACTACATACATACAATGTCGTATAGTGATCATCACTGTAGATATCAGGTTGTGATGTTGTTATGTGTGTCAATAGGAAGGGTGAGGTCTACTGTTTGAGGAGGGAGGTCTCCCTGGCCCCTGAGTCCAGCGATGTAAGTGGAGGGCTTAGGGACACTTGTGTCCTGGTCTTTCTTAGTCTGAGTCTCCCTTTCACTGCAGACAAAATTAATGCAGGATTTGTAAAAAAAAAAATCACTTCAAACATTATTACTCTGTAACTTCAACTCTCATTATGCACATTGCAAATGCAATTGTACAGCTAGCTAGTCTCAGTACCAGATTCCCTTCTCCACTTGGGTATGGGAGTCTGGTACTGGGACTACCTTTCAGCGTACAATGAACCACAGGATCATCATAGTGTGTGCATTCCAGCTAACACTGACGGTCCACAGTGTCTTGTCCTCAACAATACAATACCTGGGTTGCTAGGTGGCCAGACGATTAACCATTTCCTACATGTTCCCACAGTATATCCAGAGATCATTGTCAGCCTTCAGTTCCCTCGGCCTGTTGGGCTTGAAACTGTTCCTAGCTAGAAGTCATTTCAGCCATGCTAAACAGGTGCATGATTCTAACCAGACCACCAACTAACGAAGCTGTGCAGTCAAGGCTCTCTCAAGAAACGTTGAACTGTTGTAGCTGCAATATGGACCTTTAACGCTGGAAATGGAGGCCCTACAAGTTGAAATGGATTGTTTCTAATGCCTTCCCATTGCCACCAACACTGGAAAAACTGCCTGTGGATACGGGACTGGGAGGCCACTGTAAACATCAGCGTCAACACTGTCTGCTCGCCCATTTGAGTCTGCGGAGAGACAACCCCCCCCCCCCCCCCCCCCCCCCACCACCCACACACACACACACACACACACACCCTTTCTGCTTATGTAGAAAGTCTCACGACGCTATATGGAGTCATTGGTGTGGATACAGGATAAAGAGCTGGGGTCCCAGGCAGGTTCTAGTCAGTGTAGTCACTACATTATTGTATACAACAGAGATGTTCTTTCTTCCGGGTGCACTCAGTGATAACCCAACATTGAGAAGAACTTGGGAGGCATTATTAAATGCATGCCTCAGCCTTCTCCTGCGGGCCCTCATTAGCCACCAATACGGCACAAAAATAAGGCTCATTCATTGTTGGCGTACCGTGGCAGGTAGACTTGTGTTGCATTGTCTCTCTTGTAGTGGCTAAGGTCAGTCTGTACCGAGTGAGTTACCTTCTGTCGGAGGTTTGCCTGCAGGTGGGAAGACCCATCGAAGAGGATGCCACAACTCTACCCTAACCCCCGCTGCCCCCCCCCCCCCCCCCCCCCCCCCCCATGCAGACACACACCAGCTTGATAGCCTTTCTCCTGAGTTCCCACTCATTCCACTCGTATGACTTCACGATGTTGGACTCCATGAAGTGTGTATCTGTCTGAGTGCCCATGTCACTCTTGGTGACTGGGGGCTTGATCAGCTCCTCACGCCCACCCTGTGTGTGTGTGGTTGTGTGTAGGTCATGGTGTGTACTTAGTCAACCACAACCAGTGTGTGTGTGTGTGTGTGTGTGTGTGTGTGTGTGTGTGTGTGTGTGTGTATGTGTGTGTGTGTGTGTGTGTGTGTGTTTCAGCGTTCTCGCTAGGCCTGTACTGAAGGGTGCTGTGCCCTTTAATTAGGCTTCTAGTATGGTCTGCACAAACTGTGCCCTTTGCCAGGCTGCTAGATTCCTTTTAGCAACTGTTGCCCCTTGGAACACTTGACTAGGGCATTGAATCTCATTATGGCTACGCACCTTCCTGAACACTTCCTGCTAAGAACATAGCCTCGTACCCAGACCCACATATGGAACATGGAAAAGGGCCTGGTGACACTTGCCATATGTGCTGAGTTGGTGTATTATGTAAGCGACCACATTCTCTGCTGGATGCATTCAAATTCCCCCGGCAGTTAGCTGGTGGTAAGGGCTAAGTGGAAAGTCCTTGCCAAGCAGCCACCAGAGGTGAGTCGTGGGAGGCTGACTCATCACATATGGGAATTGTGCTGGTGTGTGTGCTTATGTATGTGCGTGTGTGTTTATAAGTAAGCTTGTGTGTGCACGTCTGTGTGAGAGTATGTGCGTCTGTGTGAGAGTATGTGTGTCAGTGTGTGCATGTGACTGTGTGTGTCTGTGTGTGTCTGTCTCTCTGTGTGTCTTAGTGTGAGCGTGTGTGTATGTGTGTGGGCCTAGCTGATGCATATGTATGTGAATGTGTACACTGCATGTATGTGTGTGTGTGTGTGTGTGTGTGTGTGTGTGTGTGTGTGTGTGTGTGTGTGTGTGTGTGGGTGTGTGTGTGTGTGTGTATGTGTGTGTGTGTGTGTGTGTGTGTGTGTGTGTGTGTGTGTGTGTGTGTGTGTGTGTGTGTGTGTGTGTGTGTGTGTGTGTGTGTGTGTGTGTGTGTACCCTTCTGCCAGGTGTGCCGGATGCAAAGTGGGTGTGCATGTCTAGCAATTGGATGAGTTCTGGAGATCTCTTGCTACCCTCCACCGCTACGGCCAAGAACCTGTGGTGGGACATCATCATGATATGCATGTTCTTGGTTGGTAAACTTCACAACAAAATTATAAGCTAATGGAGTAGACCATGAAGAGCCAGGACTTCACAATTCATCATTTCAATTTCAACGTTTCAACCCTACTGGGTCTTCAACAGAACATGTCAGTGACTCACCCATCAGGATTTCCAGCAAATCCGTCTGCTGCCTCCTTGCTGGAGAAGGCATAATACTTGCCCCTGTGGTGCAGAACTCCGATGTTAGGGTCAGCAGGGACAAGCAGACGATCGTGGACGGTGAACATGAACCCACAGTAGCCCTGTGCAGTGCAGGATGGAAGACCATAGTCTAGTAGGTTGTTTGTACAACATAATTGTACATGTAGGTCTAGCCTCCTGCTAAGGGTTGCTAAGGGCAGTTTGCCCTATATACATAGTATAATGTCTAGCCCCTCCCCTTCAGTAGTTGACATTCCAGTTGTAGTAATAATGTGTATTGCCCCACACGTGCATGCACACATACAGCATGCACAAGTCATAGTTATCCACACACCACATACACATGTGCACGAGGGGCTGGCTGCTTACCCCGAGCTCCAATGGCAGACTTTCAAAGTCTTTTGTGGTCTCAGGGAAGAGAAATTCAGCCTTTCGATGTCTGTCCGGGTCCACCCTCTCCTGATGACCGGAGCTCTGCACAGAGTGATCACAATGAACTTCAGTCATCAGATGTGCTGGTTCAGTGCTACAGATTGTGTCTCTGACCTGTGCCCTTCTCTGCTCATCGGTAAGGACCTTCACCGACTGCAGCAGATCCTGGAACCCACCCTCCTCCGCAACATCTGAGGCATTCTAATGAGAGAGGGAGGACATGCACACATGCACACATAGACGCATTTGCACACATACAATGTACACAAACACATAACGATTCACATGCAAACCACACACAATGTACACAAGCAAACACACACGCACACGCGCGCGCGTACACACACACACACACACACACACACACACACACACACACACACACACACATACACACCGTTGTAAATGGTGACATGCTGTTGAGCAGGTTACTCAGCACACTCAGCAGAACCACTTCATCCTGAAATCCGGACCAGACCTGGGAGAGTGTGATGAACAGTGGCTGTGTCCGAGGAATGTGCAGCATGTGGGTGTGAGTGTGTGGAGGGATGGGGAGGAATACAGCATTCAATAAAGTGTGGTGGCAAAAATGTGAGCATTCTGAAGTTGGTAATTATACTGCTGTTTAGCCCACGGTGACAAACCTCCATGTATAATTTTACCATACATACATTGTATGCATCTACATGTATGCCGTACACAGCTAGATTGTAGCAGATGCTTGTAGCAGCACATAGCAGACCCATCCATACCCATGCACTGCCATTTGTCCATTGTGATATTTGTACGACTAAGGCCGCCTCCTAGGTGATTCTGATTGGACAACGTTGAACTTCTGCAGGCACTGCTCACTCACACACTCACGTAGACTTGTGCAGTGGGCACGGCTGTCTTGGCCTGTACAGTCTCCTTGAGGAGTTCCAACTTAGATTGGAACTCTTGCTCCAGTTGGTCAAGATGCTCCGCACATGTGAGGATGTCCCGCTGTGGGCGGAGGGGGATGGAGGGGAGAGGGTGGGACGAGGTGGAGGTGGTGGTGTGCCACTGAACGTATATGAACATCACACTCTGAGTGACCCTACTCTCTCCTATAACAACATTAATTGCGACAGAAACTGGTTTGTGTCCTTCACAGAATCCTCTCCCTAGCTTGTGGGGATATGCAAGAGTTATGCTGTAGGCCTATCAATCGCCAAGAGAGAAGCTACTATGCTTGCACGTCACAGTGGTGCCTGGCATCAATGTTCCCCACATTTAGTCGTACAGAAACCGACCAGGACCCATCGCAGGAAGCCTTGCTGACTGTGAGCACTGAGCCAATTGTCAAGGCATGGCAGCAATACACCGACAGTCATCTCTGAGAGACCACAATGACAACAGTGCCCTGGCTGGCTCACCACCATACTTAATTTTTAAAACAACGACATTAATTTTGTCATTTAATGTCACAAAATCAACCTCAATCAGTACAGTGCAGTGGAAATGGGCTCAGAATGCGGTCAATTTCAGAGCATCAAAAATGTTCATGGGAGGAGGGGGGGGGGGGGGGGGGGGGGGGGGGGGGGGGGGGGGGGGAATTAGGGCCCCCATCAATCTGTCAGTCATACACATCAGCCCCCTACTACATATACAAAACATCTTCTTACACCCCTGCATGGGCTCCATACATGTGTGTATGAACGTATTACTGCCTGCATACAGTTAATAGGTCATTGTGAGTTTAGAGAGGGCCTCCTACCATCAGAACTTTAATGAACGACTCATGCTGTCTACAGTTGATGAGGCTCTGCTTCATCACCAGTACTGAGGGTTCCAGCGGAGGAGGGTGTGGTCAATGATGTGGAGAAGTACAGCTGTGTGTGCATGTGTGTGTGTGTGTGTGTGTGTGTGTGTGTGCATGTGTGTGTGTGTGTGTGTGTGTGTGCATGTGTGTGTGTGTGTGTTGTGTGCATGTGTGTGTGTGTGTGTGTGTGTGTGTGTGTGTGCATGTTTGTGCATGTGTGTGTGTGTGTGAGTGCGTGTGTGCATGTGTGTGTCAGAGTCAGTGTCGTGAACCTTGTGCTTTTTACCCTAACCAGTAATAAGCCAGTTGCACACAAGAGCGAAGGAATTTGATTGATGTGACGTTACATCCGGTTGCTCTCTTATAGCCACGTTAAGTATTGCAGTGAATGGCAAAATTGGCAGGGGGCGGTTTGAAACCTGCGCGTGACTAAAACCATACCGATTACACAGTTCATGTGACTGTGGTGTTTGACAAGGGACCTGGCGGTAAAGACGGTGTGCAAAGAGTGAGAATCGGTTGAAGTACGAACGAGAACAACCCAGTATGCTGGACATACCTGTAACGTGTTGTGGCAACAACCCAAGCCAGGATCCGAGCGCCTTCTTCCACCGATTTCCAAGCGATCCAGGTACGAGACCGAGATGGTTGAGCGTGTTTTGGATGGATGGCAGGCAGCTGAGGTCGCAGTCGTGAGCTTGTTCCAGGCACTTTTCCCGATAGCGATGCCAAAAGAGAACCAACAGCTCGCTCAGGTGTGCTCCCGGTATGTCCGCGGCAGTAAGCGTCACAGAAACCATAGCTAATACCTTCGAAGTATAATAATCTAGCTATGCAGGAACAGAGCCTGAACACTGGAGGCAGGGGGGCTGTAGACGTAGCAAGACCGCTTGGTTCTCGTTCGTACTTCAACCGATTCTCACACTTCACTCACCGTCTTGACCGTCCAGGTCTCCTGTTTATCGCCGCGGTCACTTAAATTGTCTGATCGGCATAGTTTTAATCACGCGCACATTTCAAACGCCCACCTACCGATTTCGCCATTGACTGCAATACTTAACGTAGCTGCAATAGAGCAACCTGATGTGACGTCATACATTCCGTGAATACTTTCGCTTGTGTGCAACTGGCTTATTGGAAGCCTCATATTGGATATTAACCGGTTATTGGCAATTTGGCATGCTATGTCAACCTTGCACTGACATACAGACTTTGCAGTGCGCTAATTCAATCACATCCTTGAGAGTATCTACCTTTACCTCCAGACAACAGCCTGCAAAGGTCTGTATAATTATGCAGAACTTCAGAAATGCATGTACCCACAATCTGGCAAACCACGGTCCAAAACAAACCACAGTCCAAAACAAACCACAGTCCAAAACAAACCACATTCCAGCACTGGCTTACACTTGCAGTTTATCTTGACAGTGCTTCAGTATGCACACAGTCACAGCTGTCATTGTACCCAGCAGGAGGATTGTTAATGGTCTGAAGCCAGCATTCTTCTTGTGGATTAAAACCAGTTATTGGCTGCACTGGAACCATGGTCTGTTTTGTATGATATGACCCATGATTGCCATTACATGGACCTTGAACACTATTCAGTGAGTGAAAATACTAGAAGCAACATGCATGGTGCTGACCAATAAGTATTTGCAAATCCTTTTGTTTCATGTTGCCTTGGCAACCAAATCTTCATGACAGCATGAGACAAAGTCAGTTACATCATGGAACATGTATCCGGCCCATCTGTGGATTGTGATGGTCCTTGAAGCATGTACAGGGCTGCGGGCTCATACACCAGCTGCAGGACTATATAATTGTATTTCGGAGGCTCCGGATACACTACAACAACATAGTCAGTTTACTACATGGTATTACCTCTTTTGTCCCAACTAATCAGCAGAGTTCAAAGTTCACATAATTTAATATTCATAAAAGGAATCACCTCATGTACGATCCCGCCTTTTTTGTCCTGCTCGAGAACGAGACAGTGAGATACTTTTTGAGCTGGCCACTTAGGCCAAAAAGATGAGTCAACAACTGGTGGAAGACGCCCTCAACTACCTCCCACGTACGGGTGAAGCGACGAGGCGTGTGCTGGAATGGCGACTCATCAGACTGAGAAGGGGATGCCGAGCGCGGCACCTCCGGCTTGAGTGAGGAGGGCGATCACGATGGTGACTACATGCCGGACCAGGTCGGAGACCAACACAAGATCTCTAGCATCGGCGCCAACGTTGGCGCTGGTACCGTGGACTAGCGGAAGGGTCGACAGCCTCCCAAGGCGGGCCCGCCAGCCGCAATGAAAGGTCGACAGCCTCCCAAGGCAGACCCACACCCAGGAAGGGTCGACAGCCTCCCAAGGCGGACCCGCACCCTGCAAGGGTCGACAGCCCCGCAAGGCGGACCCACCGTGACTGGGCTCAGCAAGGGTCGACAGCCTCCCAAGGCGGACCCACACCCAGGAAGGGTTGACAGCCTCCCAAGGCGGACCCGCACCCTGCAAGGGTCGACAGCCTCGCAAGGCGGACCCACTGTGACTGGGCTCAGCAAGGGTTGACAGCCTCTCAAGGCGGACCCGCCACCAGCCTAGGGTCGACAGCCTTCAAAGGCGGACCCACACCCAGAGGCGGTGGTTGCTGCAATGATGACAGTATCACGACCACCGTCAAGGCCTTGAGACGGCTATTCGTCATCTGAGGAACCGGAACTACTAGACCAAGATCAGGGTCTGACAGTAGTCTCATCTTGTCTTGACCCAGCATCGCTGGTGAATCAAAGGAAGGTACAGTAGCTAGCTAGTTAGCTACCTGGTACTGTCAAAGTGCCTTCGCAATGAAACACTTGACCACACACATGAGATGCTTCCTCTCCAAGAGGAGTGTTGCTCTATTTAAAGAGCGCCCTAGACCAGATTTGGACTCCTGTGCCACACCCATACAAGGGGACAAGTAATTGTCAGAGTTCCTGGGGGAACACCCAAGCATCCTGATGCTGAGCTAACCAAGGTCCTATTGGCAGTTCTAGCTTCCATGCACCTCTGGCAGATGGACTTGGGATTGCACTGCCTAGAGCCTGTCGACATCACAGGTATGGGCTAGTAGCATGCTGTGTGTGATTAGGCATACATCAGAGCTTGATTCTCAGGCTATAATATGGTTGTCAGATAATGGATCCATTGTGGGGACCTGATGATACTCTAGCTAAGGACACCATTATTTTTGGTGAGGATTTTTCAATCTGCCCTTGCAACCAAGGCAGAGAAGTCACTGCCCTCTCTATAAGGCAGTTGCAATCACAAGAGATGCAAGAAACCTTCAGGTAGGGCAAGAGCTTGCCATGATACTCAACAAATCTGACCAGAACAGAGGAGAATTCTGCTGGGGGAGAGATGTCATATGCTAAAAGCGCTCCTTACCATGATCCAAGGCTATCACTAAAATCAGCTCTAAAATTCCTGCCAAAGCAGCTTGGATGGACAATGATATTAGCCATAAGAAAGGAAGGGGGGGGGGGGGGGGGGGTCGCTGGCTAATTGACTCACCTTTTCAGAAATGGGGAGAAAGTCCACTGACCCCCTTGCTGGAGACAATACCTGGAAGCCCACAGCAAAGCAGCAGCCCAGGAAGGATTCACTTGGACACTGAGAGCTTTGCTCAGGCTTGTCAAAGGAGGTGCAAGACCTGGCTGCAAAGAGGTCCAACAACAGGGAGGGATACATCCCTTGTCCCAGAGTCAGACGGCGGCTCAGGTTACCCAGTGATAAAATGACAACAGATTCCATTTCAGGGTCGGACATGGCAGGATCCTCATGTTTGGTCGAAGCAGTGTACCATATACTCTCTCCACTGAGCCAGCTGTGTCGTCAACGAGCTGGGAATCAAGTCGATCCTCGATATGCTGAGATTGCAGGAAGCAAGGAAACACTTAGCCACAGCGATATCAGATGGAAACTACTGGTAGCTCTTGGATTTGTGATCAACATGAAGAAGTTAGAGCACCCTCTCTCTCCAACATGAGAGTTGGAATTTCTTGGTTTCCTGTTGAATTCCCGCAGCATGATAATTGTCTTGCTGATGCATAAGCTGCATGCCTTGAACCACTAGGTGAAAAGGATGACAGAGTATTTAGGGAAAGACGGCAATACAGGAACTGGCTTCCCTCCTGCATGGGGACAATGGTATACCTGTGCAACTGGCAATTTTTCCTCCGTCTGGAGACAAGTCATGTAAGAGCATGCACTCGAGAGAAGTCTCATATGAGACGGAAATGGAGATATAGCTACCGTCAGATATGGAACGGTGGCTGGACAGCTCCAGTCGTCACGTGGTGAGGAGACCCTTCAGATCACTTGATGGGATCTAATGATCACATATGCACCCAGGATATATGTTGGAGACAAGGGGGTGAATACAGGAGGCCCCTGGACAGCTCACGGAGAGACCTGCCGCATATAAGTGGTATCGAGTTACTGACTGCCTTTCTGGCTGTGTAGTCATTTTCCTCCAAGCGAGCTCCATCCTCTTTCACCTGGACAATGTCTCAGCAGGTGCATTCCTGGACAAGATGGGAGGTACCCATTCTTCTATCCTAAGGGTGCCTTGAAAGAGACATGTATGTTCATGCAGAACATCTAATTCCTGGAGTAGCTAGGGATTGTATGAACAGACTGGGAATCTGGACACAGCACAGATTCCATGCAGTGATTGAAGCCCTTAATGGGGATAGCTCTATAAGCTTGGGGACATGCAGGTTTGGCCCCTTCTCAATCAATATGTTTGCCTTTCCGGATGGGGGCCAACTTCGACGTGGTATTGCAGCTGGAGACCAGACCCAGCAGCCTTGACAGTAGATGCCTTCTCGATCTTATGGAAGGACCATTACCCATACATGTTCCCTCCATTTATCCTCATCCCGTGCTGACTGCACAAACTCGGAGAGGACAGCAGTCCTGATAGCCCCATGCAGTATGGCCAGATTTGGTTTCCTAAGCTTGGCTTGATGGACCTTCCAATCCCGATATTGTGACAAACATTGTGAGGACCTAAATCACCCATTGACAAGGGAGGGTCATCACCTTCCACTGACCGCCTGGCCTGTCTCTGGAGATCGTATCATGTAGTACGTGTAGGTCTTCCAGACCAGGTTACCACTATAAGTCATAGTGACAGTTGACAGAGTCAGCATATATATAATCATTCTAGTAATTCTGGTATTTTTGAACAGGCTGGGCATTGATCCTGGAGTTTCTGCACAAGCAGTTTAAGACTGCAGGGAAACAGTACCGGACAGTACACTCCATGAGGTGACACACAGTCGAAGTGGACAGTAACTATTGGTTTCTCGATCGCTTTAAGGGAGTGTTTAAGTGTTTACCACCAGCTCCCGCAGCATGGGTTGTAGATTTTTATCTTGCATCCAGAACCTCATGCGCACATAATGAAGTTTCATTCAAATTGCAGTCCTGCGAGGTAACTATATTTTATGACCATGTCCAACTCAGACTTGGCTCAGATGTCCAGACTTGATGTCGTTGGGACTTGAATAAACGCTTGCATGGCTCAGATGCCCAGACTTGATGTCATTAATCGGACTTGAATGAACTCTTGGCTCAGATGCCCAGACTTGATGTCATTAATCTGACTTGAATAAACTCTTGGCTCATAGCTATGCCCAGACTTATATTAACTCAAATGTCCAGACTTGGTGTTACTGGACATATGCAATAGTTTAAAAAAAAAAAAAAAAAAAAAATAATAAAAATAAAAAAAAAAAGGATTGTGATCTTGGATTTACAAGATCAAAAGGAAGGGACCTCCAGTGGAGGCCTGTTTTTTACCAGAGGACCTAAAGCTCTCTCCATTGCACAAGCCCTGCACGATTCTATGAGAACCGATTGGAGGGACTGTGGTCGAAACTTGGGAACACTCTTTATCAGTCCGCAAGTCAGCTGAAACAGCTACCATAGGCCACTGGCTGAGGAGGGTTCAGCAGGCATTGACCATGACACCAAGACCTTGGCACATTCTACTCGTGCAAGATTCGCTGGACGTTCAGCTGCAGATATCATGAAGGATGACTGTTGGAGCTCTATATACCTCCAGATTCTTCATAGACAACAGACTCAGGCAGTTTGGTTGTGGAGTGCTGATGAAGCAGCAATCCTCCAGACAACAGTGGTGGGCTTTGAACGATACCATGTAGTAAACTGACTATGTTGTTGTAGTGTATCCGGAGCCTCCGAAATACAATTACAGATTCCTCAAGGATTGTAGCAATCTGATGAGGAGGATGAATTGTATGAGGAGGTGGAGGATACACGGAGACAACATAGTCAGTTTCCCACCCTGACCCTTTTCCCATCTCGGTGGTACTATTACCACACCATCACTATGTACACATCGATTGGCAAGTATAAACTTCTAACAAGAATTGTGGGGAAGGTCCCAATGGGACACCACAGCTAACTGTACTTCAGTCGACTTCCTATGCTTTTAGATTAAGGCCAGCCAATGGATCATCCTAAGGCCATCAAACTGACCATGAATATCTTTAAATCGAGTAATCCTTGCATTGTCTGACAATAATATTGTCCAGGATGAGAAGGCTGCCATTTGTCTTTTTTCTCAGGTGTTGATAACATGAATGTTGATAACTGTTGATTACTCCTTTTACTGCGTTCCTTCGCATTCCAAAAAAGGCGGGATCGTACATGAGGTGATTCCTTTTATGAAAAGTAATAAAAAACATTTAAAATGTAACAGGATGTAGGGATACCAGAACCGCAAAAAGTAAGGAAACAAGGTAGGGATGATCACACAAAACAGTGAAGTATACAATCCCCCTACATATCTTTTTTCATTATACACGTATTATGGAAAAAGATATGTAGGGGGATTGTATACTTCACTGTTTTGTGTGATCATCCCTACCTTGTTTCCTTACTTTTTGCGGTTCTGGTATCCCTACATCCTGTTACATTTTAAATGTTTTTTATTACTTGTTTATGTCATTTTTTTTAGTAGCAGGCGCATGCATACTGGACTCTGGCATTTACACTGCCAGCAATGGCTGAAGAATCAGACCCAAGCATCTCAAAAGCCAACCCTTTTCTGGATGGATACTAAGCCAGTGTTCCCGGTCCCTGAGCTGAAGACCATAGCTAAGTATAGTGTAGCTAAAATAGCTATTCCAGATAGTAGTAGCGACACATTGTTGAGTCTTTAGATAGGCATTCACCCCTCTCACAGAACACAGTCTAGTAACCTATATAGCACAGAGAATTTACCTCAGTCTAGTTATGGTAACACAACAGCGCAAGGCACTTCTAATTCAGCGATCTTGAATAATAATTACGTATCGTTGCTAAGTGATCGTTTAAGTGCGCATGCGTACAAACATGAAAATGGCGTGACAAATGAAGCCATAGTTATTGAGTGGGCAGCTGTAGCCGCCTGGTGAAGACTTGGAGGTTGCATAAAACGATGGGCTGGTGCACTGCTCGGTGTAAAATGCTGCTGTTTCGTGCGAAAACCATCATGGGTGATTGAGGCGACGACGAGCTAGCCCGTCTGAAGAAAGAAGAAAGAAGAAGAAGAAGAAGAAGAAAGAAAAACAATTTGCCCGTTTTGCGAGCGCCTGGTGTGGTACTTTCGCGACGGGTTTTCGCGACGCGAGGAGTCTTGTTGGTCATGAAAACACTCGAAGATGAACGGTATGTGGTTATAAAGGCTTATAAGTGTACCGTTTCTGAGATTTGGAGAGATTTTTTTGTATTAGCATATATTGCGTGTACGTCGTATCCCTACATACGGAGTCTACCGACTCTGTGATATTAAATTATGTGAACTTTGAACTCTGCTGATTAGTTGGGACAAAAGAGGTAATACCATGTAGTAAACTGACTATGTTGTCTCCGTGTATCCTCCACCTCATACAATTCATCCTCCTCATCAGATTGCTACAATCCTTGAGGAATCTGTAATTATGGTGAGGTGCTAACCTGTGAACTGGAATGCGAGTGTGAGTGTCCTGGCCATTTCTCCCTCAATACTTTGGCTGGTCACTTGCAAAGCATCTCGTAGGATTGAGGGCACTGTTTGTGTATGTGTGTGTGTGGGTGTGTGTGTGTGTGTGGGTGTGTGTGTGTGTGCGTGTGTGTGTGTGTGTGTGTATGTGGGTAGGCATGTAAATGTATAGTTTAGCCATGTGTAAGTATCATAATTACAAGTAGCTGAGCTCGCTTCACTCGCTCAGCTACTTCCCCCTTGTTCGCCTACGTGTGTAATTCGGTGCTGGACAGCTCTCCGTCAGAGCTGCTGCTCCCCGTTTGCGTCCGCTTCAGCTGCTGCTCGCCACTAAGACTTGTGTCTGCTTCAGCTGCTACTCCCCGATTGCGTCCGTTTCAACTGCTCCCCGATTGCGTCCGCTTCGGCTGTTGCTCCTCGATTGCGTCCACCGCAAGTTCAACTGCTGCTCCGGCTTCACCTGCAGCTCCCCGATTGCGTGCGCTTCGGCTGCTGCTCCCCGATTGCGTCCACTTCAACTGCTGCTCCCTGATTGCATCCGCTTAACGCTTGTAGCCTCACCTGTTCTGGAAGATTCCAGCCCATGCGTATAATGTGTTCTCCGCGGAGTTCGAGGTTCAAGAAGTACGAAGGTCGTGCATCACTAGTCTAGTCCCACCCCACGAACATCCCACTTCCGTCACTCACACACACACACACACACACACAGTTAAAATCTTAATAGATTGAGTAATAAGTACATTTCTTTGAATCATGCCTTGTTTGTGTTCTAGTTGAGCAAATCATGTCATATGGTATTGACTTACAAGCTGTTGTGGCAGTGGATTTGCCATACCACGTGGCAGAACTAGTCACTATGCTTGAATGCGAGTGTCATGTGGAGGTATGTGCGCATTCATCGAGTGTGAATGTACACGTGCTCGTTCCCAGCAATCAAAAACTGGAGGTGTAGAAGGCCTGGGAACGAGGCTACATCTGAGTGTGTACGTACATGTGAACTCAATCTTGTAGTTAACTCACAGTTGTCGATCCCTTCCCCGCCTTTTCCACAATCGCGATTAAAGAGGCGGATGCCGGTGACGATGCTGGTGAGCTCCATCAGCTGCTTCTCCTTGTCCAGCTTGCTCAGAGCCATGAATGTGCCCAACTCTGTCTGGGGGAACACACTCTGCAGAGCAGCTACGTACGTGTGCGTTGTGTGTGGGTGTGATTGTGTGTGTTGGGGTGTGTGTGTGTGTGTGTGTGTGCGTGTGTGTGTTGTGTGTGCGCATGTGTGAGTGTGTGTGTGGGTGTGTGCATGTGTGTTAATTGTGTGTGTGTGTTGTCCATAAACATCATGTGCACCACTCGCACACCACACATACACACCACACACACACATGCATTATACACACACAATGTACACACACACACACAACACATACATATACACACATTTGCACACACACATACACACCACACATATTACACACACCACACACACACATATATACACACACAATGTACACACACACACAACACATACAAATACACACATTTGCACACACACATACACACCACATAGCCTCGTTTCCAGGCTCCACCCCAGCTTTTGTCGCTTGCAGTACGAAAAGCGCGGAGAAGGCCTGGAAGGGTTTCGCACGTGATGCGTGCCGCGACTGTCATAAAACGTCATCCGTTCAAGACCACTATGTGCTAGTACAGTAGCTCGATCGCATACGGAGACAAGTCAACGGCCAGAAGAGAGCCTCACCGACTTATCCAAGCTAGAAGTCTTACCTTCGAAGTAGTGCTGAGCTGCAAGTGTTGTACTTTCCAGAGCGATGGCTCACTGCACGGAGTGAACAGTCAAAGCGCTTTGAGTTATAACTGTTGTATTGCAGCCATCTCTCAGTGGTTTTGTTTCAAATCGAGGTATGTTGTATAGGTAGGACCTGCCTCTCGTCTGGAGTTTGTCTGGTCTCTGTAGCGCTTCTGGAACAGGCGATAGCAGGTTGAATACTGTGAGTATGTATTAACGGAATCCGTGACGTCAGCGGCGGCACGCATCACGTGCGAAACCCTTCCAGGCCTTCTCCGCGCTTTTCGTACTGCAAGCGACAAAAGCTGTGGTGGAGGCCTGGGAACAAGGCTACACACCACACACATACATGCATATGCATTATGCACACACATACAATGTATACGCACAACACACACATATAAACACACACACACACACACACACACACACACACACACCACACACATACACACACACACACACACACACACACACACACACACCACACACATACACACACCCCTCACCTGTTGCCTCCCTCACAACTGCAATTTCAGTGGATGAGCCCAGTCCAGAGCGAAGCAACACATACGACACTATCTTGCGATAGAGGGCTGTCAGATGTTGGGAGAAGAGTGGGACACTATTATAATACTATGCTCTTCCAGTACATTGTATTACTGATACCAGTATTGAAATTAACACTCAGCACTGGTTACTTGTCTGCTTTATAACATTCCAATAATCTTATTGACCAATGAGAGGGCAGCAGTATTACATCATTACCTATTTGGCATGTGAGCAAGCAGCATGATGTAAAATTAGTGTGTCCTCATTGAATGTTGAAAAGTGGACACACAGCCTGACAGCGTGGAAAGGATACTGGGGACAGCACATGGAGTATGCACACACACACACACACACACACACACACACACACACACACACACACACACACACACACACACACACACACACACACACACACACACCACACCACACCACATGCCACACACACACACACACACACACACACACCACCACCACATGCCACACACACACACACACACACCACACCACATGCCACACACCCTCCAACTCGTCTCTGCTTCGAGCCCTGGTGTCAGCTATCTCCCTCACAATGGGCAGCATCCTGGCATCAAGAACATGGCGGTGCTCCTGGAGAAACTCGCCTAGTGGAAGGGGTGAACGAAAGAATGTAATCTTAAAACCACAACCCAAGACAACAGCAGGCAACACTGCCCAATGAGACGGCACAGAGCAGCATATTGAGTTCCTACGAGAAATGCTAGTGCACTGTGTACGATGTAGAAATGCATATGAGGGAGACGGGAGTAACAAACAAAGCCACTCACTCCTAGTAGAGTAGTTCATGTCAAAGTGGACCTGCATCTTGACAGTGTCCAGGGCAGGGGAGGATACGTCCAGCAGGTGACTCACACATGTCTGGAGGAGAGGAGGAGAGGAAGAGGGGAGGTGGGGGGAGGTGGAGGAGAGGAAGAGGGGAGGTGGGGGGAGGTGGAGGAGAGGAAGAGGGGAGGTGGGGGGAGGTGGAGGAGAGGAAGAGGGGAAGTGGGGGAGGTGGAGGAGAGGAAGAGGGGAAGTGGGGGAGGTGGAGGAGAGGATGAGGGGAGGTGGGGGAGGTGGAGGAGAGGAAGAGGGGAAGTGGGGGAGGTGGAGGAGAGGAAGAGGGGAAATGGGGGGAGGCGGAGGAGAGGAAGAGGGGAAGTGGGAGGAGGTGGAGGAGAGGAAAAGGGGAAGTGAGGGGAGGTGGAGGAGAGGAAGAGGGGAAGTGGGGGGAGGTGGAGGAGAGGAAGAGGGGAAGTGGGGGGAGGTGGAGGAGAGGAAGAGGGGAAGTGGGGGGAGGTGGAGGAGAGGAAGTGGGGGGAGGTGGAGGAGAGGAAGAGGGGAATTAGGAGGAGGTGGAGGAGAGGTAGTGGAGAGGATAGGTGGATGTGAGGTGGAATGGGGGGGAGGTGGAGTGAGATGGAGGAGAGGTGGAGGGGAGGAGAGGTGGAGGAGAGGAGAGGTGGAGGAGAGGAGAGGTAGAGGAGAAGAGGGGTGGAGGAGAGATGGAGGGGTTGTGGAGGAGAGGTGGACATGAGTGTGTGGGTTGGTTAGAAGTTGTATATTATGGGATATTTAGTTATAGGGCCAGCTGGCCAATACTACTGGTTGAAGCTAAGTTTGAATCTATGTAACTGTTCTGCGTTCTCTGGACCACCACCTCCCCTCCACTTCTCCTCCCCTCCACATCTCATCCATCACCCTTCCACCTCTCCTCCCCCTACAACTTCTCTAACCAACCCACATACACAACTCGATCTAACACAACTTCTCTAACCAACCCACACACACAACATCTCTAACCAACCCACACATTCATGAATGCTAAGGCTCCCGGAGGAGACCAATGACACGTCATAAAGTGAAGAGGAGTTGGGGGGAAGCTAGACACCATTGCAGCAAGGACTCAGACTAGACTTATAGTCTTGACGTGACCACTGTAAGCACTCATTGGGCACATGTACAAATATTAGCTATGAGTTATTCATGCATCAGTAATCAAAGGTTGGAGGCTCACTTGAATGAGTTTCTGGACATCTTCCTTAGTGAGTGTTCTCTCCACATTGAATTCATTGTCTGGGTCGAGGACTGCAGCCTTCACCTATACCAGTGCGTGTGGTGAGGAGTGTGCAGGTGTGGTGGGTGAGGGAGGAATGTGCAGGTGTGGTAGGTGAGGGAGGAGTGTGCAGGTGTGGTAGGTGAGGGAGGAGTGTGCAGGTGTGGTAGGTGAGGGAGGAATGTGCAGGTGTGGTAGGTGAGGGAGGAGTGTGCAGGTGTGGTAGGTGAGGGAGGGGTGTGCAGGTGTGGTAGGTGAGGGAGGAGTGTGCAGGTGTGGTAGGTGAGGGAGGAGTGTACAGGTGTGTTGAGTGAAGGGGAGGAGTGGTTTAATCAATACTGCTGAACATACTACTGCCTTCAAGAAGGCAGCATAAATCTCTAAGGTATGACATGACACGTGTAAGGCCTCCCATGACCAGACACAGGCCCATCACATGTGGCTTACAAATTAAGTTAAGGTCACCAGTACAGCCTCGACCCCTTGTCCCAATGTCCACAAAGGTCAGACCCTAGCCTCGTTCCCAGGCCCACGTGCCGTTTCGGTTGCACGAAAGAATGCGGAGGGCCTGGTATGTTTCCTCACGTGGGCATTACGTAATCGTCAAGCGGCCAAAATTTTCAGAACGAAAAAGCGAAGTTTTGCGTATTGTTCAACCAACTACACGTTCAACGCTTGGTGTGTATGACAGTCGCCCCCCGCTAGCTACATACGTGTGGTAAGTTACCTCGTACCTTTGCTCTTCTTGCTGTTCTGAGCCCCAGTTCGCCCACGTTCAATTAAGTCCTTTCTACCACCTTTCTACCCTCGATGTCATGCACGTGAGGAAACATACCAGGCCCTCCGCGTTCTTTCGTGCAACCGAAACGGCGCGCGGGCCTGGGAACGAGGCTAGTCAGACCCTTCACATGGGGAGGAGGAATGGCCCCTCAGCAGGTCCATGATTCATTGCTACACATGCACATGGCTTACAAATTAAGTTAAGGTCACCGGTACAGCCTTGACCCCTTGTCCCCATATCCACAAAGGTCATACCCTTCACATGGGGAGGAGGAATGGTCTGGTACCCTGGTGTATGCTTATATTGTCCACTCACAAGGTATGGTCACTATTGACCTGATCGTAACACCCCTCAAAACACTTGGGGGTAATACAGCATAGCACAGTGATTTGCCGTGTCAGGCCACGGGCAACACTGAAACCCATTCAAATTGTCAGGTCATGTATAATTTCTGACTTGGGGACAACTCGAACATACTAGGTACATGCCCAGATCCTTCCTCCTCTCAGTGTGAAGGGTCTGGTTCCGAGACTAGACTAGAGGACTTCACTAGCCTCGCCGGCCAGCCTCTGCGAGACTAGGACTTCACCACATGTAGCACAGCTAGCTATAGTCTCGCGGGCCAGACCCTCCCCGTAGTGGGTGTGCTGAACCGCGAAACTATAGCACAGCTACCACACAGACTAATGGCTCACCATGAACGCGGCTAGTGTCTCTGAAACGCTCTTCCCTTGGGAACTGCATTCCAGACAGATCTCACGAATGATGTTCTTTATTACGCTCTCTGCCTGTGTTCTGCCTGCCATCGCACAATTACGGTTGACCGGTTGTCATGGAAATAATAATCACGTGACTATAAAACTACTTAATGCAGCCCCACCCACCACTCTGCTGCGGTTATCTCCCATTTACTGCGTGCGATCTCACTAGGTAGGAGGAAAACACAGATGTACTCATGCTGCGCTAGCTGTTAAGTTTACACTTCAACTAGTGTCGCTAGTAAACACGCATCATGTGATATCAAATAAGCTCGACTATATATACCATGAAACATCGGACCTTGAGAGACAATTTTTCTTCAAGGTCCCAAATAATTGGTTTCAACCTCCGAGAAGAGGACAGTAAACCTCCCATAGTGGACCCTGCGAGATACGGATGCAGCCAGGACTTGGTATGGTCATTGCGTGTACACTGTACAGGACCACTGTTGTATGATACAAGGTGTGTTTGATCAATGCCGGGTGCATCATCTGTCATTATATGCAGATCACTTACAGCATGCAGTAACTGAGAGGTCTCCCAGTGGACCAAACTGAGACTGTTGGGGCAATATTCTGCTCTCATTGCCGTACCCAGTTGCTCATGGACCCATGGACTGAACAGTAGGATGATTGGAAAGCAAGCATTGCCTCAACATTCTCACAGAACCCAACAACCCCCTGACAGCAAGATACATTGCCTAGAGGGGATAGACAATAGTGAATGTCAGCCTTAATATTGTACTTGCATAGATTTTGCTGCTGTCAGGCTGCATGTCTACTTTGGCAGGTGCCAACTGGGATGTGCACCTATATAGCTATCGTGTTCAATTTACTCGAATTGATGCATTCACATGTGCAGGAATCCCACACCAAATGTGATACTCCATAGCTACCGTGAATTATACAGCCACCATCATCCTATATGGTGTACTATCATTCACCAACACAACACTCTGGCCATGTTCATACTATAGGTAGATCATGCAGAAAGGAAATTGGTGGGGTCCATTAGTGTGATGCATAGTAGACCACTAATGATCAGCTTAATATCGCGACTAGGGATCGAAACAGCAATAGAATGTACTCTCATTTGGCTGAAGTAAGAGGATGATTGGCATGGATTGCTCTTGCAGCTATATACATATAAATATAGTGCTGCAAGCTGTATGGGCCACATGCACAGCATGCAATGCACTTCATCATGCAGTAGCTGAGTGATATGCTCTATTTGCCTTATATAGTCAAAGGAGGGTTCCAGGTGCTCCCCCTCCTTTCCTGATCTGATTTGCTTTTGTTGATGTGCTCGTTAGGTTCTATGGTATGCTTCTTTGAAGTGGTCATATAGATCTAGGTTTGTCCTTTCCCAGAACTTATCTTGACAGTCCTTTCCGCTGTCCTTTCACTTGCCATTGGTGCCATTGTCTATTCCCTTGCGCATTGGTGCATACTTTGCTGGACGACAAGATTGTTTGAGTAATTTAAACTGTGTAGTCCTGGAATGATATACCAGCAGACTGACCTATAGGCCCAGCATTATATTAGTTAATGAACAAAATATAATATTGTACTATGCCATGGCACATAAAACAGTCAAATGTGCAAGCTACACTGTACACTAATAGTGTGGCATTACAGTCTAGAAAATTTTACACTTCATGTTCTACTGGCTATGTCAGTAAATCTGGTGGAGAAATAGGTGTCACACTGTCCAACTGTGCTTAGCTGGAGATCATCTTCGGATGGCACACTAGAATGCGTATGCATACCAGAATCTGCTTTGCTCTGACAGTCTGGCTGTGCTGAAGAAGGCCACTCATGTGATGGAGTAAAGTGTGTGTCGTAGCCCTGGACTGGATGTGGAGTAGATACATCGGCGGTTTGCTGAAGGATGGGAGTCACTTCAGACAATGGTTTGCGCCGCCCCGTAAGGACACGTCTCTTGCGACTATTACTTGGGCGACTGCTGCAGTGCAGCATTCTGAACAATTTTGTGAGGGGGTTCCAAAAGAGTCTCTTTCGCATCATTCTTGAGAGGAACACATACAAGATAGCATTAATCCATCCTTGGCTTGAGTCTGCAACCACCTGTGAATATGGATTGCACGATACAAGTAATAGATTAGTCTATTCAGATCATAAGAAAGTGCTAAGAGGTAGAAAAACACACAATGTTATGAACTTGAGCTTATGGAAGACCATTATGATTGTCACTATCACTGCAAAATGAAAGTACGGTTAATGTTGATTCAACCTAAATTGGGTGTTATCAGTTGCAGTTTGGCATCTTCCCCTACTCAAAATTCCCCTTGTTTATCCCAGTATGGATGGCCTATGCAATAGCTGGTGTGTGAATATAACAACAATGAATACTGTTAAACCAACCCAGTCATCATGTGAATACAGTTGTACCCACATCATGGTAGGAAATTGCAACAACAAAGGAATGTTACTACAGTTTACATGGACATCCTTGCACTATAGTGGGGGTTTGCAGAGCTGCGGCACCAGATCCTGAACAGGTGTGCAATTCACAGAATTGCAACTCAAACAACCAATCCAGGTTAACAGTGTACATATTAAACTATATAGTTGTTAACAAAGTCATTACGGATTTTACACTGTATAATTATAAACTAGTTGCTTTATGTTAGATCTACCTGTAGAATGGTTATAACATAGAAAAATGTTCGTAATGAACTTCCATCGCATGGATTGGTGTTAAAGGCAGGTGTGGAGAGTAGGATGTACTAGCTGTGTTCCATATACGTAGAATAGTGTAGACAATAGGTATCAACAACAGACGCTTTTCAACGTTCCTTCCAGTTGAGCCAAGGTTTAGCTTCCGCCTCTGAGAAAGAAAAACAGGATTACTGCAGTACCTTAATGCGCATTAGGTCCATGAGATAACTACAACACCATATTAATGGTATGTCCCAATAAAATGAACTGTAGCTAGTCTTACACATCATGTCAATATCTTGGGACACATACTCAGGTCGGGGATTCAGTAACAATTCAGCAGTAAGTGCACATGCACCTCCTCAAGCTAGACTGGTGACAGACCTCAATCTTGTGCTACTTACAATGTACAAGTCATGCAGTTTACCTGTCTGCAGACGTGCACACCAACGACAGTGTATAGTATACTGACAAATGCACAGCTGATGAGCTCTGGAAACCAACCACCAAGTAGAAGCAGCAGTATATTCTCTCCTGAAGACCCATCTGGTTTTGTACAGCACACCAGCCAGCCAGGGTACAGTCCAAGTTTGTCTAAAACTAGCAAAGGTAAAGCAATGGTAACAGGCAATCCCCAGGCTAGAATGTTATATAATGGCATCAGTTTCATAGCCAGTGACGCCACCTTGAAAACGTATAGCATGAAGAAGTAAAATGCAAGCGCCGAAGTCCACACAAATGTACTCCAGGACCCAAGTAGGGTTACAAATCCTTGTATCTTGCAAACGATCTGGTACACTTCACAGTTCTCCGGTTTTGTCTCCTTATAGTAAACAAAGTAGTTGATGCCGGCTACAATCAGTGAGATGGAATAGACCAAGTCTGCTAGAGCCAGAACGGTGATGATGGTTTGAGCTCCCTTTCTAATATCCTTCAACGCAGCATATGCTATCAGAATCAGAATTGCTCCAAGACAGGACATGGCACTTGATGCAACTAGGATACAACAGGTAGCCAAACTTCCAGCTAGGCTCTCCACAGTTCTGTTGCCACAGTCATAGGTCACCCTAGGGCAGACCTGGTCCTCATGAGATCCAGGATCCATTTTAAATCTGCATTCAGTTGTCCGAGTGTAGTACGCACGTACCACTAAAGCGAGAGATAAACATACAGTTAGCTAAGAGCTAAGAGGTGGGGTCATAATTATGACGTTTCATGTTACTGGAATGGAATAGCTAACGGACATGACAGCGCATATGAATATCTGAGGTGTTTCCATCGTAGTGCAACCATCCTCTTTTACTCTCTAGTTGCTCGCATGTAGCTACCTTATTTTCTCATAATTCATTTTCGTACAAGAGTTTTCTGTATAATCTTTTTCTCACCCATTACATGCATAATACACTGTACATGTACACTGTTGTTTTTCCATCGTAGTCCTAATCTTGCGACGCCGTTTCACCAACTGTTTTTTTTTTAGACATGGAAATTTGTCCGGCAGGAGGTACATGCTTAAAAGTATAGGTTACAGACATGCATGCACATTGAGCACTGGCCCTGGCCCTAATATACCCTAACCCGTCACCCCACCTTCTGCTGGACAAATAATTTTTGAGCGATGCATAATTACCCCAATCCTATTTGGGAAATATTGATGCAGCTACATACACAATTTACATTTCAGCAAAGGGTTGGCATCAAAATCAGTACCCTAGTAGCTAGCTACTACTAATCATGACTGCTTAGACACGGCATATCTCTGACACTGTGGTGGTGGAGTTCTAGCCAGCGCTCCATCCATCCACCGTAAGCCATGAAGCGAGGCAAGTGTAGCTAGTGTGCCGGAGAGTTGTCTACATCTTGAAGATTGCTCTCAGCACCATTAGCTAGCTAGCTACGTCACGGTCAGGAGAGGCTGTTAGAAGAGCCAGCATGACTCTCATGCTCATTCTCAGGTGTCCAGTCATCATGCAGGGTAGGAACTTTGTCAATGGCTGGTCAATCCCCTCCTTAGATAGCTAAAGGATGGGCTTTACTATAGCCATGATTTACTGTGCTGCTGTGATCAGGCTGTCTGTTGTGTTTGCATACAAGTAACTGTATTGCAATTCACACTGTCTCTAACATCAGTTAGCTACTGGTATTACACTTAATTCAGCATCGTACTTGTACCCTCATTCACAACTCTTTCTGTCTCTAGCTAATGTTGAACCAATAAAACTTTCAGGGAAGAGGACAAGTGTTGAAAACCTTCAGCAATTCTTGTGCTCACCATGACCTTGATGAAGAATTCTAGTATAGTGACACCCTCTTGACCAATCAGATTGCAGTAAAATACGGTGACAGCTGCTATTGGGCAAATTTAATACAAAGCAGAATGTCATGAGGACAGCAACAACTGAATTTGCTATGTAGCTACAAAGGCTGTGAAGTTTACATAGATCCATGATAGCTAAGTACTCTATGGAGCAAGTGCATTGTTCCTTCAAACAAAGATCCTCATCATGTATATCTGAACAGCAACACTGAAAAATCCAGTAGCAAAGTAAACTTCTCAGCCCACAAGTGTAGCCACATCAATTAATATTGTTGCAGTACTCCATGGACTATTGTCTATTATATAATCAATGAGTGACTATGACTCCAAACGCCATTCATTGACATTCCCTCCGCTGTGGAGTCATGATACGTATAACTGTTAGCTGGCTATCACTGGTCAGAAACTACTTTCCCTAGCAAAACAATGAGGATACGTGCCATCAAGTTTGCTGTAGTACTAAGTTTTACTGCATTCATTGTATCCTGTAAGGCCCAGGGTACATGCGAGAGCCAGGATGCAGATGTCCTGATTCTGGGTGCAGGCATGGCTGGGATAGCTGCAGCCAAAACCCTCTCTGACAGTGGAGTGACCAACTTTGTCATCCTGGAAGCAAGGGATGAGATTGGAGGGAGAATGAGGGCTGCAGACTTTGCTGGAGTCAAGATCGAACTGGGTGCAAACTGGATCCAAGGAGTGGACCCATCAGGATCAGGACGGTACAAAGTCAATCCACTCTGGGCTCTCAAGCAGCAGTGTGGCCTACAGGGCGTGTTTAGTGATTACAACTCTTTGGTGGTGTACAGCAGCGAAGGAGTAAATGTCACAGGAGAACTGCCTTGGAGTGAAATAAACACTGCTCTTGAGAAAGTGTCGAATCTGAGCAAGCAGAGGCAGGAGGAAGGAAAGGATGATATATCCATTAGGGATGCACTGGTTATGAGCAATTGGAAGCCCACAACTCCTGAGGATAACTTTGTTGATTGGTTTAAGTCTGATTGGTGCGATGCTATCCCACCTGAAAACGTGTCTCTCTTTGCTTCAGAGACTGGTGAAATGGCGAATGAGGAATTTGGGGAGGGTCTTTTCTTTGTTACTGACCAACGTGGATTTGCATTCATAGTGCGGTGCTTGGCTGATGAATTTCTCCAAGAAGGAGACAATCGCCTTCATCTCGACGCCAATGTCAGCGCTGTTGAGTACACTGATGATTGTGTGTGTGCCACTGCCACTGAGAATGGACAGCAAACAAGGTACTGTTCATCATATGGCATACTGACCTTCAGCCTCGGTGTGCTGCAGCATGGTGTAATATCATTCAATCCACCTCTTTCACAAGAGAAGTTGGATGCCATCAACATGTTCGACTTTGTTCTGTTCCAGAAAGTCTTTGTCGAGTTCAATGCAACCTTTTGGGACTCTGATGTACAGTTTTTTGGCCGTGCTGTCAATGATCGTGAGAATTATACAATGTTTCAACCACTTGGACTATATTTTGATCAGCAACCAAATGCACTTTTCGCCACTCTTACAGGTGCAACAGGATTTCAAGTTCAAGCACAGCCCATTGAGCTTACAGAGAAGCAGATTCGACAAGCTCTAGAAAGTGCCTACGGTGATTTTCAGGCTGAATTAGTCGATATACTTGTACCAGACTGGGCATCCAACCCACTGTACTTTGGAACTTACAGCAGCCCAAAAGTTAATGTCACCAATCAATCTTACGTTGACCTGGCAGCTCCCCTTGGCAACCTGTATTTCAGTGGTGAGGCCACCAGTGAATATTACTATGCGTATGTGCATGGTGCTTACCTTGCTGGTATTGATACAGCTAATGCTGTACTCAGTGCCCAAACTGCCACCAATGCTGCACACATTGAAGCATTTTTCAATGTCAGAATCCTTGCTGTGTTGATTGTAGCTAGTGCCTTGGTTGTTTGTGTGAACTGATTAGCACACTACTGAACAGGTAAATTTTGTAACCAAATTGCATTTGTTTGCATGGTTTTATGAGACGATACTATAACTATGGCTCTATGGATATCGGGTGTTATTTCTAGTCATAAACAGCTGGAGAACTGGCTGGGTGAGTGCTAGTGACTATTTCAGGGTAAGACGAGGTACTGTACATGTTCCTTCAGAGTGCTATAGGCTTGTCTACATTATTGCCTGCTTTGTGGACTTCCAAAAAGCTTTCGACTCAGTGGAACATTGCCTACTGTGGCAAAAGCTGGCAGACAGTGGGATAAGTGACAAACTGCTGCATCTATTGCAAAGCATGTATGGCAATGCATCATCAGCGCTGTAACAGTTGTTAAATGGCCGCATTTCCCCTGTTTTTTCATGCATGAGAGGAGTTAGACAGGGTTGCAACCTAAGCCCTTTACTCTTCTGCTTATATGTAGCAGACCTTGAGCAAACTCTGCGAAATGAACAATCTGGTGCTGTCACCTTGTACATACAAGATTACCCCTACTAGTGTACAGGTTCACCGACGATTTTGCAAGTTTGCACTTGGTCTCCCACAATCTGCCACAAACCTAGCTATTTATGGTGAGCTGGGAAGGTTCCCACTGGAAATCCGCAGGAATGCTATTATAATCAAATTTTGGCTGAGGCTTGCTACTAACTGGGATATATCACCCCTGCTGAAAGAAGCATATCTACTTCTCTCCTCTCTTCCTTCAGCCAAGTCATGGCTGAGCCAGATTATAAACCTGCTCGATCGTACAGGCTTTGGCAATGTGTGGCTGAACCCAACTAGTGTTGACCCAACAGGCTTCATCTCAGATTTCTCCCGGAGATGTGAAGATCAATACATACAATCTTGGGAGAGTGAGCTCAATGCCTCCTCCGGGGAAACTGAGAACTTACCATTTATTTAAGAAAGAATTCTCCTGTGAAGCGTATTTGAATCTACCTCCCTACCTTCGAGTGCCAATCACAAAACGTAGAGCAAGTGCCCACCCATTAAGAATTGAGACCGGACGTTATGCCCTCCCCACCCCTTTGCCAGTAGAACAACGAACCTGCTGGTTTTGTACAATCAGGTTGAGGACGAACCTCATTTCCTCATTGCCTGCAAACTCTATGACAACAGCAATGCAAGAGGTGTGCTATTCGATCGATGCTCAATTCTGAACCCAGCATTCTCCACAGATACAGATAAAATGATCTTTATATTCCAAAGTGATGATAGTAATGTATTTAAACATTTAGGATACTATATTAGTTATGCATTGAATATCCGACATAAAGCACTCCAGTCAATTGTATAATCCTCTGTATTTTGACTATTGGGCCTTCCTGGCCTCTATTGTCATTAAATTTATTATTATGCGAGTAGACTCACCAATGAGGAACTGAAGTACGAACTGTACTACTTGGTGATGAACCAATCTGTGCCGCTGAGGAGGTGGGCAATCCTGAGACTTAAGTTAAGAACTATAGTTCAACTTGCTGTCGTCACATGCCCAAACAGTTCAGATCTAGCTATGTCATAGATGGTCTTACCTTCAACAATTTTGTTAGCAGCACGCAACAGCTCATAGCAGGGGTTGCCATGACAATAACTGTCTGTGCAGATGTTGGAGAATAGAGACACCGTTGCAAGAGATGAGTGTCAATTTGGACCTGAATGACCATTGCAAGAGATGAGTGTCAATTTGGACCTGAATGGCTCCTTCAGTCTATGAGTTTAGTTTGGAGGTGTCACATGTGGGGTAGCAACATCACATCTGCTTGCTCTTGCTGCTCCTGCTCATGGCCATCACCACACGCATTTCAATTGGCTTTGGCAATGCCAGTAATGACATCTTGCATGCTAGTACATGTAGCTATAGCTGGTGGAATATTTCCAGGACTATAATTATATTATGTATAGTATGTTGATTTGTTTATAACAGATCGGTACACACAGGTATGTACACGTGTGTAAACAAGTCATTCGCAGTACTGTAGCTATATAGCGATGGAATTTCCTTGACTGCATGCAGCTCTCCTAATTGGTGGATAAAAGGGGCTTGTAGGGCTCAGTAAAGTTGGTACAGAATCGATCCCCAACCAACAGTGTGATCTGCATGTTATTGGCAGCAATTCATGCGATAAGCATGTCTACATGTTTATCACCAGCCAGTACGTAGTCTACTGTGTATAGCTACATTATAGTGTGTTGACTGCTGACCCTGACAATCAATCTATCATAAAGAATGTATAGGTGCAAGAAATTGGACCAATTCACGTTCCAAAATTATTGTCCCCCCAACAAATGACACCACTTTAGGAACATTTTGAAGATGAATAAATCTGGCAGTATAATCTTGCAAAACAAAAGACAGCGCATTTTGAATATAATATTATGGCAAGCACAACTACATGTATGTACGGAATAAGATTAATGTCCACGGGGAATCTAGCTGGTTTCAGTTTATATCACAACTTGATTCAGAGTTGTTCTTCCCCGGTCACCTGTGTTTGTGTTCGGTGTTGTGGAAAACCAGAAAATCACAGACTTGATGCCAGACGTGTAAAATCATCTAGTTACACTACCAGCAATTTTGCATAATTACCCGAGCACTGCCATAGTGGTTAAACCTGCTTCTGCCATGCATGAAGTTCACACCATGTTGGGATGTCCTTCAGGTACAAGTGTAGGACATCAAAAAACAAGGGGCTATACAAGCCTTGTTCACTCTCAATGCCAGCCGTATGTGTGCTAGCTTGTTTGATGTATCACTGAAAGTTCAGGCAAACCAATACCTGACTAATAATACAGTATGGACGTGGATATGAAAGGCCTGCCTCTTTCTACCAGGTACACATGCATATGTAGTGACACCTGGATTATCATTCTCGGTACGCAAATACACTCTAATATGTCTGTTGCACAGAAGGGAAGTTAATCGGACCTGTGGTTTCATTCTGGGGTTCCAGCGGAGGAAGTATCCACTCCACAGTTGAAGCTTGCGAATACTCACGCTAGGAAACAACACCTATATTGGTACAAGAATGATTGATGCACGGATGACACATCTTGGATCATTGAATGAGACTTCTTAAGTATCTCTATAGTGACACTGTCCCGCAGGGCAAGGGCAGTGCAATAGCTAGTGACACTGTCCCCCAGGAGATGTGTTTTTGTGCCATAAGTGGCACATTTTGTTTTTTATATAGCTACCAATTACATGTATGGCACAATTGTCTAGCCTCGAACCCAGGCGCGGAGGGGAGAAAAGAGCGCCTGGTATCCACTGTTTGCGCATGCGCTTAATTATAACATAAAACCACGTGGATTTATGCAGATGACGTCGCAAAATTTTCCAAGCGTAAACAATGACGTCTATACCACACAACGAATTCACGGACTTGATCGCTCTCACGCTTGGAACTTGGTCTGTCATCAATGCCATGAGGGATGAGACTACAATGACTACGCTGTGATCTCGGGCAAGCTTCACATCAAACATGGACGGTAGAGCTAATAACACAATGACTTACCAAAACCAGCGCGTAGCTCCAGTCTCTTCATATACTCACTTCGAAGCTGCCCTCTGCTCGGGTGCGAGCGTCATCGCTGCAAATCCAAGTCGCTGGAGGTACGAAACAGCATGGTCTAGGTCTTCCATAAAATCGCCATTGTGACAATACGATCGTGATACGGTACGTACACGTATCTGACGTCAACAAGCCACGGGAATGACGCGGTATTATCCGGGATTCCCGGAATGTCGGGAAATTAAGCGCATGCGCAAACAGTGGATACCAGGCGCTCTTTTCTCCCCCTCCGCGCCTGGGTTCGAGGCTACACAATTGTCATGCTGATTTTGGGAATTAAACCAAAATTGGCAGATGCACATTTCCGCTATTGGTCTGTATACATTGACAATATTTTGTAACTTCATTGCCTCTGAAGATGATCTCTTTCAAGAGCGCATAAGTAGGTCGCACCACACGGAGTGACTCCGGGGGGTGCGACCTACTTATGCGCTCTTGTCTCTGAATGTAGGGGTTGAAATGTTTGGTTTTATCTATGATTCTGTCTTGGCTAGTGTTTGCACAAACAGCAGAAATCAAGAATGGAAATCAAGTATATCAAAGTGCCACTACTCAAACCTCAACTCCAAAATCATTCCATGTTCACACTACATGTGAGAGCCATATTCTACCTTCCTCAACTATATGCCAGTGTATGGCATGGGTCCATGTAGCCTCATACCCGGCGCGAGAGGGAGCTCCCTCTCGCGCCGGGTACGAGGCTAGGGTCCATGTGGACCCACCGAAATTTACTGGTATATTATTACAATTGCAAGCTATAATTATCGCTAGAGGGTGATTTTCTGCCTATTCAATGATGGCAGAGAGTTGAATAGTTGGCTGCATGGTCCATTCCCATACTCTCCCTGCCTGAATCATTATCGTGTTTACACCAAACCTAAATTAATGCTCCCCAACAGAGTTATGACAATGACTACAATGAATATGATGAGTGCCATTATCACCAATCACTGAAAAAAAAAGGGGAGGGAGTCTACTAATCACATGTTCAACACACCAGCTAGCTATTATGCCGTATACAACGACCACAATACTAGAAGCTAGAGCCTTCATGGCAGCTACTTGGTAGCAGGATAGTTGTTCTAATTTTCTTACTGATTTTGCAAATTAATTATGACATTGTGTTATTACAGATTATATCTATACTTTGGCACAAAATTGACTTTGAGCGTCGCGTAGAGCTTTACGTAAAATAGCAAAAAATCCCACGTGTAGTACGTGGGACGATTTTACGTGCCCAATCCCACGGGTAGTACGTGGGACGATTTTACGTCAACAACTCCACGTACAGTACGTGGGACGATTTTACGTACGCCCAAATGACATAAAATCCCCCAGTGTAAGTTGGGATAGTATATCTTACGTGGCAGGATTTTACGTCGATTGAAGTGACGTAAAATCTTCCCTCGTAAGATGCATGGATCGACGGACGCAAGATACGGAATATGCATGAGTGATATTAAGTGGGAAGAGCTGGGTAAAACTGCAATTGGAGGGCGGGGCTAGACGTGATGGGCTGGGCGCGGAGGATAGGTTAACCATGAATCTCATTAAGTAGATCCACGGCCATACACGTAGCTGTATGTGGCCATTAGTGCAGTAAATGAAGACGACGTTGGTCCTGCAGGAAGTATCTACATACTGTATACGTATTGAGCATGCATGTGCATTCAGCACTGGCCCTGGCCCTTACGTAACCTGATTGCCCTACTTCCTGCCGGACCAATAACCACTTTGTACAGCCATGTGAATTTCATGATGTACACCTGCATAACAGATATTCCATGTTCCGGCACAGAAATGAATAGATAAGGTTGTATATAAACGTGAATAATTTAAGTTGATGAATGTTGCCATGGCATACCACATTACATAAGATGTGAAGTGAAGTGATAGTCTGCCTTGAACAGACAGTATGAGTTTTCAACTGAAAAAAGATAAGTGGCTTGTATATCAATGGGTAGGAACTCACCATTGTGTAGAGTTGCTGCTGTTGTATAGTGCATATTAAGTGTTCTAGGAACAATGCGATAGTCTTTATCATCTGCCTTGAAGTATGGTCACTTGGGAAAAAGGCCGCATACTGATCATTTGTTGGATTGTACTGGGTCACCATGCCTGCCCACCAAGTACCATTCTCGTTTTCAAACTCCATTATTTTCCCATATCTGGGGTGATGCACTGCTGTTTACTTGTGTATGAACACAAGTAAACACTTGGGTGGTGGTTGGTTGTATAACGTCCATTTTCCTTTTCCTATATCTGAGAGCGCTTTTACCCTTACTAGTGTTCATTAGATCTCTGACTTACTGGTGCCTTGAAAGCTGCATTTCTTATCAGGTGGTCCGTATTGGGCATCCGGATGTGTTCCAGCCAATGTTGTTTTAGTTAACTACAACAACTAGACTGTCTCAGCCTGTTAATTAAAACTACAACTAAACTAATATTTAAATCACCCCAAAAAGTGGTTACTAAAAGAGCCTTTACTAATTAGCCCTTTGGAGATTTAGTAATTAAAACTAAAAACTAAACAATGCGACTTCTACCTACTTATAACCAAAAACTACCCGCCCCCACCTGTGCAGCCCCTGTCACAAGCCTAGCCCCACCCCCTAGCTGTACAGCTAGCCTAGGCCCACCCTACATGTGCAGCTAGCCTAGCCCCGCCCTCAGTCTAGCCCCACCCCCAGTTGTACAACTCGCCTCCAATTGCAGTTTCATCCAGCTCCTCCCACTCCCTACTTATGCAGCTAGCCTAGCCCCGCCCTCCAATTGCAGCCAGCTCCTCCCACCCTCTAGTTGTACAGCTAGCCTAGCCCCAGCCCTCCAATTGCAGTTTTTACCCAGCTCCTCCCACTTATATCACTCATGCATATTCCGTATCTTGCGTCCGTCGATCCATGCATCTTACGAGGGAAGATTTTACGTCACTTCAATCGACGTAAAATCCTGCCACGTAAGATATACTATCCCAACTTACACTGGGGGATTTTACGTCATTTGGGCGTACGTAAAATCGTCCCACGTACTCTACGTGGAGTTGTTGACGTAAAATCGTCCCACGTACTACCCGTGGGATTGGGCACGTAAAATCGTCCCACGTACTACACGTGGGATTTTTTACTATTTTACGTAAAGATATGCACGACCGACTTTGAGCCTGAAAAATTTTTTTTCTTTTTCGCCATTAATGCCTTTGTGCACAATGGGAGAATTATACACCAATTAAGGTTGTCATTGTGTGCTTAACAACAACATTTTACACTTGATTTGGCATAAAATTCCCTATGCTCCAGCTCCTTCGTATAGGGCCAGCACTGCAGCGCGCCTACCGACCTCGTATAGTACCGCCGAGGTTCCGTGCTAATGTTTATACAATACAGAAGCGACGTCACCACACTAGTTGCCTCGCGCTAAGGCGCTCGGCAATTATATATGACAAGTATACCAGAACATCCGATCTGAGCAAGAATTCATTGCTTCCAACAAATTCCCCTTTTTGATGATGGTGAATCAGACATAGAACCCCACAGAGAGAGTTGCTTGTAATGACGTCAACAAAAGTGTCGCGACTTCGGATTTTGATGGATTGCACATGCATCAACCTGAACTGACTGCTCGAACCTTCTGTCCGTGCATGAATGCTTGATCTCCCGCACAAGGGAGTGATAGGGTCCCTGGCCCAAACTGAATCGCAATACCAGTCAGGAAAAAACATCCGATCTACGCAAGAATTTATTGCTTCGAACAATTCATGACGCATTCCCTGAATGCCTTTTCAATCATGAATCAGATATAATTATCTGACAGGGCCCCCCATGACACCATATTTAGCCCCTCTCCCTTCGAGTTACAGTACATATAGTACCAGTTTTAATCCGTACTTCCCAGAAGAGTTTGATCTCCTGTTACTGTGTGTAGTATTTTGCTCCTGGACGATACCTGTGGAACTTCAGTGTTTCGATATTAATAGAGGTCAGTGGGGACATTTACATTGTGTCGACATGCAGCAGTTGATAAGTTTCGAGACCGTCGCCACACATTTTTATATGCGACGTGGATATTGGTCCTGCAGGAAGTACATACTTTAGGTATAGTTACCAGAACCGCGCGCGCATCTATAACCGGCCCTGGCCCTAATATACCCTAACTCATCGCCCTACTTCGCCGGACGAATTGTTTTATATAACCTAAGTTCAGCTAGCCCCAGTCTCGAGGGGTCTACGTCCAGTTTATGTAAGTATATGCTACGCGACTAGCCTGCATGATAGGGAGTTAAGATGCAGTGTTACCGCGTGGTCAATCCTGTTTTAGTTCATGCTGCAAGCATAGATATGCTGCAAGGGAGAAAAACCTCGATGAGACGTTCGTTCAACGCCATACCACGGCGTAGTCCCCTCGAGTAACCGAGCAGCCTGCGAAGAGCATTTGAGCTAAATTCTTGTTTTTTTGACACGTACAGGGAAAAAAACAAAAACAGCGTTGCCCAGATTTGCACCTGGCGTGCGCGTGTCACGGTACGAAGTACCGTGTAGCGCTCACCGACACGTTGTCAATGGCTGCCCAACAGCCTAGGAAGAAGGTGGCATGATATTAGCCTCGTTCCCAGGGCTTATCCCATTCCTCAACTGTTCTTCGGTCTGCGTTGACAATAATACACGGATCCCGCATCCGTGTAGTATTGTCTGGCGCGCTCGAGACCGGTGGATCGGCAACCACGCCTCCAATGATGGCGCGGTCATGCGCGAACGCTAAAGGGCCTGCTGCGCTCTACCTGACAAGCCGCGCGTACTCACTGTGGTGTCCAACATACAGGCTATCTTGCAAAGGCATCCTATGATGCCTTATGAATTACAGGAGTCAATGAATTGAATTTACTAAATAGGCGCCGAGTACGCAAGTAGTCCATTGATCGTGATTGTGATTCGAATGGCTCCATGTTTTCTTTTGCTCACTCGAATTCTTTCAAGCAGTCAATTTTTCCTATTTCCATTTCCTTATGGAATAAATTACCTTTAGAAGCAGTTAATCTACGATACTTTGCTCTTTTTCCGTAACGTATAATTATGTCATACTATAATATTATGGTGTCACACGTTTACATTTGCTGCTGCTATTCATGTAGTAGAAATATGGAAGGAAACTGTCAGCAGGATTGCAGAACAGATGCATACCTATAGCTGCCCTGTCCTCTGCATGATTCTGAGCTGATACCGAGACACATCATACATGTCTTTTTAAAGACTATAGCTCGGGATTAACATTCCACCTTGTACATTACTACAGGCCAAGACAATGGAAGCTGAACTCTACAGTCGGACAGCTATGAAACAATCTGAAGATGGGATCAATCTAATTGACCTGCTCAATCCAACCAACAACAGCAAGGTGTTAGACCTAGGCTGTGGCACAGGATACTTGTCAAAAGTACAAGGAGAAAGAGTGAGTCCTGGTGGCAAAGTTGTTGGTGTTGATCCTGACAAGGCTAGAATCAAAGTAGCAAAAGAGAAGTATTCCAGCCACAATGTGGTCTTCTTTGAGGGAAGTGCCGATGATTTCCCTGAAGATGAGTACGATTTTGTGTTCGCAAACCATGTGTTACACTGGATTAAAGACAAAGAGACAGCCTTCAAGAATGTTTACAAGAACTTGAAGCCTGGTAGTCGCTTCGGATTCCTTGCCTCTCTATACCTACCGCCTCTTTTATCACATCTCTGTGGTATAACTGGAGAAGAAATGTTCAAGGAAGATCATTCAAACCTAGCCACAATAGAAGACTATGAAAGAATCAGCCTAAAGTGTCAATTTTCAATTGAATACAAGGCAGAATTAGAAACAGCGTATGATTTCCCAAGTTTCGATGCACTCCTTGACTGGTGGCATGGCACAACTCATGGAGTCTTCAAACCAGCACTGATTAGCAATGGTGATATGCGAAGATTCAAGATGTTATACAGAGGCAATCCCGTGAAAGTGCCCGCTTGCAATGCAATCTTTATTGTGACAAAATCCTAAGAAAAACTTAAACATTCCTAGTTTATTATTTTCATAGAATTATCTTTGTTACTATGTTTATGTATAGATTAATTTGCCACTGCCTCAAGGAAGTGATATGTACCACCCTAAAAGAATGCAGCTTATTGTTGTACATTCCTAGTTACTATGTTTTTTATTATAGATTTGCCACTATCTCAAACATGTATACATATATATATATCACCCTAAAAAAACGCAGCTTATTGTTGTGCGTAACGGAAGTGGGATGTTCAGGGGGCAGGACTAGACTAGTGACATGCAACGTAGATGCTAGGAATATGCATGCGCACTGTCTGTACCTCGTGCACGCTCCCAATCTGTAATAGTAGGTGTTAGAGATTCAGAAGGCTAGTAAACAGCGCAGCCATGTACATCAATCCAAAAAGAATAACTTCAGCAACCACAGGACACCCATTAACTCTTAACGGAACAAATGTTAAAGAATGTTGGCATACACCTGCATGTCCGCTAATGGTTTGCTGCTATTAGCACTCTTGCAGCACAAGCTACCAAAGCACTGTTCTCACTGATGAAATCTAATGACCGTTCTAATACTTGGCGAAAAGAAATCTAGAGAGTACTAAATGAGGCAAGCTTCTCCTATGTGTGGTCAAACCCTTCTGGAGTTGATCAAGCTCAATTTATCGAGGTTCTCCATCAATTAGAAACCTAGGATGAAGAGCATTTTCTTATAAGCTGTCCATTTACTGCACCTCATAGACACTCCTCCCTTCAGTCAGTTAGCTACAAGTCCTCAAGAGACAAGTTTATTTTCATTATGTCCAGCAGTGACTTTATCACTCCTTTGTCATGACCGTTAACATTGGCCTCCCACAATTGAATATATCTGCCTTTGGTTTGTATTAATTATAGCTATCTGACGAATGGGCTCCACTGGCCTCCACATGTGATTAAAAGTTTCATTAATAATGCAATTTGTATGTAGCTATATATATATATACAGAGTAATTCTAAGTAGCTCCTGTTCCCTGAAATTCAGTGTTATTTGTCTCCCATTCTCGTGCACAGACAGTACAAGAGTTTGTGAAATGTCTAAGTTCATGGAGCATCCTGGAATGCCTTTGCCAGATGTGCATCCAAGGGTGTCTTCCCATTAATTTTGATCAATTCCCACTTCATCAATTTCACTTCGTCAATTCCAACTTCGTCAACTTCTCGCTTTGTCAATTCCCACTTTTGTCAACATTGACAAAATGGGAATCAATAATATAGTGAGAAATTGACAAATTGGGAACTGACGAAGTGGGAATCTATAGATAGCGAGTGTGCATGGTGCTAGCAGAACAATTTAAACGATCACTTGGAGGGATGTACAGCAAGATTAATTCTGTCATTAGTGGTGACATCCCAATAGTTAGCTACTGACTGGTAGATATCATCAAAGAACAGCAACAACCTAAGGAACTCACAGTAGTCCAGCTTGATCATGAAGCAGGATCACATGTCACCCAAACGAATTGTATAGCTGTCAATGAATGCCTAAATAGACTCACTCATGTTGTTATAGCTAGCTACTATCCACACTTGCTAATTTGCATACCGTTTTAATTTACCTCAGTTTTGAGTATAGATTCCCACTTGATAATTCTCACTTCATCAATTACTACTCGCTTGTCAATTCCCACTCGGTCAATGTTGGGAGTTGACAAAGTGAAGTTGACAAAGTACGAAGTGACAAAATGGGATGAATTGACTAAACCCTTTCAAGAAGTGCATGCAAAGTCAATCCACTCTGGGCTCTCAAGCAGCAGTGTGACCTGAAGGACGTGTTTAGTGATTACAACTCTTTGGTGGTGTACAGCAGCGAAGGAGTAGCTAAATGTCACAGGAGAACTGCCTTGGAGTGAGATACACTGCTCTTGCCGAATCTGCAAGAGTAAGCAGAGGAAGGAGGAGGGAAGAATAATAGCTATATCCACTGGTTATGAGCAATTGGAAGCCCACAACTCCTGAGGATAACTTTGTTGATTGGTTTAAGTCTGATTGGTGTGATGCCATCCCACCTGAAAACGTGTCTCTCTTTGCTTCAGAGGCTGGTGAAATGGCGAATGAGGAATTTGGGGACGGTCTTTTCTTTGTTACTGACCAATGTGGATTTGCATTCATAGCACGATGCTTGGCTGACGAATTTCTCAAAGAAGGAAACAATCACCTTCACCTCAATGCCAATGTCAGTGCTGTTGAGTACACTGATGATTGTGTGTGTGCCACTGCCACTGAGAATGGACAGCAAACAAGGTACTGTTCATCACTGACCTTCAGCCTTGGTGTGCTGCAGCATGGTGTAATATCATTCAATCCACCTCTTTTACAAGAGAAATTGGATGCCATCAACATGTTCGACTTTGTTCTGTTCCAGAAAGTCTTTGTTGAGTTCAATGCAACCTTTTGGGACTCTGATGTACAGTTTTTTGGCCATGCTGTCAGTGATCATGAGAATTATACAATGTTTCCACCACTTGGACTGTACTTCAATCAGCAACCAAATGCACTTTTCGCCACTCTTACAGGTGCAACAGGATTTGAAGTTCAAGCACAGCCCATTGAGCACACAGAGATGCAGATTCGACAAGCTCTAGAAAGTGCCTATGGTGATTTTCAGGCTGAATTAGTCGATATACTTGTACCAGACTGGGCATCCAACCCACTGTACTTTGGAACTTACAGCAGCCCAAAAGTTAATGTCACCAATCAATCTTATGTTGACCTGGCAGCTCCCCTTGGCAACCTGTATTTCAGTGGTGAGGCCACCAGTGAATATTACTGTGCGTATGTCCATGGTGCTTACTTTGATACAGCCAATGCTATGCTCAGTGCCCAAACTGCCACCAATTCTGCACACATTGAAGCGTTTCTCAATGTTAGATCAATCCTTGCTTTGTTGATTGTAGTGCCTTGGTTGTTTGATTAGCCATAATTATATCACTACTGAATAGGTAAATTTTGTAACCAAATTGCATTTGTTTGCATGGTTTTATGAGACGATACTATGACTATGGCTCTATGGATATCAGGTGCTATTTCATAAACAGCTGGAGAACGGGCTGGGGTGAGAGCTAGTGACTATTACAGCTAGGGTAAGACGAGGTACTGTACATGTTCCTTCAGAGTGCTAGGCTTGTCTACATTAAGGGAGTTGACTCATGCACCAATAAGGAACTGAAGTAACGAACTGTACTACTTTTTGATGAACCAATCTGTGCCGCTGAGGAGGTGGGCAATCCATCCAGACTTAATTTAAGAACTAGTTCAACTTGCTGTCGTCACATGCCCAAACAGTTCAGATCTATGTCATATATGGTCTTACCTTCAACAATTTTGTCAGCGGCACGCAACAGCTCATAGCAGGGGTTGCCATGACAATAACTGTCTGTGCAGATGTTGGAGAACAGCATTGCAAGAGATGAGTGTCAATTTGGACCTGAATGGCTCCTTAATTCCGTCTCAGTTATTAAGTTCGGAGGTGTCACCATATGTGGGGCAGCAACATCACCTCTGCTTGCTCTTGCTGCTCCTGCTCGTGGCCATCACCGCATTTCAATTGGCTTTGGCAATGCCAGCTGTAATGAGGAGGGAGATCTAACTTGCATGCTATATAGTAGCTATAGCTAGTCAAATATTTTCAGGACTATAATATATTATGTAGCTAGTATGTTGATTTGTTTATAACAGGATCGATATACACAGGTATATCAATCAAAAAATCAATAATTATTTACACGTGAGTAAACATGTAATTTGTAGTACTGTAGCTATATAGTTACATATAGCTATATAGTTACATATAGCGATGGCCTTGACTGCATGCAGCTCTCCTAATTGATGGATAAATGGGGCTTGTATATAAAACCTTAGGGCTCAGTAAAGTTGGCACAGAATCGATCCCCAACCAAGTGTGATCTATATACATGTAGCTGCATGTTATTGGCATGGAATTCATGTTTATCACCCGCCGTAAGTAGCTACGTAGTCTGCTGTGTCTAGCTACATGCTGATTATAGTGTGTTGACTGCAGACGTCCCCTGACAATCTATCTATCATAAAGAATGTGATGATTCTCAACTATAGCTATAACCATTCAGGTGCAAGAATCACGTTCCAAAATTGTCCCCCCAACAATGTCACCCCTTTAGGAAGATGAATAAATCTGGCAGTAATCTTGCAAAACAATAGACAGCGCATTAGCTACGTACATGTAATAATTGAATAATTATAATATTATGGCAAGCACAACTACAATGTCATGTATATATGGAATAAAATTAATGTCCGTGGGGAATCTATCTGGTTTCAGTTTATCACCACTTGATTCAGAGTTGTTCCTCCCCAGTCACCTGTGTTTGTGTTTGGTGTTATGTAAAACCAGTGGAAAATCACAGACTTGATGCCAGACATGTAAAATCATCTAGTTACAGTACCAAAAATTTTGCATAATTACCCGAGCACTGCCACAGTGGTTAAACCTGCTTCTGCCATGCATGAAGTTCACACCATGTTGGGATGTCCTTCACTTTCAAGTGTGCTTGATGTAACACTGAAATTCTAGGCAATAATACCGCATTCCCTATTATAGCTACTTCTTGCAGTATTAATGTATGGATATGGATGTGAGAGGCCTCTTTCTACCAGGTGCATGTATACACATGCATATGTAGTGACACCTGGATTATCATTCTCAGTATGCTAATGAACTTAGACTCGTTCCCAGTCCAATGCCCAGCTTTTCGTCACTTGCAGTACTGCAAGTGATAAAAGCTGCATGGGTGTGGGACTTGGAATGAGGCTACTAATGTGTCACTTGCACAGAACGGAAGTAAATCGGACCTGTGGTTTCATTCTGGGGTTCCACCGGAGGTAGTATCCACTCCACAGTTGAAGCTTGCGAATACTCACGCTAGGAAACAACACCTATATTGGTACAAGAATGATTGATGCACGGATGACACATCTTGGATCATTGAATGGTATATAAGCTGAACCTCACTGCAACATTAGAGTGCATGGGGGAGACAAACAACGTACTTCCCGGTGTTTCGGTTCAGAGTAATGTGGGTTCTTGTAGTCCTCAATCTGTAGAGAATTAATATTCTGCCATTAAGATACTGCAGGAGCTTGCCAAACATGTCATGACTGATAGATTCCTCAAAATCCACTTGAAGATTTGTGTCTCCCTGTCCCTATGGATACGGCTACCTGACTGTGGCATAATGGCTACCTAACTGTCATAATGGCTACCTGGTTGTGTCACAAATTCACAATGGCTATCTGACTGTGTCACAATGGCTACCTGGCTGTGTCACAATGGCTATCTGACTGTGTCACAATGGCTACCTGGCTGTGTCACAATGGCTATCTGACTGTGTCACAATGGCTACCTGGCTGTGTCACAATGGCTATCTGACTGTGTCACAATGGCTACCTGGCTGTGTCACAATGGCTACCTGGCTGTTGATGTAGCTCCATAGGGACTTGGTGCTTTCCTTTACTCTCTGCAAAGCAAATACTACAGAGTGAAATCCTAGCAAGTTAATCATGATTATGGACACGACAGCCGAAGGTTCAACTTGCCATATCTGTCCTTGTCTTCTCAGAGTTGCCCAGGAATGTCCCAAATAGACAGCTGCATGCAAACAGATTGCATCTATACATGAACCATACACCCTCAGACACATAGCAATGAAAACAAGAACAGTTGTTCTGTGTAATTTTGACATAATATTGCTCCACCTGCTAACTCTTCTCGGGATGGGTAAACTATATTTTTCTGTGATGGATGCACACCTTTACTCCAAAAAAGAACTGAATGCTTGAGAGGGTACTGTAAGAGCAGTAGAGAAAGCCACTAGTTCTGCTCCCCGCATGCAGCTAGCGTGGCCTATAGTAAATTTGTATGTACATACACATACCTGTAAAGGTGGTCCAGAATGGTGACCAAGAAGTGCTCATTGAATTCAAAAGCCTTTGGGAACTGCAAAAGAAAGAGAGAGAGAGAGAGAGAGAGAGTTTCTCCTCATCTTGTGCAGTATTAGCATGCCTACCAACCTGCACTGTCATTTGCCATACACAGTCCACAAACTGCAGGAAGATGGGAGACCTCTGATCGTCGCCATAATTCCTGTCCCCATGACCAATGCGCTGCGGAGGAAAAATAAATAAACCAAATTGCAGTTGTGATATCTTTGATAGAATACCATAGCACACCATGCATAGAGCAACGTCCAAGCATTGTAAATAAGCAGTGAAGAGCATGCAGCTGGAGTTCATACTAGCAAATACGTACATGCATGCTCATTATTGCCGAGCGCATTAGCGCGAGGCTTTGAATGGGGGATCTATTTCTCACTATATACGTATGTACGTACGTACGTGGTACGTACGTATCGGAAGATGTCACGCTCAGGAATGTTGATAGGAATGTTGCGGGTTTCCTGCCGGCCAATTGAGTTTTATTTGCTGTGAGGGCTCGACGGTGCGAGAACTACAACCGGCCTTGAGAAACAGATTAGTGGACGAGCGCGCGGTGCTCCAGGGCTTGCAGAGCTGGAGCAGCTACATATGGAGTCAAACAGTCGACATCTGTTTATACCGCAACTCCACAATAGTCTCGTGTAGCCAGAGGCTAGGGTATTAGCGAGCGGGGCCTTCACGGCTTGCAGAGCTAGAGCAGCTACATGTGGAGTCGAACAGTGAGTGTAATCGACATGTTTATCTTAGCTCCACACTCGCAAATTCACACTTAGCTATTACATACTCGTAATTCGTAAGCACGTGGCCAGGCTGCGCATGCGGCCGCGGCGTGCGCGCGAGGCAATTATGCGGATACGTATTCCTAGTAATGCTGAGTACTTTTCCCATGCAGCCTTGTTCCCAGGCCCACGCAGTTTTCAGTTGCACAAAGAGACTGAAATCTGCATGGGCCTGAGAACCAGGCTACTGTGGGGAGAACTATGAATAAAGGCATAGTGGCTCCAGTCTGCAGTCCAGGTATACAGTACCCCCAACAGCCTATGTGGCAAGTTACAGACCAAGAGCAGCTGGCATTGCCAAGTCAGCAGTGGAGTTCCTATTTAGGGCAACAGCAGGTACAATATGTGAAGTGTGAAGTTCCAGTGAAATGGTGCTTAAACTATAAGTGGGATTCCACTTATAGTTTAAGCACCACTTCACTGGAATGTGGTAAGTTGGTTATATCAAGAGAGGGCTGTGAACGAGGCTAGGTACATAATTCAACTTCTAATACAAAGAAATTAGCCTATACAGGAAAACGTACCTTTGAGAACATGTGACCAAATGATATCCACTCCTTCTCAAGGAGAATCTGAGAGGAAAGCACATACGTACAAAGATCCAGTAATTTAATTATCCCAGTGTATTCGTCGCCATCAATATCCATCTCTCTCTCTTCCTCATATCCACTACGTAGCTCATGTGTCCTTGCCATATACTCACACATGTACACACACACACACACACACACACACACACACACACACACACACACACACACACACACACACACACACACACACACACACACACACACACACACACACACTCACACACACACTTGCCAGAACACTTTGCTGGTCAGCCGAAGTAAAATCACTACCAAAGCAGTGCGTGAAGGCACTATGCACTTGGCAAACAGGGTTCTATTCACTTGGGGGCTGGGACAGGGGGAAGATTGTCTCCCAAATACTTCCAAAAACACTTCCGCAAACTGAATGATTTAGTGAAAAACAGTTAGGTTAGCCTCGTTCCCAGGCCCATGCAGTTTCGACGAAAAGCTGGGCATGGGAATGGGAACGAGGCTACAGTTAGTTAGTTAGCAACTAGCATGGATGTTTATTGTACTGTGAGAATAATAGCTGTATTCATTAGTCACTTCCAGTGTCCACTTGAGTATGAGTATATGTTCTTCACACTTATTTCCTCTATTTGGAAGTCCTCGTACCATTAGCTGGCCAGCTGAAAATGATCTGGTGTTCCCATACCCCCGCCCAGCTTTTCATCAGCCAGGAATCGCTCTATAACACCACAGCATCATGGGCCCAGAAAATGTTTCTCAAAATTCTAGATAGAACCATGCCATATACTCCTGGTAGGTTGCAGAGCTTATACCTTACGATGCTTGTATGCTGGTGTGTTTAGATCTGCTCTGGTGGACCGGACCGGCCATGATGCTCAAGCACACACACACACACCCACACACGCACGCACGTGCACGCACGCACACACACACACACACACACACACACACACACACACACACACACACACACACACACACACACACACAAACACCTCAAATCCTGTGATGGTTCTGAAATACGGATCCAGCATCAGCATAGCCAGAGCAGTGAGCTGGGATGTTCTGTCCCAGCCATCAGAGCAGTGAACCAAAACTGACGATCTTTGCCTCTCAATCACCTCCACAACTCTCAATGCCCCTTCCAACACTGCCTGAGGGTATGAGGAAATGGAAAAAAGCAAGTTCTGGATGCTACATTACAATCAAACAGAGTCTGATGCCAGTTAATTTGTGACTGTTGATTAACAAGCCTGGAAGGGGGGAAATTATTCCACGTAAAACAAAATTAATGTTTCAACAGCCAGGAAAGAATTTTATACTGTAGAGATTATACCATCATGCAAGGAAGTAGACAAGTGTGTAACAGTGTATGGGTGCGCAAGTATCTCACCTTTATGTAATCCAACCAGTGTGTGGCTTCAAGTTTAGAGAACCACTGCTTATCCTCGATGTGGATTCGGCAGATATCCTGAAGCACTCGAAGACTAAGACGGGGATAGTGGAAAATGTAGTAATTGGGCAGTGGAAATTGAAACACGGTCAGATTCCCACACTGCATGTGTACACACTACAAGCTACAACGATTCACTGGGATTGATCTAGGATTTGGAGGGGGGTTGTACATGAGCCAGAAGCTTGGTGAAGCTTATTGTAATCTAGCTGGGCGAGCCTTAAGGAGCCGTCTACACAGATCATTCAGCTTTACTATGCTGTACATTCGTACGGCCGGTTCAGTGCCGCCTAACTACAACATGCATGCTGCTTGCTCATGCAGGCTTACCACAAGATGCATCTGCGTAGTTAGTACGTCAGTAGCTGTTAAGCAGCTGAGCTGTCTACACAACGTTTCTCTGCAATTGTAGGAAACTTAAGTGCTGTCATTGACACTCACATTATATGCTTCAGAATGGCAAGTACTATCCCTATAGCTAGCAGTGTGCTGTAGAAACATTTTGTAGAATACAAGGGTTTCCAGGGAAGCTTTATGATGATGATGAGTACTTGTAAACATGATAACTGCTCATACAAAGGCTGTGTGGTATGTTCGTGACCAGTTTTACATAATGATTTCCATGGCAACTGCTAAGACCCTTATAGGGGTGCCATCCTGAATCTTGTGAGTGAGCACCCTTGTTCCAACAGTGTAAAACTCACACTCCTTACAATTCTGTCATGCAATGTGAACTGTTATGTTAACCCTCAGAGAAGACTGTGACAGAAATTGTACTGGGCCAGGAGTTGCACACTAATATACATGTATGATAGAAGTTTACACTATGAGCTGCAGTGTGATTAGCTGAATATGAGACCTGTCTCACTTTCTTCTATGAACTCATTGAACAATTGGATATATATACTACATGCCACATGACCTCTGACCTCTTCCTCATAGCATGGATGTTCTCGATATCCAGGAAAGTGATTTCTGTGTTCACGTACACATCATCATGCTCATATCCTTTTCCCTTCATCTGTGGTACGTGTGAAGGGGGAGGTTGGTGTGTGTGTGTGTGTGTGTGCATGTGTGTGTGTGTGTGTGTGTGTGTGTGTGTGTGTGTGTGTGTGCATGTGTGTGTGTGTATGCGTGTGTGTGTGTGAGTGGGGATATGTTGCGTACATGACATGAGGAATTTGAAGCAAGTTGCTAGCTCATGGCCAGAGCAGTTTCAGGTACTGACCACTGGGTGTACTTATTCAGTCTGTCGAGCTGTGCCATCTGCTACACTCACCCCCAACTTCCCAGTGAGTGAGAGAAGTTCGGTCTAGCTCGATTGACTACAGATACACTTGAATGTCTATAATGTGGAGATTACGAATTGGAACCTGCAACAGGTGAATGCAGTCAATGCACCAACTGATGTGCTGCAACATTGAGTTCAAGGATTGAACACTCAGCGGACGCATGGGCTGACGGACAAACAAGCAGCAATCGTACAGAACAATGATGAGGATTTCACAGAACACAAATAATTACAACAGGAGCTTTTAGTAATTGGAACAGGAATGAGGTCATAGGGCTCCAGAGATCGTTGGCGAGCACATTGGTGTGAGGCCCTGAATGAGGGATCCATTCTCACGATATACGTATGCAGGTATGTATATGTACATGTGTATGTACATGGTAACTGTCACGCTCAGGAATGTAACATTTAGGAATGTTGCAGGTTTCCTGCCGACCAATTGAGTTTTATTTGCTGCATGGACTCCATGGTGCAAGATTTACAACCATGAGACTGAGATGAGCACACAGTGCCTCCAGGGCTTGAGTTTCAGGAATCGAACAGTAAGGCGCAGTTGACATCTGTTTATACTGCAACTCCACAAATTGAAGTCTAGACAGCAGCTAGCCAGAAGCTTGGGTACCAGTGAGTGCAGCCTTCAGGGGCTGCAGGACTAGAGCAGCTACAGGTAGAGTCAAACAGTTAGCGTACTCAAAACTCAACTCTATCTTATGTAGATATCGATAGTTAGATAATTGTAACCCACTTGGTCAGGTCACAGGTACACATGCAGCGTGCACATGAGGGATGGTGTGGATAGGTATTCCTAGTTTAAAGGTACCACTATGTAGGTACACCAAACAACCTACATTCCAGTACACCCCTCACCAGATTTCCCAGCGCATTGATCCATGGTCGTGCGTCCATGATGAACAACTTCTTGGAGCCCTTGTTTGCTTCACGTATGGCTTCTAGGTACGCCTCATCCTCCTTGCTCCTCTTCCTTGTCAGGCCAACCTTTGGCTGGCTGCTCCGTGTGATGGATGCAAGTGTGACAGGATGCAGCCAGGACAGGACCTGGTGAGGGCAGAGACAGTGTGAGCTTAAGCACATATTCTGAATGATTGTGTGTGTTCAAATGATGAATTGCATACTGCTGCAGTCATAGAGGACCATTATAATAAAGACAGAAACTGAACATGCAACAAACACACAACACACACACACATGCACACACACACACACACACACACACACACACACACACACACACACACACACACACACACACACACACACACACATGCACACACACACACGCACACACACACACACACACACACACACATGCACACACACACACACACACACATGCACACACACACACACACACACACACACACACACACACACACACACACACACACACACACACACACACACACACACACACACACACACACACACACACACACACAGATGTCTTACTGGCAGTCTGTTGCTGCTCCTGAACTGTGCTACTGCCCGTATGTCTTCGTCGCTGCAAGAAGAAGGCACTCCTAGGACCCGTGGATAAGTAGCACACAGAGCAAAGTCCTGGTTGGCAGTGGTGATGCGCCATGGAACATTCTCTGAATCAATGCCCTGGGAGGATGACACGGGAGGATGACATGGGAGGATGACATGGGAGGATGAGGATGAGGGAGGACCTCAGAATTACCATGATGTCATGAGATTGGGTATAGATGGTGTGTCAATATGGTCACTACGTACCTGTAGGCACAGGACTGGACAGGTGCCATAACCGTCAGAGCTGCTCTGTGTGTCCACACCATATGCATCGCCTGATCGAGTCTGTTGTGGGACCACTTCACTCTTCAATATCACATTATATGCTGTGTAGACCACACTTATAGATCATCTATGCAGGAGAATTGCCGAAAGAGCCAGATATGAAACTTCAAGTGGTCCCACCACGGATTCCAGTGACTGAACAGACAGTGTGGACACAGAGCAGCTCTGATGGCTACAGCGGCCATCCAGTCCTGTATCCACAGGTAGTATTTCATGTGATCACAAAGTAATAAACAGCATGTCTGTAGCAATATCAGATCAAAACCCCAGAACAAGTGGACTAATAGGTATAGCATTTCCTGACGTCATAACGTAATAAACAGCATGTCTGTACTCTGGCGGTAGGTATAGTACTCAGGTGTTGCCAAGAACTTAAGCTAATGTCACCAGAGTCCAACAACTACACCAAATTCCAGAGAATCCTGCACACACACACACCCAACATTCCAACCTCACCATTCTTGCAAGCTCTGCTGCAGCGTCATACACTTCCCAACCGTTCTCCGGATAGTCTTCCTTGAAGCCATAGGCAAACACACTTTTGCTGTCACTGGTTGGAAAGGCCAAATGCTGCAATCGGTCGTACATTATATGCATCTCCTCCTTATGCGCAAACCTCAGTATGCGCAAGTCCTGGAGGTGAGAAAGAGGTGTTGTGTGTTTCTGCATGACAGGTAAGAATGCGTGTGACAGCAAGGTGCTTGATCTGTTGTCAGCCATAAACAATGACCGGAAGCTCCCAGCTGTAACTGCTGGACATATTGCCAAACAAGCTTGCTCTACATACGTATATCAAACTTGATCCGTAGCCGCGAGATCTGAAGTGGTCAGGTTGAACAGCATGTTGGCTTACCGGCAGTGCAAAGAAATGCGAGCAAAGCGTGCTGCTGAAGGGGGGTCTGGGGGTACCCCCAGGAAATTTTTTTGGATTTCTGGCCTTGAGGTGGTTTCTGATGCAATTTACAAGTGTAAGAATGTGGCGACCAGGGTCTATATAGATCTGCAGCTGTGGGCACAGTGCTTGCTAGCTAGAGCATGGATATCTATGGCTACAGTGACACGTCGCATGCAGACTCAGCGCTTCCTGTTCATCATAGTGCAGGAACGGCCAGCTAGCTATTAAACCCTGGCTCTGCGCGGAGCACAGTACAGGTTTCGACTTACCAAAAGTTCGCTTGGGAAACTCAAAGTTCTTGGGATGATGGGGCTCATCAGGAAGTGACAGTTTCAAGCTACCTAGCTATTCGCAGCCATCTTCGTAACGCGATCGTTCACCAAGTGTAAGCGGGGTGGTCTGCCGCTCGCGCCACATATGCGCAATAATCGCTAAGTTTTTTAAAAGGTACCCCAAAAAAGTGGTCAGGTTGAAACCTGACCAACCGTACCGGCAGCTACGGCCCTGTAATACATCTACACACATCTGCACACAGTGAGTCACACCATGGATAAGAGAGCACGGGGAACTGGATTGGGAAACGCGCGTTTACCTCAAGTATGCCGTTACCAGTAGTTACTCAGGACTGTCAGGAGTGAAAGACGCGACTTTGGTGGGCATACACCAGTTCAAGACCGATCGAATGAATAGGGTGGCGCACGCGTTTCCAATCCAGTTCCCCGTGCTCTATTATCCATGGTCACACTAGCTAGGTGTCCCATGGGTGGATATGAGTACATGAGTAGCTCAGGAAAAGTGAACATTCACAGGTGGTGCAGCAGCAAGGCTACCAGCAGTACACTCACCTTGCAGGATATTTCCAGGCAGTAAGCATTTTCCTCCCAGCAGCTACAAAACCATGACAGTCTCTTCTTCTCCAGGTGACTGATCATGCCCAGAGGAATGCTCAGGATGCACGCCTTCTCTGATTCCCCCCCAACGGGTGTTGCCTGGAAGTACATCTTGTAGTTGCTGATGTACAGCCTGCCAGTTTGAGGTCCCAGGAATGGATCCAAGTAGGTGATGTCATCCTCTGGAGTGGAATGGGTTGGTATGGAATATGAATAATGGACTGTGATATGTCAGAGTGAGGAAACTGCCTAAGTTTTTGTAGTCTCTACAGCTTCGCAAACTTGCTAAGTATGCACGTTGTCATCCCAATTCTGGCCAGAACTACTACTCACAGTGATACATCTTTCCTAAAGAAAATCTGCAGAGTGGCTATTCTCCAATCACACAAAATTTAGACAGCAAGGAGTTGTGTACAAGCAATAGGGCCCGAGGAGCCTTGTTCCCAAGCTCCTCCCTACAGTATGCCACAAAAAGCTGTCTGGGATGTCCCGAGTGTATCCTCTGCACCATGTGATAGCCTAGCATGTTTGACAGGTCTGGCTACCAAAAATAGGCCTCCTATTGTTGTATGTGCTCACATTAACGTTTGATACAAACTAATGACGTTTTTGATTGGAGTGAGGTGTCATCTCCTCACCGGTGTATGCAACCAGCTCCCCTGTTAGTGTAGGTGGTCCTCTGGGTACATTGGCTGTGGTGATGAATTCAATCACACCATAGAGTGTCTGCAGTAAGGGAAGAGCAACACAAGATCAATAAAGTGCACTTCCAGAAAACAGACGACTACTTCCAGCTCTCGAAGCTTGCATGCCACTGACTTGGATGCATATCCAGTGATGGGTGGACATCATGCCCTTTTGCAGCTAAACACTTCATCAGGTCCTGGAGCTACCTGCCTAGAATCTGTCGTCCATTCGGCAGGCCCGGTGTCCGGGATGATAAACTAGCTAACAACAATACCGACTGTACTGGTCATTTATATAGCCATTAAAGCATGAAGCTATGTATATAGCCTTAATGTGACTGGTTGTGGTCTTGTGGAAGAGAGCAACTTATTGGCCTTGATCGCTAAAAAGAACACGCGGCTCTGCTCACCACCTTCGGCGGTGCGCTGTGTATGTGCCAAGCCAACCAACCTGCTGAACCCCCTTTCAAAATTTCTAGATCCGCCACTGGTATGTAGTCAAAAGGGCCGAAAGGAGCTACTACGACAAAAGCGATGTTTTGTCTGTGAGTGAACTAGCTCAGGAATGCTTTTGTTGTCCACTGGAGAACGTGGGGTGATCTTGGGAAAAATTCAACCTACATATTATTTTCAGCAATCATGAAGTGCTGCTTGTCGTTACACTTCATACAGAACAGGTAGCTATAGTATTACACACATTCAACACGTGTTCTGGTACTGTCAGTAAATGTTGGCAGTATTGGTAGTAATGGACTGTTGGAATGGTAGCTGATGTTGGCAGCAACAGTAATGCTGGTAGGTAGTTTCTTCCCTGGGAGGTGATTGAATAACCTATAGCTGTAAGCTGCATGTATCAGTCCCGATGTGTGTGTGTTGCAGGAGACTTTTTATGTGTGTCCTGTCAACATTTCATATATAACACACACATACCATTTCTGTTGACCAATCAGATCACAATGCTTACTGTATGAGTGATCAGAGTGGCTAACAATAGATTGCCAATTGCAGGACTCCAATCACTACTTACAGTATTGTGTATACAGCTCATGAGCACTCCAGCTGAATTGGACACAGCAGCATGTACTTTGTGGTCAGACAAGGACTCAATGATGGCTTCAGGAACATGCATGTGGGCCCTTTTAAGCTCAGTGTAAAGCTAATTGTATTACACTTGCAGTGAGATGCCAAAGGTGCTCAGCCACACCTGATACCTCCTTTGGTATCCAGAAGCAAGTTTTCCTTCAAGATTTTATCAAGAGCTTAAAGTAGAGAAGCCCTTCGATATTAAACTGAAATCATCATGTGAATAACTCCCGGCAGGGCAGAATGTTAATCTCTGGGCTATGTGGAGGACATGGAGAGATTCTGACTATACAACCACGATTACAATTTATTACTCACTCAACAATACTGTACTGTGTTCGATCAGTGAGTTCATAACACAACACATGCCTAGCTCACACAGAAGCAGAAATTTTAATGGAGACTTAATCAGTCTCTGCTGTCGGCAGTTGATTGTGTTCTATATATTGATGGTGGCACCACCATTGTTTCCTTGTCATTGTCACCAGGACGTTATTGTCACCAAGGATCGAGTTCTGTCCCATGCATTGTCTTATGGGCATTGCCTGTAATCACCCCATTAGCTCTGTTCTGTGTATAAAGCCCTGAATTGTATCACAGTTCAGCATGGTTACAAAGGTAGGCTCAATCAGTGACACAATTCATTGGGCACAACTCATTGCTGCCAGGGGAGCCTAAGAAAGGTATTTGCCCTTTGCCCCACTCCAGAGAGCAATGCTATTTGTGATAAACTCAAGCACACTCAGTGATGATGTCATTACTTAATGGGAGAAGGACCTAATGCATTGGAATGCAGCATTCCTGGGTTATCAAATCGAACATAATCATGTCCATCCAACAGAATCTTTGCACACTGCATGCAGACAGAAAATCTTCACGCGAAAAAGGTGGGAAAATCATGCCACCACAGCAGTGGCGTAGCCAGGATGTATTATACAGTTGTTGTGGTACTCGTTGTAGCGCAAAGTGCTGCACAAATTTTTTGGTATGTGTGCTTGCATTGCTGGGGTATCACTATGCCCTCCCGGAAAGTTTTCCACCTTCTGAGGCCATCTCAGAGGTATACACAGCTAGCTGTTGACAGATCTCAGTGCATCAGGTGGTAACCAGAGGATAAGGCATACCTCTGCTACATATACATGTGCCTCGTACCCAGATTCCCAGCTGTGCAGAACCACCCTCTATATATAGCTACCAACACAGGAAGGGTTTCTTTTCAACAGATATGCAACAATGTACTTCACATGTACTTCACATGTACTTAACATTAAGCCTTTGTTAGCAAACACCTGTAGAAACCTATTCACTGCTGGTTTATGACTTATATACATGTAGCACTCCCAGAGGGGTAGGACAAGATCACGTGCACTGTCAATTTGTATGACGTAATGCTAAGTCGTTATACTGCTTTTCTCCGTGGAAGAAGGCTGCATTGCGCTTTCAGTGCATCCTGAAGAGTAACCTCCATGCAAAGACTGTGACCGAACTGGGTATAAGCCACTACACACTACTACGTGCCTGACTGCCTGTACTGAGCAGTTATGTAAGTGACCATGCAGACTCACCGAGAATATCAGCGAATGCAGACTTGTCGACCACACTCAAGTGTTTAGCATCAGGTAGGAAGTCAATAATGTGATCGAACCCCATCGAACCCCAGCGATAAGTCAGCGCTAGAGCTGTTACTAGTCTGCTAGTTCCGCATACTTCTTGTATATTATTGTGCACTATACCTATGGAATGTTAATTGTACCACGTGCGCACGGACCTTGTCCCAGTAAATGGTATAGTGCAAAGTTAAGTGTCTATGTCGTTGTGTTGTTATAGACTGCGAGTAAACCCTAAAGAGAAGAATCATTCACCAAGAAAAGGTAAATCCAGCATCATGTTGGGATTTGTACTTCCAAATACCAGTCACTGGGTTACTTGAATTGCAAGGCCAGAGCAGTATGCAGAAGACGAGCAAGCTAATAGCATTGCCTACATGCACCTCTCAGCCAAAAGGTATCTCACATTACTTTCCTGTAGTCACACACATTTGGCAACATTTGTAGCTAGACTAAAAGACATATCGAATACGAAGGCCCTGGAGCTGCATCATGAACAGCATCACCACACCTCCCACCTCCATTGCATGATGATGGTGAGGCTGAGCTAGCTCTGTAGACCAGTATGTTCCATGCAGGTTTATGTCTCACATATGTTGGGGACTCTGCTGGGGAGACAGGGATGGCTTCATCGACCAGAACATCTACTCCCCCAGCTGCCATCGTGTTGCTTCACGCAGTTCCTCGCCGCCTCTCATCCTGGCGACGAAACTTCCTGTGACCCGGAATGGAATGGCTAATGCACCACGAAGCCACACCTTAATTAGACAGCTTCCAAAAATTCACCTAGTCTGGTTCCAAGACCCAATCCCCCGTTAGCCCCGTTACGTGTCGGGTCTGGGAACCAGACTATGATTGTGTCAGTGAATTTCGGCCTCGTCTGTATAGTGGCAACATGTACTATAAAGTAGCTATCCGATACCTCATAATGAAACTATGAATAATCCACAATATATAATATTCATCAGTAATTCTTGTTGATTGCTGATCACCGTCCAGGTCCTTGATCTCAATTGAACATACGAAGCTAGCTACAGTCACTTTCACCTCAAGCTCATCACTGGGAGTGCAAGCGTAATATATTATGACCAGGTGTACTGAGGTCAAAGGTTCTTCAGGTACATAACGTCAAGTATAATTCCTACCATGCACATGCACACTGTAATTTGCAGTTGAATTTGTATCATAGGAAAATAATACTACAAAGTGCATAAGAACAATTCTGTGCCTTAGATAGCTACCACGGACAAGCATTGATTTCAACAGGCTTGATTAAGTGTCTGTGGCACAAAGAATTTTTAATAGTCGGTTTCAGTATCTCTCTTCTTCTCAATGCTCTTGGGAAGAAACAGAGCGACAACTGCTCCCAGCAGAGTAAATGTAGCCAGTAGGTAGAACTAGAAATGGTAGTTCACGGACGAGCTTAAACCTGAGCATGAAAATAAATGTAGCTATGAACAATGGAAACTCGATCGGTTCAGTGTGATGAAAGTAATTCCATGCATGATTGCAGCCGGATACATGCAGCTGTTATTTAATCTTTGTGTAGTTTTAGTTAAAGCCAACAGCTGCAGCAACAGAATTTCACAATAATTAAAGTATCAAACGTACTTAGTTAATCAGGTTCAATTGCTATAGCCCAGTGATATCTTTGTTCAAACAACAGCAGGTATAGGAAAGCCAGTCTAGTAGTCTACAGGCAGTTCATTAATGATGTTCAGTGAATTCTACATAATATATATTATTACCAACCACTGTTCTCGCTCCAGGCAAACAAGGGAGTGATCACTATGGGTCCCAATGCGGATGGCACACAATTCAAACCTTCACTCCAACCATACACTGTGCCTCGTGTTGATTGCTGTACAACAACAAGTGAAAGTTTGTGAAACTAGTACTAAACAATCATGCACAACTTTACTTTCATGATTGTGTACCATGATCAGTGCATTGACAATACTGGTAGCTAGCTATATATAGTAGGGAAGAATCAGTCATGATTAGAAAAATTGAGCTCAGTAAATTCTTGAGAGTCTAATTATGAGAACACATGACATGCAAAGACATCTATTGCTTGTACCAATAGAAAAGAGAAAACATCCTGTCTATTTACCACTGTTGAGTTGCCTGTGAGAACTGCAGGAGTAGCATCCTGGGAGTAACATAAGTTAGTGTCTTATTCACAGCACACAGTACATACTAGAGGCAGCATGCAGTACCTAGAGTTTACATACCTGGAAACCACCATGATGGACAGGAATATGATCACAACCACCCACACGTTTACGGGGATTCGCTTCACTGAATTTGTATTGACATGCATTTCTTCACTGAAATCGTTTCCACAGTAATCAAAGGCCGTACTGTTCTGAAACCCAGTACCAGAACCACTGCCTGAGTAAACTAGAGAACCATTCACTACAGACGTGTTTGGAATAGGTCCTGCGATCTGACTAGAAAATGGTAGCAACACACAAGATACTGCAAACAGCACTAGCCCCAGTTGAAGTGTCCATCGATACCCAATGCATTTGATGGTCAGTGGAAAACCAGAGAGCTGCATCAGAATAAGAAAACAGTCCACGAGATGAAATCATACATTCATGCAAGCAGCATTCTACACATAACTATAATAGCTACAAGAACACTGTGGGTTTACCAACCCACCTGTTAGCAACTGCCCCTCTCAATTAGGACCCAAGAAAATGATCGTAGAGAAGCTCACCTGCCACATGAAATCACAGACGCGCAACAGCCATAAAAATTGTGCCTATTTCATTTCCATCCATACTGTATCCTCCATGAGCATAGTTTCAGTAGTGAAAATAGCTGTTGCATGAATAATAATTTGTGAACGGTGTAATGAAAGACAGAGACATTTAGCAGCAAGACAGAGACATTTAGCAGGATAATTATATGCATGTGTATGCTTACTTCTTGTCCCACAATGGCACTAAATGAAAACATCAAAAACAGAGCGATGGACAGAAAAACTCTTCGATCACGCAGTACAGTGGCCGCTTTCTTCAATTTGGTGAGACCAGTCTTGAATTTGCACACCACGTACAACTTGGCATTTTGAAGTGTGCACTTTTCTTGACAATTAAGACACACAGCCAAATCCCGGAGAGGCTGCCAAAGAGTTGTGCAAATCTGCATGATCTGACTGTCTTTTGTCTTGAAGAAGGGGGTTTGTTTCCATGAATACAGAAGTGCTCATATCTTCTTCAGAAGTATGCAGCTGCATATAAGATGTTAAATTGTCAATGAAGCTGCCGTAGCTGCTGTTCAATTAGTTTTCATACTCTCATGTTTAGTTTACCCTTACCAATGAAGCTGAGAATGCTAACAGCTGCTCCCACCAAGCAGGGTAATGCGTAGGGAAACTTGCAGAAGAAGGACACTTGCAGCACTTCATATTTGCTTGCAGGCCGAGCCAGAAACCCTCCAGCAACTGGACCCTACATGAGATGCATTAATAATGACCCTACATGTGATGCAATTTTCACTGAGGGAGCAGAGGAAGGGAAGTTCTGAGTCCTATGGGGATCTGAGTACAAAGTTGTGGAGCTGCTTGAGCTGTGGCTACGTGTTGGAACAACTTGGGGTTCCTCGAAGCTCATTAGATTTGTGTCTGTGCACCTCGTCCTAATATTATTATATGATATGCTCACTGCAAACAATGAGAACCCAGATTGTTATTAAACCAGTAGCTTACGCACCCCTGGTAGCTTTAAAGCAGCACACACATTCTATGATCCACTATAAACTTAACGTCTTCATATACAGACCTTGCAAATGTAACGTGTTTGGGATGAAACCTCTAGCACGGGGTTTCACTGCATGGATTCCTCCCCCCTCCTCTTCTCTGGAGTACCATATGGGCCGTTTAATATTATCAAAACTGCAAAATCTGACACTGTCAATCAAGTTAACCATTCCTACAATACACCATGCATTATTACAAGAGCAGATGATGACACTTTTATTTCAAGCACCACTGATTAATATGCTGTGTACATTCGGACGACCAGAGGAGGAGGATCTGACTGTCTAAGAAAATGCATCCAAAACATCACAACCATGATGACTAATCAAGACAACAATGCTGATGCAGAGTTCTGGGGGATAACGGACTTGAGATAGGTGCATGAAGTTCCTGACTCAACTGAACTTGGAAACACAGCTGCATGCTACTTTATGTAGCATAACAATTTAGAGTGCATGCTTGCAATTAATTGAGTAACCTCGCATCCATAGCTGCCAGAGTCAATACGTTATTAATAATTGTCACTGCTCGACAAAAATACCAGGTGGAAAATGAAAGAGAACATGTAAACTTTGGCATGATAGGAGTCAGCGGTGCTGACGTGATGGCAAAGAAAACAGCTGTAATAGATCATTGTAGCTGTTATCCCACTACTTTGCACACATATTACTTCTGTATGTTCTCAAGAGAATTGATTTCCCCGTATTTGTAAGGCATAGCTACTCAAGATGGGGACGAACAAGTGAGACATAGTACATCTGGAACAGAATCTCATGGCTTGAATGCTGCCGGTAGATCAAGCCTGTTAGCTTTCTTGCTTTACCACAGATTGATTCAATGTGCTGTGTCCATTACAGGTCTGACGACAAGAGGATCCCAAGATATCTGTAGGCGTCCACCCATTGCAATGGCTGAGAACAGTGAGAAGAGGTACAGTGTGGGCGGGCATATACAGGTCCGTTATCAGGTCACCCACATGAAACTACACCTTTGAGTGTTAAATTTTAGGTAGTTAGCATCAACCCGCTCAGATATTCTGTTCATGTCTCCTTGCAAAAGGGAATAGTCAGCACTGATGGAGATAGGTTGTTATAGCAACATATCATCCAGATTACCGGTATAGTGTTAGGTGACTGTCCGGTGGATGAGATCCTGTCGATGTGTCTCAGGAATAACAGCGGCCCAAGCACTGACCCCTGTGGGACTCCAGATAGAGGATTTGACCATTTATCAACACCGTGACCTGCGGCATCCTATCTGGGAGGTAACTGTGAATCCATTTTACAAGTTGGTGATTGACTTGCAGTTTAATTTCTCCAGCTTTTCTAACTGAGCACGATGAGGTACCGAGTCAAATGCTTTCATAAAATCAAGAACACAGTGCCTACTTCTTTTCCTTTTCAAGTGTCTCAAACCAGTTGTGACTGGTCTCCAGTAGAGCAGTGGCTGTGGATTTTCCACACAAAATCCCTACTGTGAAGCAAAGATTGGCTGTGTCTCCATTAATTTTGCAGCAATAGTTTGCTTAGCACTGGCAGTAGAGATATTAATAGTTAGCAGGATTTCTTTTGTCCTTGTCCCCAGATTTTGGAATGGGCATAATATTAGATCACTTCCACATTAACATCCTCCTCTGTGCATACAGATTTTCTGAGCTTCGCTCATGGAAATCCAGGTGTTCAGCATGCTCGAAGGAGCGAGACAGAGAATGGCAGTGATGTGTTGAAACATCTAAAGTTTAATGTTCTGCTTTGTCAAGGTCACTGACTGCACGTCCGCCACCTGACTGTAGAGATGAAATTGTTCCTTCCTAAGGTACTTAATCATTGTCTTCCAAACTATTTGGCTTCATTGTTAAGAATGATTCTTTTGAGTTTCTCAATATAGCTGTAGCTAACTTTAAAATGTATTTTCTCTGCAGCTCAGCTGACCCTAGTGACTTTGCTTTCTGAATAAGGTGTTCCACTTTTGCATTGCTCGTCTTTAGTTCTCTGTTAGCCATGGGATATTTTAGCATCTTGGTAAAGTGCACTTTGGGATACAGTTTTCCATGATAGTCATGAAAGTGCCTTCCCAATTTTGTAGAACTAGATCTATGTCAGGGGTATCCAGCAATTGTTCCCAGTCAACATCAGCCAGTAATTCATTTGTTCTACCATCTTAAGTTGGCACTCCTGCTGAGGAGCACTGCTACACCATGCAGCTATGCAGTAGGCAACACTGCTACTGCAAACTATGTGTTGTTATTCTAGCCTGGTTCCCAGGCCCTCCCCAGCTTTTTGCTGCACAGTGTACGGAATGTGACAAAAAGCTGGGGATCGAGGAGCCTGGTACGGTATGTGACAAGTAACTGGGGAGCGGCATGGGAGCTAGGCTGTTGGTGTCCCTGGTAATAGTTGTAGCTGTACATACAGGTGATTGTGACTGGATTGTATTTTGGAGTGTAACATTTACTGTTCCCACAAGTTGTAACTTGGGCAAGAGAGTTGTCACAAGGTTCTGGTTTGCAGGGGAACAGTGTTTATATATATATAGGTGGTCACAAATGTACAACCTCTTTGTTACCTTGGCTATCGTGTCTGCACACTACTTACCAAAATAAGCTATAGGTGTGCAAATACATGACATGTACAATTTCAGCAAATGTACACAGGTAGCTGATATGCTATACATGTACAAATTCCACACCAGTGGCGGATTTAGACATTTAGAAAGGGGGTTCAGCCAATGGTGCGTGAAATGCGGCCAAAACATTTTGTGTTGCCACACCCACTACCAGGCATGTGAATGCATTCATGACACGTGTCTGATGTAGAGTTTTGAAGTTCAAGGTGACTTGTCTAGCACCGGAGACTAAAACTGATGGTCGACTCGGAGCATGTGCAAATCCAAAATTGCTATACAATAGTTACTTTTACAAGCTGCCAACAAAGGGGGGTGACCCCCCCCCCCCCCCCCCCCCCCTAAATCCGCCACTGCACACTATTATTGTTTTGCATGCAGTGCTTTAGCTTTCCCTTACCACCTTGATCAATAAATGCCACTGAAGCAACCACAAGAACCTGCATTAATGGAAATAGACTTCAAATTGTAGCTGTAGTGTGCAGTGTAGGTACTCCACAAGCTAAGTATGTTGCACATAATTATATTATATATACTGATACCCACTATATAGCATGTATAGTGGAAGATCGATCTAGCAAGTCAAAATTGGCTACAAAATTGAGTAGTCTGTATCAAGTAAAGAAAAAACTATACCAAAATTAAGAATGATATCCCTTTGGATTTCCAATATATGTTACTAGGCCTCAACTGACTTTACCTGGCCTATAATATGCAGTATCCTTTCAGGCTGCACTTTAGATGTGCAAGATGCAACTTTGTTGTTTTTCAAACCAAGCCATTGTGCTATAATCATTGTGAAAAGGCCATTGATATTCCATGTGCATATGTTTAGTGCATGAAGAGCCCCCCGGCCTGATACCTAATTAGAAGGCAGTAAGTTCGCTGTTTCCCCCCCTTATACTCAGCCCGTTCAGTGGTACAAACTCGCCCCTTTACCATCCTCCAACCTCTTACCGTCGACGCGTCATAGTCTCCGAGTGCCTACTGAGTCCCGGCAACTTCAGCGAAGCGAAGCGGCTGCCGAGGGAGTCCAAACCTCCATCCCGCCCTTGACTTCCCGACAGCAAGCAGTTGCGAAGACCACCTGGACTGGACTTCCAGCCCAAAGGTCGCCGTTACCAGGCCACAACGCTGCAGCTCTGCACGGCACCATTCCAGTAGCCACGAAACAGCAAACGGGCTAACCAGTAAGTACATATAGATAATGGCTCAACCTAAGTGTGATATCATTGGTGAGGGTCAGGGTCTGGAGGGGGAGACTGAGAATATGGTTTTACCAATAACGTGTGGACAAACAAAAGCTGAATTCTATGTAAGCAAGATGCGGTCTGGTAAAACAGTTGGCAAATGTATTCTCTTTCAATCCAAATGGATATCCCCAACGGAGTTTGAAAACTTGTCTGGGATACACTCCGCAAAGAAGTGGAGGAGAAGTATAAAATACAATGGTGAACCTATTGGGGAATGGCTTGCTAATGCACAACAAGATCATGCCGCCAGTAGCAACCCAGACAAACAAGACAAGCAGAAACCCCAAGAATTGCTCCAAGAATCACAAACACAGCTGGACCAATCACTCCCATTGTCTCAAAATCTGCATGAAGTGTACACAGAGTCCCCAGTACCGGGAACAGGTGCCAGTGTGTCTACACATATTTCAGACAGTGCAGGTGATGGACCTTACAATGGTCAACTATGGAGAATGATCGACAAGCTGTGTGCCAGGATAGATGGGCTCTCCCAAGAAATGAGGGATCAGGACACAAGGCACAAAAATTTAACCAAGGACCTGCGAAAGAAAATTCAAGAACAAAGTGAACGCATCACCCATCTGGAGAATCAGGTGGAAGCTCAATCTCTAACCACCCCACCAATCCCATCTGAGCCAAATATACCTACGACGGAAAACCACATGGCCAGCCTCCGCGCTAAAGTGGAAACTATTTCAGCTACTCTATCAAACCAACAAAAGCTGCTGGAACTAACTGAGAGGTCTAATAGGGCAAAAAATGTGGTGATTATGGGGTTGGACGAGCCGGTTGGAGAGGAAGTTGTCAATGAACGTGTTGCCTCACTCTTTGCGGAAAAGCTTGGACTGTCAAACATCAGCATTGCGTCATCTAAGCGCCTGGGAAAGAGGTCAGTGCCTCATGGATCAAGACCCAGGCCGGTCCTGGTGGCGCTGGACTCTATGTCGACAAAGAAACAAATCATGTCCAATAGAGTCAAATTAGCCGGAACCAAGATTTACCTGAATAATGACTTGACTAAGGCCCAACAGGAGGAGGAAAAAAAACTGAGAGCCATGAGGAAACAGTTAATGGAATTACCTGATTTCAGAGGCAAGAGAATTACAATCTCAAGTGGGAAACTTTTTGCCGACCGCCAGCCCATTGATGCGGATCTGATCGGGAACTTACTGCCTTCTAATTAGGTATCAGGCCGGGGGGCTCTTCATGCACTAAACATATGCACATGGAATATCAATGGCCTAACGGTTGATAAGTTAGTTGACCTTTATGATCAGGTCAAAGAATACGATTTTATTTTCTTGTGTGAAACCTGGTTGAAACCCAGTAATCAGTTCAATTTCAATCTGAAGGGTTTTACCCTGCACAAGGTTTGCAGACACTCGCACAACAAGAGATGTAAGAGAGGTTCAGGCGGATTGCTTTGCTATATTCGTGAGGACTTGTCCGATGGAGTTGAATTTGTTCATGACAATAATCCGATCGCGGATAGGATTTGGTTGAAATTACAGGCTCAGTTTTTTGGGCTTCATAAAGACCTTTTCATATGTCTTGCCTATATTACCCCGGAGAGATCATGCCACAAAACATCTCGTGATAACATTTGGAACATCCTAAGACAAGAGATTGCTCACTTTGCAACAAATGGTGATATAATGCTAACAGGTGACTTCAATGCACGCACTGGTGGATTATCTGACTTCGTCCCTCATGATTCATGTGACCACATCCCACTCCCGCCCGACTACATAACCGATTCCTGTGTCCAACGAACTTCCCAAGACAGTCACCACAATGCATATGGCTATGAGCTTGTCGACATTTGCCAAAGTGCTAGACTCAGGATTTTGAATGGTCGAAGAGGTGAGGACCAGGAGAAGGGTCTGTTTACATGTATGACACCACGAGGAAACAGTGTAGTTGACTATACGATCGTATCAGAAAACCTGCTGAAGCGAATTTCCAACTTTAAGATAGATGAAATCTCCACTCTGTCTGATCACTGCTCAGTGAGTACCAGCATTGTCTGCGGAAAGGACTCAATGGTGTATTTGCATAACCTCCAGAACACCTCAGAGGATATGCTCTTTGACCTCCTTGGCAGATATGAGGCCAGTCACCCACTAACTTCGGAACCATCTCTCTCACTCTCTTCCTTTTCATGGTCAGAGGAAGTCGAAGAGAAAGTAGCAGCAGAACTGAACACTACTGGCTTCCAATCCAAACTTGTCGAACTCTCCTCCGCTATCAATTCGAGACCAGTAGAAGAAACGGTATCACACTTTACAAACCTCCTTCAAGATGTCCTGGGAAAACATGCAAACAAACGCCCTACTAGAACAAATAAGAAATTTCCCAGAAACTCTTGGTTTGATCATGAATGTAAGGAACAAAAACGATTAACAAGGAAGTTGGGAAAGTTGTTTAAATCTAAGGCAGACGACCTGTGGACAAAAGATAAGTACTTAACAGCCAGAAAGAGTTACAAGGCCATGGTCAGAAGGAAAAAACGCCAAGCAGCTTTGAATCTCCATGATGAGTTGGAGTCGTTTAGAATGAGGAGCCCTCACACCTTTTGGAAATGGGTCCGTAGAGCCTCAGGGCAGCAAACACCTGAACGTATCCCTATCCCTCTGGATGCAATGAAAACACATTTTGAGGAGCTCAATCTCGGCCCAGCCCCACTGGATAGCCAGGTCACTCCGGGAGGAAGCAGACTGGGAAATCCATCGACGGACTCTCCCATTACAATGGAAGAAGTAGAGTCGGCAATTGCACAACTCAAATCTCACAAAGCACCTGGTTGGGATGGCTTAACGCCAGCCTTTTTTAAGCTCTTTGACTCTCGGCTGGTCTTTTTCCTTAGAGACACTTTCAATCAGGTGTTAACCTCAGGCATCTACCCCCCAACATGGAGCATCGGTGTTATCAAACCTATTCACAAGAGTGGTGAAAAACAGGACCCTAGCAACTACCGAGGCATTACCCTCCTCAGTGTCATGGGCAAGATTTTTACTGCCATCATAAGGGCCAGACTGCTAGATTGGGCTGAAACAACAAATGTTATAAATGAAACACAGTTTGGCTTCCGACATGGCCGAAGAACGACTGATCCAATATTTATCCTAAACTCAGTTATCCAATCCTACAGGAAGAAAGCCAAACCTTTATTTGCCTGCTTTGTGGATTTCAAGAAGGCTTTTGATTCAATAAGTCATGGTGCCCTATGGACCAAGCTAGCATCGCTGGGAGTTAGCAATATGATACTCACCCTGCTTCAAAGTATGTATGCGAATGCCATATCAGTAGTTCAGCTGGGAACTGAGATCTCCTCTCACTTCCCATGTAGAAAAGGTGTCCGTCAAGGGTGTAACCTCAGTCCCCTACTGTTCAATTTGTTTATTGCTGATTTGGAACAGCACCTAGAAGCAGATGAGGCCGGAGGTGTTGATCTCATGCATTCTAAGTTACGACTCCTACTCTTTGCAGATGACCTGGTTCTTCTCTCTGAATCTCCTGAGGCACTCCAGTCTTCCATAAACAGCCTGTCCAAGTACTGCCTAAAATGGAGCCTCCAAGTAAATTTAACGAAAACCAAGGTTGTCTGCTTCTCACGGCAAAGAACAACAATGTCCCACATGTTCCATTTGAGTGGATCACCCATTACCATTGCATCAGAATACAAATACCTGGGTGTCCTCTTGTTAGCAAATGGGTCTCTGAAGCCAGCCATTTCGATCTTGGCATCCCAGGCTAATAAGGCCACCTTCTCCTTGATAAAGACTTCAATGCACCTCGGTCATCCTAAACCAACAACACTACTTTACCTATTTGATACACTAGTACGCCCCATTACAGAATATGGATGTGAAGTCTGGGCCTCTGACAAAGCAGAGGAAATGGAAAAAGTTCATAAACGGTTCTGTAAGTTTGCTCTTGGGCTGCCAACGTCTGCTTGCAATGCAGCAGTATATGGAGATCTTGGTAGGTGTCCCCTGGAGAACAGAAGAAAGATTGCTATGGTAAAGTATTGGCTACGTATTTCAACACACTGGGACATCCCTCCATTATTGCAGGAAGCGTATCAACTAAATATTTGTGAGCAGCCCAGTCAGTGGGCACAGACAGTCAAGACAGTGCTCGACAAAGCAGGTTTTTCCCATATCTGGAACAACCCAGACAGTATTCCACATGACCTATTCATTGAAAAGCTTACGCAAAGACTTTGGGACCAATATCAACAACAATGGTTAAGTGATCTGGCCACATCCAGAAAATTGAGAACATACCGTTTGTTCAAAACAAGGCTTGAATTTGAACCATACCTCAACCTCCCAAGACATATTCGTATACAACTGGCTAGACTGCGATCTAGTTCCCACTCATTAAGGATTGAAACTGGCCGATACTCCCTCCCTAAACCTACTCCACTGGAGGAACGCCTCTGTCCAAGTTGTATCGAAATTGAGGATGAAACTCATTTTCTGATCACCTGCCGGTTGTGGCGAGGCCATTACAGAGACCAACTATTTAACTGCTGCAGATCCCTGAACAGTTCCTTTCCCCACATGAGCTCTATTGACAAGCTAATATTTATCTTGCACTCTAAGGATGTTCATATCATTTGGCTCACAGGTGTGTTTGTGTACCAGACTTTCATGAGAAAACGTAAACTTTCACTTTAGCAAGTGTGTATTTGTATATGTATTTATCTGTACTCTTGACATATGGGTCCCCCGGCCTTCCATTGTCATTAAAATTTATAATAATAATAACTAACATAGCAAGGTGTAGGTGTAAGCCGTGAAATATAGCTAGCTAGTCGGTCCTGGATGTAGCTACATGTCATGTGCTAAAGTTTGCTGAAGGTGACTGTTTGAGTGGTGCATGCATGTTTGCAATTACAATCACCTTTGCCCAGGGTAGAGGTGTGTGCTTGGTCTCCAGCGGACTCCTCCTAGCCCTCCAGCAACACAATACTTTCACCATACTGACAATCAAAGGCTCTGTGCGGCTCACAGCAAAAGCTGCAGTTGAAATGCCTTCCACCTACTAAACTAGGACATCGGTCAGAAACGCAACAACATGTCAGTGCAGCAGCAGTACGTAAATACTAATTAGTCGATTGTATCCTGTCTCGAAGGATACAATACTCAGTGACAGACTCTGATCTGGGCACAGAAACCGCTAAAGCATTCTATGTTCACACCAATTGAAACCTTGCAGCCAATGTGATAATAAACGCGCTAAATGGATTTGTAAACTGGTTTACGTAAACCAAGGACAATAAAAACTTAATCCTTGCGTAAACCACATCCGGCATGTGGTTTGAAGTTGCTTTGAAGTCGATTTGCGCGTTGCTGATATAGGGATTGTGCGGGCAAGTGGAAAAGGCGGATACGGTCGGACGCGGACACGGACGCGGACGCGGACACGGACACGAACCAAAATTCCTTTTTCAGCCCTTTGCAGTGTAGGACAGAAGCTAAACATGGTTATTCATTCGCTAAAGTTGCTTGCTTAGCCTATGGAACCGTCTTTCATGTCTTACCTCGATTGAGTCAGTAGAGGTCAAAGGCCACGTGCATATTTAATGAGCTTCAACAATAAAAGTTCGAACATCGATCAGCCATCGTCATAGATGGTACATGTATAGGAATATTATTTCTGCTTCCTATGCTTTGGAAAAAGGCCTGAGTTTGGTTTTTGCACTAAATAAATGCTCTTATAATCTTTTCGTTGAAGCTCATTAAATATGCACGTGGCCTTCGACCTCTGCTGACTCATGAAAGGCGGTTCAATAGGCTAAGCAAGCGAATTCTGTACAACACTGTAAAGGGCAAGCAACTTTATCGACTTCTGTCCTACACTGCAAAGGGCTGAAAAAAGAATTTCGGTTCGTGTCCGCGCCCGAGTCCGTGTCCGTGTCCGTGTCCGCGTCGCGTGTCCGTGTCAGCGTCCGGCCGTATCCGCCTTTTCCATTTGCCCGGATTGTGCAGGCGCAGGCGCAGGATCTAGGAAGCCATACTAAACAGTTTTGCATGCATAGTGCTAGCCTCGTACCCGCCGGGTACGAGGCTAGCACTATACCCGCCGGGTACGAGGCTAGCCTAGTGCTATAGATGTTATTCCTGTTAGCTAAAGGTTATAATCCAGCTAATTGTTCCCGTGGGCAGCTCATCAAGCAGGATTTCAGATTGGTCACATTTCTTTCTACAACACTCCCTGAACTGCATGGCCAACATGTTCACAAGCATGCAGTGGCGAGGAATCAAGTGTGTGTGAGTGTGTGGGGGAATTATTAAGCATGATATTAGTAAGTGGGGAGGGCTTGCAGCCTTGCTGTGTTGGACTCGATTTAGGACACTTTACTATCTGTACGTACTTCCATGGCTAACTACCGTATATCTGGAATTTTTCGTTGTTGAATATTTTCGTGGTTGCCATAAACCACGAAAAATTATGACACGAAATTATTTTTACACGCGTGAACAGTCAAGTCAATCTTTTCGCGATGCTAGCTAGTTAGCTACTTCGCGAGATGGCCCTCGTTAGACAGCTACCTGCAACCGAGGGACGGTCTGAGTCTCCTTGGGAAAAGCGAGCAAACACGCGACACCTTTCTCGCGGCGGTAAGTGTCCGATAATCGTTTCGTTCTTTACTGCATATCGTACGCGGGTACCTGTCTGTGGCGTTCGTAGGTTTTCATTCACGAGTTCTTGGCCAACAGCTGCTTCCCAAGGTTCCAGATAAACGCAGTAGCCTCGCAGCAAGCCCTTCGTACTACTTTTCTCCGACGTGTAAGAGAAGTTGCCGTAAAAAAAATTTCGTGGGTAACCCGATCCACGAAAATATTATGACACGAAATTTAAAACACGAAAATTTTACTACACAAAAATTTCCAGGTATACGGTATGTACTTACGTAGCTATGTACCATATAAATTGTAAGATGTATGATAGCTATGTGGTTCCTTTAGATACGTCCGTACGGATACGGGTCTTCCTGCTAGTAATACATAGCTAGTAGACAGCAACTGTTTGCTGCTAGAAAACTAACTTTGGTAAAGTGACCAAACTTCCAACGGATTGACTTGGATAGCAATCATGAACTCGGATTATGCACCTACAGCTCAGAGTTATCGCTAATTTGAAATACAGTTTACATCGTTACCATGCCAAATTATCACAATCATCTCATTCCAAGGCTAGTTGTCCATATCAGCAATCTACACACAACCTTTTACTTATTAGTTTCACTGGTCTGAATTTTCTATTTCTTTGTCTCTCTTCTTCTCAATGGTCCTAGGGAGAAACAAAGCGAGAGCTGCTCCCAGCAGACCAGATGCAGCCAGCAGGTAGAACACGAAATGGTAGTTCAGGGGCCAGCTTAAGCCTGTGAAACAAATCAATGTATGCAAGATGAAAACTCACTCATCAGTGTCTTATACACATTGATGAGAAGTCAGATGAATTGCCCGAGTGCTGGGGCCAGATACAGCTGTCACATGCAAGTTTAGCCCAGATGCAGTTAGGTTTTGAGTTAACCAGCAGCTTCAGACTTAGGTTTAAGTAATTAGAGTGGCTATATCCATGTAGTAAACCACTGAAGGCAATCTAGCTAGCAGGTCGGGAACAGGAAGGTCACCATATGAATGCCCGCTGCAACTTCCAGTGGAGTCAAGAAACGTTTAAACAACAGACAAGGATATTTACCTCAGAGCCACTCTATGACCTATAAAGTGATGACATCTACAAGAGGGTATGTCATGAATTCATACACTATAGCTAACCACCAACCATTGTTCTCGCTCCAGGCAAACAAGGGAGTGATCACAATGGGTCCCAATGCAGATGACACACCAGTGAGACCTTCATTCAAGCCATACACTGTGCCTCGTGTTGATTGCTGTACAACAACAATAATTAATGATACGATTGTGTACTATGATCAGAGCATTGATAATACTGGTAGCTAGCTAGCTGGTAGCTATAGTGGGGAAGAATCGGTCATCATACTCTTGTAAACTTCTGAGAGTCTAATATGAGACACATGACATTGTCTCATGCAAAGAATATCTATTGCTTTAGAGCACTAATTTAGAAAAGAGTAACCGTCCTTCCAATTATTAGCCATTTACCACTGTTGAGTTGCCTGTGAGAACTGCAAGAGTAGCAAAGCTCATCATCCTGAGAGTAACATAAATTTGATACTGTAGTGTTTAATGCACTAAGTACACAATACATACCGGAAGCAGCAAGCAGCACCAAGAATTTACATACCTGGAAACCACCATGACGAAGAGGAATATGATCACAACCACCCACACGTATATAGGGATTCGCTTCACTGAATTTGTATTGACATGCATTTCTTCACTGAGATCGTTTCCACAGTAATCAAAGGCCGTACTGTTCTGAAACTCACTACCAGATCCACTGCCTGAGTAAACTAGAGAAGCATTCAACACAGACGTGTTTGGAATAGGTCCTGTGATCTGACTAGAAAATGGTAGCAACACACAAGATACTGCAAACAGCACTAGCCCCAATCGAAGTGTCCACCGATACCCAATGCATTTGACGGTCAGTGGAAACACACAGAGCTGCATCAGAATAAGAAAGCAGTCCACGACTCGATTACCATTCATGCATGCAGCATTGTATGGAGAACACATAATGCAACAATACTGTGGGCTTACCATCCCACCTGTTAGCAACTGGCCCTTTGCATTAGGATCCCAAAATGATTGTACAGAAGCTCACCTGCCACGTGAACTCACAGACTGCAACAGCCATAAAAATGGTGCCTATTTCATTTCCATCCATACTGTATCCTCCATGAGCATGGTTTGTCACCATCAGCAGTGAAAATAGCTGTTGCAAAGATAATTTGTGAGTGGTACAATGAAAGACAGAGACATTTAGCAGCAATAAAATATACGCATGCACCATGATCAATTGCTGTATGCTTACTTCTTGTCCCACGATGACACCAAATGAAAGCATCATATACAGAGTGATGGACAGAAAAACTCTCCGATCACGCAGTACAGTGGCCACTTTCTTCAATTTGGTGAGACCATTCTTGAATTTGCACACCACATACAACTTGGCATTTTGAAGTGTGCACTTTCCTTGACAAGACGCACAACCCAATGTTGGAGAGGCTGCCAATGAGTGGTGCAAATCTGCATGATCTGTCTGTCTTTCATCTTCAAGAAGGGGGTTTGTTTCCATGAATACAGAAGTGCTCACATCTTCTGCAGAGTCATCACTTTCTGTGCTGGAGATATCTTGTGTTGCAGGAACTACACCTGAGGTCCCATTTTCAATAACCCTCATTTTCATCCAACTTCCTCCATGTGCTCTGGACCGTGGGCAGTCATGATCATGCTTGTGATCATCGTCATCATTATCTAGTCCAGTCCTTTCCTCACCCCACTTCTTAGGCTCAGCAAGGATAAAGTATGAAGCTGCGTATAATACATTAAATTGTCAATGAAGCTGCTGTTCAATCATTCACACACATAGTTTACACTTACCAATGAAGCCGAGTATGCTAACAGCTGCTCCCACCAAGCAGGGTAATGCGTAGGGAAACTTGCAGAAGAAGGATACTTGCAGCACTTCATATTTGCTTGCAGGCCGAGCCAGAAACCCTCCAGCAACTGGACCCTACATGAGATGCATCAATAATTAGCAGTTTTCACTGAGGGAGAGAGGAATTAAGGGAAGGTCTGAGTCATATCTTGGAGCTTTGTGGGCTGTGGCTATGTGCTGGAATATCTTGGAAGCTGTGATTGTTATTATGCTTACACACTTGTAGTTTATTGCATCACACACATACTGAAGCATCATGCAGAAGATCTGCCTTAGGAAGTGCCTACACTAGCTGGGTATGAAGACTTCATTGATCATGCAAGTCAGCATTCCATCGCTATATAGCTAGCAGGGCCATAAGCCATGCAGTTTGTACTAGCAGAAACTCTGGCACCTTAATGTTTTGAAGGCCATGCAGTCTGGTCATTTTCCTTACTGACTAGAACTCGTACTCCTTCAGTTAATTGTACTTCCCATCACAACTTTTACACATTCAATTCTTTTTCTGCAACTCTCAATTTCTGTCTGCCATTAATTAGAGTATGGAACACTTTACCTGGATGTATCTGCATGAGTGCCCCATTACAGGAAGAATGTCATTTGAATGTGTATTATGTTGATTGAATGTGTTCAGGACAAGTTACAACATTAAAATCATATATTACATGTACACTTAGTCTGGTGTTTGTCACTGGATAATTTGCATTTGGTGTTTTCATTATTAATTTAGCTATTGCCAATACATGCTGCGTACATTCGGAGGACCAGAGGAGGAAGACCTGACTGTCTAAGAAAATGACATCACAACCACGATGACTAATCAAGACAACAATGCTGATGCAGAGTTCTGGGGGGTAAAGGACTTGAGATAGCTAGGTGCATGAGGTTACTGACTCAACAGAACTTGGAAGCACAGGTGCTACCCTGTGCAACATGCAAACATGTGTGATGGAGGATCGAGCCTACAGCATGAGCAAATTTTGCACTCAGAAATGCTATGGCACTAAATTTGCATTACCAGGGGTGATGTTAATCACCTCTTTAGAGGGATAAGTGAACTGCTTGTAAACTAACCAGCAGTTTTCCGCCTCCTATACCTGCATACATTATTGCAAATGCCATGGCTTGGTTGGAATCATCAGTTATCTACATGGAGAGGAATTTGTGATCAACAGTTTGTGACACAGACAAAGAAAGCCTTGCACATACCTCAGTGACATATGTCTTTGCTGCCCCGAATAGGTACCCATTCAACACTCCCCACAAGAACCTCACAACAACAGCCCAGATAAAATTGATGGAAAATCCAAACAGTAACTCTGAGAGAACAGTTCCACATACTCCCAACAACACGACTGGTCTACGGCCCAGGAGGTCTGATACCCAACCCCAGATTGGGTTGCCCACCAGGCTCCCTACGTAGTAGGATCCTGCCAAGATTCCTGCCTTGTAGCCTGCAGATAGCACAGAGTTTGGGAAAGAGTTGGTGTCTGTGCATGATCAAGTAATTTACTGGTATAAAACAATGGAGTATCTAATTTTTTACATAGTTGGCAGGTTATCAAAAACAACTTCAGGGACAAATCTGCGATAGTTTCGTTTCAGAGACTACCTGGACTAGCTGGTACTGACTACCTTTTGGGCTCCTGAAGAGGGCTGACTTACATCTCGATACTTCCGGAAGTTGACTCCGAGGTTGAACTTGTTCGCATCCCGTTTGAAATGGACCATAGCTACAACTGCCCAGCGTGGACCGACCGTACAGCTGCCAGTTATTGCCGTGGCTCCGCCTTGCAGGCCTTCTCGCCCAAGCGTTTGAGGCTTGCCGTACTAACGCGAAGGGTTGGCAATCAGAAATGAAAATATTGTCGCCGTGAGCGAGCTATGGTAACGCGCATTCGCTACGTTCATTGGCAGAGGAATGTGCAATAAAATTCCATGGCAGGTTTGCATGATAAAATCAGTATCACCATAGTACCAAGCTATACTGGAAACATACCACTCGTTTGTCGCCTTCGCACTGGTAACAATACTACGGCAACAAACTCGTGATATTTTCCAGTATAGCTTGGTACTATGGTGATACTAATTTTATCATACAAACCTGGAATTTTATTGCACATTCCTCTACCAATGAACGTAGCTTGGTACGTAGCTTGGTACTATGGTGATACGTATCAGAATGGTTGACGTAATTGACACACTTCAATGTAAGGGACAAAGTTCACTGATAAAATTCCCGAGCTCCTTTTCCCATGCCCCCTCACAATTGTTTGACAGATGTCTGAGCATACACTCTGACTGTGCACAAACACAAGAATTATGAAGAGCTCCGTTGACTTGGCTAAACAACATCACAACATGTAACCACTTATAGCTTTAGTATGAAGGCTAATCATCTCACCAACTTGCTCTGCCTTTAGGTTTGGAAAGAAAGTATGAAGCATGAATGGAAGAAATGCAAATATCATGTATCCTCCTGTGTGCATGAAGAGGAAATATACAGCCAGCATGACAGGGAATGTCTTGACTCAGGGCTCTACACGATTAAACATCTGCAGACCTGTATACCGTAAAAGACTTTAACTGAGGTTGGCTGCCTCAGTTGCAATTGGAAAGTATGTTCAGTGTAGCTAGTACAGGTTCCTGTTGCAATGTGTCATGCTGGTTGAGAAGTAAGTTGTACCGATAACAAAATTTATGTACCTTGTTTGTTACGCTTTTAGGGGACACTTTGTGTACATTGAAACAAGCAGCAGGCACATGCATCGTGCATGGTATGAGTACCATGATCTCCATCCAGACTATTCTTGAGCTGCATGGCCTATAGCAATTTTACAGTGCATGCTTGCAGTTGCAACTGGGTAACCTCACATCCACAGCTGCCAGAAGTTACACTAATAACTCCAATATTCCAATGACTAGCTACAGTCCTGCAAGAAGACTAATAATGGTGCCTGTTGTGTCGCCTGCTGTTGGCATTTCTGTGTCATTGATATAAACCTATAGTTGCACAAATTGCCTAGCCTCGTTCCCAGTCCCACGCCCAGCTTTTCGTCGCTGCTTAGTACTGTAAAGCGGGGTACTAAGCAGCGACGAAAAGCTGGGCGTGGGACTGGGTACGAGGCTACAAATTGCCCTGAAAACCTATAAGCTCGGGAATAAAGGCTAAGGTTGTGCTGTGCTATACAAGACCATGCAGGCTTGCCTTACCTGAGCTTGGTTAACAGATGTAATCAGAAAGCATGCATACTAAACAATCTCAAATGCGGTCTGGAGGTCATGGATCTCCTGTTGGGATTCATACAATAAATGTCTGCATGTCAGATCAGATCCGTGCATGAATGTAATATATATAAACACAAGTCTATAGGATACAGCAAATAATATAAACACCATCTTAAGTTGGTACTCCTGCTGAGGAGCACTGCTACACCGCAGTAATGCAACACTGCTACTGCAAACGTTATCCTAGCCTGGTTCTGCAGGCCCCTCCCCAGCTTCTGCTGTCTACTGTACAGCCTGGTACAGTGTGTGACAAAAAGCTGGGAGGGGCATGGGAGCGAGGCTGTTGTTATCCCTACAAATAGTTGTAGCTGTACATACAGATGTTTGTCACTGGATTGTAAATTGGATTGTAAATTGGAGAGTAACAGCTTACATATGTTACTGTTCCCACAAGTTGTGACTTGGGCAAGGGAGTTGTCTCAAGGGTGTCACCATAGGTTCTCGTTGCATGGGAACAGTGTCAGGTGATCAGTACCACCTCTTTGTTATCTTGCCATAGTTATCATGTCTGCATGCACACTACCTACCAAAATGTAGCAAATGTACACATGTAGTTGATACAAATACCACACTATTATAGTTTTGCAGTGGTAGCTAACGATAGCTTTGCCTTACCAAATGCATCAATAAAAGTCACTGAACCAACCACAAGGACCTGCATTAATGGAAATAGAACATTTGTAACTGGCAGTGTACATCTCCACAAGCTAATTTGCAAGCTGATATCCATTATACAGCAGGTACCAGTTGGAAGATTGATTTTGCAAGTCACAATTGGCTGCAAAATCGGTAGGCAGCATTAAGTTAAAATATGAATGACATGCCATGTATGCTTCTCTTTGGATTTCCAATACTTTACTAGGCCTCAACTGAGCCTGTTTGCAGTATCTTTTCAGGCTGGACTTTGGACGTGCAAGATGAAAGATATTGCAATTCTGTTGTGTTTTTCAAACCAGCAATTGTATAATAATTCTTGAGTAAAATGTGCTCACAGCAAGTTATAGGTGTATACGATCATTGTTGTAATGACGACAGGAAATAAACACGGCACTAAGCGCTTGCATGCAGGCATGCTGAGGCAACCACTCTCTTCGCCACAACAGAAACCAGACATTTGACACAAACACTGCTGTAGATACAGACAAATACAAAGATCCTCTATCTATATTATACACAGTAGCTACACATTGCAGCGAGAAAGAATAAACCATGCTTTCTTTGTAGCTAGCTATGTCAACACGGGCGGTTATACATTCTTCTAGATTCCCTTGTTTCTGTCAATGATAATGTGGAACAATATTAGCAAGCTGGACCAGCAACTCACTGTTAGCTAGCGGACTAAAATAGGAATATACTAGCTAGTTGGTCCTGAATGTAGCTACATGTCATGTGCTAAAGTTTGCTGAAGGTGACTGTTTGAGTGGTAAATGCATGTTTGCAATTACAATCACCTTTGCCCAGGGTAGAGGTGTGTGCTTGGTCTCCAGCGGACTCCTCCTAGCCCTCCAGCAACACGATACTTTCACCATACTGACAATCAATGACTAGGTGCGGCTCACAGCAATAGCTGCAGACTGCAGTTGAAATGCCTTCCACCCACGAACTAAGACATCAGTCAGAAACGCAACCACAAGGTGAGGCTCAATTTCAGTCCTGCCGGTACGCAAGCAGCGATACGTAATTAGATTGCTTCCTGTCTTATGCATGTAGCTATCCTAGCGTTTTCCAGAATGCCTTCCCCGTGTATCATGAATATACTAGCTAGGTGCACAGTTCCGCTACTAGTCAGTGAAAGCAATCAATATCTCTGGGAAATGAGCTTGATGTTGCATGCATGTCCCTTGTTTGGACATGTGTGCTCGTCAACAGCATGCAACTCTAAAGTGCACCTGAGATGCTTGCAGGGTAGCTATACAATCACATAGCTACCTATGCGTATTTTACGTCGATTGAAGTGACGTAAAATCTTCCCTCGTAAGGATATCGACGGACGCAAGATACGGAATATGCATGAGTGATATTAAGTGGGAGGAGCTGCAATTGGAGGGCGGGGCTAGACGTGTTGGCGCGGGCGGGGAGGATAGGTCAACCATGAATCCAATTAAGTAGATGCCTGGCAACCTTTAAATCTCCCTTCAAAGTGTGCGTGTGGAAAACCCTTCAATGTAGACCATGCCTTGAACTGTTCAACAGGAGGGTTTCCAACAATACGGCACAACGAGATACGCGATTTCACGGCAAAACTCATGACAGAGGTGTGCCATGACGTGTGTGTGGAGCCTCCACTTCAAACCCTCTTGGGCGAGCATCTAGTTTGTTAGTTAACTAAAACTAAAACTATAATGCATTTTAGTATGGCATATTTCACTTTAGTAATTAAAACTAAAACTAAAATGAGGACTGTCTCAGCCTGTTAATTAAAACTACAGCTAAACTAATATTTAAATTACCCCCCAAAAAGTGCTTATTAAAACTAAAAGAGCCTTTACTAACTCTTTTAAGATTTAGTAATTAAAACTAAACTAAACTAAACAATGCGACTTCTACCTAATTATAACCAAAAACTACCCGCCCCCACCTGTGCAGCCCCTGTCACAAGCCTAGCCCCACCCCCTAGCTGTACAGCTAGCCTAGGCCCACCCTACCTGTGCAGCTAGCCTAGCCCCGCCCTCAGCCTAGCCCCACCCCCAGTTGTACAACTCGCCTCCAATTGCAGTTTCATCCAGCTCCTCCCACTCCCTAGTTATACAGCTAGCCTAGCCCCACCCTCCAATTGCAGCCTAGCCCCACCCTAAGTTGTACAACTCGCCTCCAATTGCAGTTTCATCCAGTTCCTCCCACTCCCTACTTATGCAGCTAGCCTAGCCCCGCCCTCCATTTGCATCCAGCTCCTCCCACCCTCTAGTTGTACAGCTAGCCTAGCCCCGACCTCCAATTGCAGTTTTTACCCACGTATATACTACACGTGGGTTTTTTTTCTATTTTACGTAAAGATATGCACGACCCTACCTATGCTGTTTGATAGCAAAGTTTTATCTGTATCACTCGCCCTGATCGATTGGTGACTGCACTGGAAGCGGAGATGACAAGCACCAGACGGTACGGTTTAACCCTTTAACCACCGAATTCTTCCCACCAAGACAACACATTTTCATGCATTCAGCGCACACCACTTTCGTAGGTACTCCTCTCCCACAGCATTCGCTCCGCAGTGGCCAAACTTGGTGGGGCCCGCACACATGGACAGACCTCTCTGGCAATACCGTTAATGATATTCATGACCCCCCACAAGCCCAGCAATCGGAGGTCAAAGGTGGATGTCAGCCGGATTTTCGCCCAGCATTTCCCTAAACTTGGGCCAGATCTGACTGATGGCACACCTTACACCACCAATTTGCAGGTTTTCTTGAGGCCCTGGGTGGGGTCTATGAATATCATTAGAATCAAAAATTCTCGGGTCAATGAATCTCATTAAAATCAAAAGACGCCCACGACAGCCCGAAGGGGGGGCTGCCGCCCCCCCTTCGAAACCCCCCTGCTTGTACATTTAGTGGGGGAGGCGCGCCGAAATCTGACCAAATTTTTGAGTTCGTGCCTGAAAGTCGTCCCTAGGCCCTCTGAAGCCTTTTTGGTCTCTTTTTGGACTGATGAGAAGCCCTACATGTGCATAGGGTCTAAATGACGCATTTATGCGTCAATAGGGCTTAAAGGGTTAAGCAAACAAATTTGTTTTTAACCAGTCAACAAAATTAATGTAATTTTTGTTTTCCTTGCAAGGTTTACCACAATAGTGGCTAGCTTGGGTCTAAACCAGACCGGTTGCATATTGCATCACTCCAAACGAATATTTCACACCTCAATGCATCATGAACTAGCTACTATGTGATAATACGTGTACATCACATGCACTTCTGACACCATTGTGTGAGCATAAATTGTTCACTAGAAAACAACCTTTGGTAAGTGACAGATCTAGTGGAATTGACTTAGATAGGAGTCATAAAGATTATGCGCCTATACAGCTCAAAGTTATGCTTTCCCCCCATGCATGAGTATTTGTTGTATATAGAGTTTGCATCAGATACCATGCCAAGTTATGAGAAGACACTCATCCAATGTGCTAGTAGTCCATATCAGCAATCGATATGCAAACTTTACCTACTAGATTTACTGGTCTGAATTTTCTATTTCTGTATCTCTCTTCTTCTCAATGGTCCTAGGGAGAAACAAAGCGAGAGCTGCTCCCAGCAGACCAGATGCAGCCAGCAGGTAGAACACGAAATGGTAGTTCAGGGGCCAGCTTAAGCCTGTGAAACAAATCAATGTATGCACGATGAAAACTCATCAGTGTCATAATTATACACATTGAGAAGTCAGATAAATCGCCTGAGTGCAGCCAGAAATATATAGCTGTCACAAGTTGGGTTTTGTGCAGTGTTGAGTTAACTAGCAGCTCCACACTTAGGTATAGGTAATCAGAATGGGGGAAGGTCTACCATTGATGCAACTTCCAGTGGAGCCTGTTTAAACAACAGACCAGGATATTTACAACAGTGCTATAGACTGTATGACGTATAAAATGATGACATCTTCAAAGATAGCACCTGTCATGCATTATTATTTCTCTAACCACCAACCATTGTTCTCGCTCCAGGCAAACAAAGGAGTGATCACTATGGGCCCCAATGCAGATGACACACCAGTCAGACCTTCATTCAAGCCATACACTGTGCCTCGTGTTGATTGCTGTACAATAACAATAAGCGGAATTACACAAGGTCATGCATGACGTCACTATTTTCATGTGCATCAGTACACTGTATATTGGTGGTATAGCCGTGATTAGGAAAAAAACGGAGCTCATCATTCTTGCAGCTCAAGTAGCTATAACTCCTGATATCGTGAGAATGCAGTTACTTTGTACCAACATAGAGCATCACAAGGAGGAACTGTCCTGTCTAGTATTTACCACTGTTGAGTTGCCTGTGAGAACTGCAAGAGTAGCATAGCTCACCATCCTGGGAGCAAATATGATAGCTTAACAAATTGCTTTAGACACACACAGCACACAGTACATACTGCAAGCAGCATGCATGCAGTACCAAGAATTTACACACCTGGAAACCACCATGACGAGAAGGAATGTGATCACAACCACCCACACGTATACGGGGATTCGCTTCACTGAATTTGCATTGACATGCATTTCTTCAGTGAAATCATTTCCACAGTAATCAAAGGCCGTACTGTTCTGAAATCCACTACCAGATCCACTGCCTGAGTAAACAAGAGAAGCATTCACTACAGACGTGTTTGGAATAGGTCCTGTGATCTGACTAGAAAATGGGAGCAATACACAAGATACTGCAAACAGCACTAGCCCCAGTCGAAGTGTCCATCGATACCCAATGCATTTGACGGTCAGTGGAAAACCAGAGAGCTGCATCAAAATAAGAAAGCAGTCCAAGAGTCTGAAATCACACCATTCATGCAAGCAACAATGTTACATTGTATATGCAAGCATATTATAATTATTATAATGGAGAGAATACTGTGGGTTTACAATCCACCTGTTAGCAACTGGCCCTATGCATTTTGGACATAAAAAATGCATGATTGTAGAGAAGCTCACCTGCCATGTGAACTCACAGACTGCAACAACCATAAAAATGGTGCCTATTTCATTTCCATCCATACTGTATCCTCCATGAGCATGGTTTGTCACCATCAGCAGTGAAAATAGCTGTTGCATAATTTGTGAACAGTGCAATGAAAGACAGACATTAATTTAGAAGCAACACAGAGATATATGCATGCTTCCGTTGCTGTATGCTTACTTCTTGTCCCACCATGGCACTAAATGAAAGCATCATATACAGAGTGATGGACAGAAAAACTCTCCGATCACGCAGTACAGTGGCCGCTTTCTTCAATTTGGTGAGACCAGACTTGAATTTGCGCACTACGTACAACTTGACATTTTGTAGCGTGCATTTTTCTTTACATGACACACAGCCAACACGTTCTGTCTGTCCTTCCTCTTCAAGAAGGGGGTTTGCTTCCATGAGTGCAGAAGTGTTCACATCTTCTGCAGAGTCATCACTTTCTGTACCAGACGTATCTCGTGTTGCAACATCTTTGCCAGAGTCCCCACTTTCAATAACCCCCATTTTCATCCAACTACTTCTTCTATTTGCTCTTGACCATGCACAATCATGCACATGATCGTGATCATCATCATCACTGTCATCATTATCTGAAGCTTCCCTTTCTTCAGCCCATTTCATAGGCTCAGCAAGAATGAAGTAAGAGGCTGCATAAAAGACATAATCAAACTGCTGTTCAATTAGCAGTTGTTACACTAGTCTTGCACGCTTTACGCTTACCAATGAAGCAGAGTATGCTAACAGCTGCTCCCACCAAGCAGGGTAATGCGTAGGAAAACTTGCAGAAGAAGGGTACTTGCAGCACTTCATATTTGCTCCCAGGCCGAGCCAGAAACCCTCCAGCAACTGGACCCTACACGAGATGCATCAATAATTAGCAGTTTTCGCTAGTGCAGGAGAGGAGACAGTGTCTGCGTACATGCAAGCAACAATGGCAATTGTGGAGCTGCTTGAGCCATGGATATATGTACTGGAATAACACGAGGCTTCCTCGGATGCTCATTAGACATGTGTGTATCTGTGCCTAGATATGTACACCACGATATATGCTCACTGACTTGTTAAGAGGCTCGTAGCTCTTGGTTGCATGCATTCTATGACTTCTTCTAACTGACCTTCCTGATCAAATAGTGAGTTTGTTGTGATTGTGCAAAATACTAGAATGCAATACATAATTGTGTGAGGTTACAGACTCAACTGAACTTGAAAGCCAACAACTTCCCAGCTGCTATATACTTTGTGCAGCAACTGAGCATGTCTGATGAAGGGGGCTTACCGGGAATAAAGTTTCCTCATAAATATCAAGTTTCTCATGGCATTCCATTTGCATTATCGTCATAGTAATAGTAAATACCTCTTTAGTGGTCTGTTCAGGGGAACAGTTAGTAAACTAACCAGTAGTTTTCCACCTCCAACACCTGCATACATTATTGCAAATGCCATGGCTTGGTTGGAATCATCAGTTATCTATACGGAAAGAAAAATAGCAGTCAATTCATAAGTTTGCAACTAGGAATGTTTACACTTACCTCCGTCACATATGCTTTTGTAGCTCCAAATAGGTACCCATTCAACACCCCCCACAAGAACCTCGCAACAACGGCCCAGATGAAGTTCAGGGAAAATCCAAAGAGTAGCTCTGAGAGAACAGTTCCACACACTCCCAACAACAACACTGGTCTACGGCCCAGGAGGTCTGATACCCAACCCCAGATTGGGTTGCCCACCAGGCTCCCTACGTGGTAGGATCCTGCCAAGATTCCTGCCTTTGAGCCTGCAGATGACAAAGAGGATATTGTTACTTGTGCATGAACAAGTGATTTGCTACAGTATAAAACAATGGACATTCTAATTAGCTAATGCTTTGAAGTATAAAGTTTACATAGTTGCCAAAACACCTTGAATGTAGATCCCTCTACCCCTCCCTAAATTATGATGACGTACACCCAATTTCAAGCAGCAAGCAAAGCAAGCACCATGCAAATGCATTACCCGTAGACTGACTACTTTGTATAGCTACATCAATCCACGAGGCATTGATCGATCAAATGGCATTCCCTTCTTTGCTTCTTAGCTGTCACTCGGCTCTGCCATCCTGCTGCAGCTTGTAGGTCACTTGCTGCATATCTAACATGCACACACCCTGACTGTGTACACAAATGTATAGAGCTCCATTATCTTGGTTCAGTGTTTAATCATTCAGTCGCCTTGGAACGGTAACCACCATAGCACAATGTAACTACTTAGCTAATGATGGCTAGTCATCTCACCAACTTGCTCTGCCTTTAGGTTTGGAAAGAAAGTATGAAGCATGAATGGGAGAAATGCAAATATCAGGTATCCTCCTGTGTGAAGAGGACAAGAAATATACTGTCAACAAAATCTGATGGGGAACTGGAACTAACAGCTAGCAAAGCCTTGACTCATGGCTCTACATGCTTAAACTTCCACAGATTTATCACTGTAAAAAGAATTTAGATTCAACACGCAATAATTACATTGGAAAAGCAACTCAAGACAAGTAGATATGTAGGTTCCAACACTCTTACAATGTTTAATTTGGGAAGTATGTTGCTGGTAACAAAATATTATGTACCTTGTTTGTGGAGCTTTTAGGGGACACATTGTTGACATTGTATGCTTTCAAGGGACACTTTGCTAACAAGCAGCAGGCACATGCATTGTATGAATATGAATTCCAACAAAGAGTACCATGATCATCCAGACCACTCTTGAGCTGCCTGGGATTGCATTTTAGAGGACAATATATATGCTTTCCAATTGCAACTGATCCGCAGCTACCAGCTACCAGTGATTTTAATCACTGGATTCAAATCGTTCAACAACTACTTATAGCCCTGCATGAAGATCACATTGCAGTAGATGGTGTTGTCTCGATTCTATTGAATGATGTGTCATAGATAATTGCATGTCTTGTACTTCATTGTGGGCCACTAACTCCAACTGTATCATGTTACTATCATGTTACTATTATGTTGTTGGTTCCAGCCTTTGAAGTGCATACTGATCTTTTGGGATGAATTAATCAGTAATCAAATAGTTGAAGGTGTACAGTAAGGCTTGGGATATATAGACTAAGGTTGTGCTATATCCTGTATAATTAACACAGCGAAAGCATACATTAATTTTTCGTCACAAGTGAGGATGTTCAGAGGCTTGCAACAGCTAGCCTTGCATGCACACAGCAGTACAATATTGGAAAACAGCTTGGTCACTGCAGTTGCGTGACCATCCTTCAATGCTACTTCAAAGAATATAGTGTAGTGTGTGGGTATATAGTGAAGTTCGTTCAAGTGCAGTCAGAGTTGATATTTGAGACATCCACAAAATATTTGAATCGGTATGGGAAGGATAGTGCATTACTGTTCTTCCCATGGCAATTTAAAGAATGCAGTGGGAGGTTATATATTTAACAGCTTAATTGTGAGCTATCAGCTCGGACTGACTGCACCTACATGAGCAAACCTCACTAGACCAGCACTAAAATCATAGTCACACAACTTATGGAAGTATATAGTAGTTTGCTAAAGCGGTTTCCTGCTGTGCAGATCAGATCCATGCATAGCAGTAAGCTTAAGGAGCACTGCAACACTGCTGCAAGTTAACCACCCATTGTTGTGTATAGCTACATCCCTGGTGAAACGTTGCATGGCTGCATAATATGCAGCTACAGGAGATTGTCACTAAGATTGTAGTATGCTGCTAGTGTACATGTTATATACATCACCACAAGTTGTGACTATGGCAAGAGGGAAGGTTGTCACTTGGCATGATGTTTACAAAGTTATCATGCATGTCTGCACCGTGCACACTGCACTTTGTTTTGCATAGCCTCGTTCCCAGGCCTCCAAGCACAGTTTTCGTCACTTAAAAGCTGGGCGTAGAGGCCTGGGAACAAGGCTGTGTTTTGTAATGATAGCTATGATAGTTTTTCCTTACCAAATGCATCAATAAAAGTCACTGAACCAACCACAAGGACCTGCATTAATGGAAATAGAACACTAAATTGTAACTGCCGCAGTTACATACACCACTCACAGTAACTCACTACCTGCATGTACACAGTTGCAGTGAAGAGGAATACACCATGCGTTCTTTGTAGCTACCATATTCTACCCTTGCTTCTGTCAAGGGATTCAGTGGAACAATAAGTCGGAGCAGCAACTCACTGCTAGCGGACTAGAACCTACACTCAGAAGTCTATAGATAGTTGATCCTGAATGTACAAAGTTAATGTCATGCACTAAAGTTTGCTGTAGGTGAGTGTTTGAGAGTTGCATGCTTGTTTGCAATTACAATCACCTTTGCCCAGGGTAGAGGTGTGTGCTTGGTCTCCAGCGGATCCCTCCATGGCCAGAAACGCGATACTTTCACCATAACTGACAATCAGATTAATTATAACTGCTGGGGGGGCTCACGGCGGTTGAGATGTCTTCCACCCACTAAACTGGGACGTTGGTCAGAAAAACGCAACCACCTGTTGAGGTTCAGTGGCTCAACTTTAGTTCTGCAGGTAGTAGCTAGTCGCGCGATGTAGTTTCCGTACCGCAGTCAGTAATCAGATTTGTCCGAAGCGGTTATTAACCCTCGGCGCGCATGCGCAGGAGGGTTACAGTAGTCAGTTTGTGTCTGTCTGTGTGTCTGTGTGTCTGTCTGTCTGTTACCACACTAACTACCACTAGGTGACTGGACACGTTCCAAAAAGGGTATCAGCGGGCTCCACACGAGGTGCTTAAGAGTTTTGACTCGTGGATTTCGCTAAAAGCGTGTCATTCAAAAGTTAAGATAGGTTGCCTACCGATTTGTCCGCAATCGAGTCAGCCATTTGCATGCCACGCAGTTGTCTCGTGCCCAGACCACACCTAGTACCGCCTCCCCGGCCCGCGAGGGCCGGGGGTGTGGTCTGGGCACGAGACTCGACTGTACTATACCATAGATAATAGAATACTCGCGGGCGTAGCAGCAATCATGTCAGCTACTAGGAGAATGCATGACATTGTGGGGCGAGCGTGAGCGAGTGCAATGCCATGCATGACTGAGGCGACAGAAATCATATGATAATCCAGACACATGCAGATGTCCACAACACAGCATGCTGCACACTGGTCTAGCTGCTAAGCACACCATGTGTTCTACAGGACATGTACAAGGTCTGAGGTCGGTGAATAGGTAAGTCCACCAGCGGTCTTCGTCCAGTTTGCTGGGTCACAGTGACAGGCGAGAAGGTACAGAGCCTGGTTAGACTGTTCATGGTCGGCCATCCGTCGCTCTAGCCAATGAATAGGTAGGTCCACGAGTTATTCGCACGATGCAACTTTGCTGTGTAGGCGAGAAGGTACAGAGCCTGGTTAGACTGTTCATGGTTCGCCCATTGTTCTAGCCAATCAATACTACGTAGGTCCACGAGTGGTCTCCGTCTGTGTTCGAATGTTCATGTTGTCACCATCGTCGCGTCCATTGAACATATGACGTAAGAGTATGCAAAATAAGAGCAGGAAGTGAATTACGTCGTCTATGAATAGCATCACATGCACTTACATAAATACCTGCGTGTTGGTACGTTCGTGTAGATCTTTGTGCCGGGCTGGTTGCAATTGCAGCTGTGTTGTTCTAACTGCCCAAATTGCTGTGTTCTAACTACCCTAGCCACGTTCCCAGGCTCCTCAGCTTTTTGTATGCGACAAAAACCTGGGGAGGAGCCTGGGAACGAGGCTAAACTACCCCTAATTGAAACATGCGTCTGCACGATATAAACCGCACGGTGCCTTTGTTCTGTATGACTACCATGTTACAATTATCAATCATCAGGACAGAGTTCGAATCCCACATTCCACTAGTATTATGAAGCCCATTGCATCACAGATTCCACAGACATTGACAGAGGATTTTCCACCTCCAGTACATATAATGCGTAATTATTCCATGCATACATTATGGACTACACTACGCCGAGGGTTTTGCACTCCAGTGCCTTCATTGGTCTGGCAGGAAGTGGCTAGGACTGTGTGCCATCCGGCCGGGGCCAATACGCAAGCATGCAGGAATAAGTACAACACTTTCTGTAGTTCCACCTAACTTTGTACCCAGCCATGTACTCATGATACACGGGGAAAAAAGTGTGAGCTGGCATTTTGGACTTCACCATAACCAACTGGTATATAGGATCTGCAGTCAACTTGCTGGAGCAATTCAATTTCATGTCCCGGATGCAATTTGCTTAGAAAAGCGGGGATTTAAATCGAGTCCAAGGCAGAATTTGAGAAGTGACTGGAACTTAGCAGAGAACATGTCGGTGCATGACGTCTCCACTCTGCAAGACCTCTCCACTCACTATTCAGTGAACTGCAATCAATATCAATATTAGTAGTGCTGTGTAGCTACTGCATGCATCGATCACCGTAAAGAAGAAGGGTTGTTTTAGGCTCTGGGTCACCATGGTTGCATCTCAGTGTGCATGCCTCCTCCATCGTAGTAATCAAGGAATGTGCCCACAACTATGAATGTTGTGTATAGCTGATTGTAGGTAGCTAGCTATTAGCTTACCATCTGTATGTCTGAAATTGGAGGACCTATATAGTGGTCAAGCAGTGTAAACGATATGCTTGAATGTGCATTGTTTGGTATTGAAGCAGCAACTAAGGCAACCCTTCTGTTTTTTCTTACTGAGTAGAAATAGCTAGAAGTGCAGTGGCATGCACTGCCTACTTCTCCTAGTTTACCTGAAACTAAGAAACTTGATCTGCATGCAGGCTATATCTCAGATAGGTTTTCCTCTCAGATGTATAGGATCAAAGTAGGCTGCTCCTGTGGGCACATTCCTTGATTACCACAGTGGAGAGATGTAACTATGCATGGTGACCAGAGCATGGTCAACTCTTCTCTTTAACAGTACACACTTAACGCTGGGAGGCCGAGTACGCAGCAGGCAGCGGACACTACACACATACCCTCTAATTGTCCTTGCTCTGCAGCAGTTATCTTTAATGAAATAGATATGCTTCAGACTCCCTCACTACATGCGTCCGGCTTAGCACTTTACTATGACGAATCAACAGCCTAATGTCTCTGGCATCTCATTACTGTACTAAGTACAAAAGTTGCATGCGTCACCAACCTTCTGGACATCCCACTTCCATGGTATGCACACACACACACACACCACATCATGTATTAGGGTGGGGCTGACCCTAATGTACCATGCCTCGTGGATGCAACCATAGCTGTGAGTTTGAGTCAATGGGATGAAGTCTCAGTATGAGGCCTCATTGCAATGACTGACAGCTACATTTGCAATGTGTACTGGAGTCATGGCGCATCCAGGATCAGCCCCATCCTCTGAATAGTGAAAAAATAAATAAAATTTTAGTGTTGCAAAAACAACAACAACAACAAATGTATTATATAAGCCCAAAATACAACCCCACAATCACACAATGTCATCTGTGTTCTTCATATTCAGACATTGTTCCACTCTGTTAGCAGTTTCAGGATTTACTCTACTGAGAGCATCAACAAGAACCCTCCACGAATGATCTTCACGTTTTAGCCATTTCTTTAGCATATATTGAGTTGCATTCTTGGGATGCTTACAACGTATTGTTCCAAGTTCATCTTCTGATAAACCCAGTTCAGTTCCTAGTTCATCCCATCGTTCACCTACTTCTGATTTGATCATGCTTAAAACTTGTTCCTGAAAGTCAATTTCTTTTTTCTCTCCTCCTCTAGAACCAATTTGCTACAGAGGATTAAGTAAACATAGAATATATTATTCCTTTGTAATAAACTGATAGGCCTCCATGTAGGCCAGTTTGCTATATATTCATAACGTAGCTCAGCGTATATACCTGATGAGTTGCTGGTTGAAGAGGAACATCCAACTTCAATGTTACCGGAATTTCTTTTAGCCTAGCCCCTGGCGGTTCCACTTTCTCAATACCAGCTATAGACAATAACATTTTTAAATTTCTCATCAAAGCACTTTCTTGCGAAACGATGACTTGGTATTTGACGCAAGGTAGACAATGTCCTGGAACAAACTCTTCAACGTCTCTCTTCAGTATCTATGCATGAACAAAGAACACATTAGCTACCATACACTTCCATGACCTCCACACCTGTCCCACCATAGGCTTGTACTATAATCAATGGCGCATCGAGCCGCCGGAGGCGGCGAGAGGGCATGCAACTTCCTATAGCGCACGTATAGATGGCATAGTGCTGAGTGTTACTAAAAATTACGTTTCCGGTGAAATTGCATGCACGGTATGGTTACGAACGTTCAACAGAAACGTTTTCCTGGGAGATGGCAGCAAGGAAGATGAGAGCTACCGATTTCGGTATAGAAACGCTGTCCAAGTGACCTCTAGCCCAAGTATTTCTTCTAGTCCAGGTACCTCTCCTACCAGTGTAGACAGGCCAGATTTGGAGAAATTATCGGCGGATGCAAGCCCAACATTCGCCGATCTCAACAACAGCTCAACGTTAGGGTACATTCACGTATTAGCAGTAATATCTGCTACTAATGTATCCCTGCATTTCACATGCAAAATTTTCATAAATAAAAAACAAAAAAAAAAACGTTTGCTGTTGCATTAGTTGGAGGGAGGGAATGATAGCATCGAAGGGGGTACACGCTAGGTAGCTAGGTCCTCGTCAAAGCCAAACGCTGCTGACAGAATGCCAGCCATATCAAAGAAAGTGACCGCATAAGGGGCGCGCGTCTATGAATCTCGTGCTTATACAGTCCAAATTTGAATTCTATATTTAGTAACACTCCGCATTTTGCCATCTACGAGCGTTGCATGCCCTCTCACTGCCTCTGGCGGCTCGATGCGCCCTTGCTATAATTTTGTCCTACTATAAACCATTGGTAAATGCGGACACTGATCACTCCCAAGACAGCCAAAGAAGGGCAAAAACAGTATCCTGGATCTCCAGTTATGTGGATGCGTACTTCATGGGCCAAGGGCAAAATGAATTACACCTTTACAGATCACAGAAAACCAGAATTAGGCTTCTTCCAAAGAGTGCTGTCTTTCTACGTACCTAAGTTTCCAGAAAATGGTTGCAGTGTCACTTATGGATCTTCCAGAACTTAACATTTTGGGCTTCCGTAACAGCATGTAGGTCTTCCGGAGATGGGTTTGTAACAGAAACCCAGACAAGTGACTGAAAGGCTTCCAATCTTGGCATTATGTAAAAGGATTTACGGTGTATCAATTATTACTTTTGAAGTGGTTGAATGCCTGGCTGGTGCTAGGCAATTGGATGTGTTGCACATGGCCAGAGTCTACTGCAATTCTGAAGTGTGCACATTGGCATATGTACCTCTTCTATTCCTTCCTCTGCTTCAACTTCAAATCCACCTTCATTCCGCATGCAAAAAACTGCTCTGCCACTTCTACAGAACCTCACTAAGCGTCCTACACTTTGATGGAATTGCATGTGATTATGTTCTTCTTTCAGATATTCTTCAAAGGCCTGTATATGTGAATGGAATATTGCAAACAATGACACTAGTTCTTCATAGTAAGAAGCTAATGATATCACTTACCTGCTGATATTCTTGTTTTGGACTTATAGAGACAAACACGAAAATTGACTGATCAGGTGGTAACACGTTGTGTGGAGCCAGCACATGTAGACGGCATCCACTACCTCTGGATCCTGTAACCAAGCAAGTACAGCTTACACAGCACCAATTAATCAGTCCATTATCAATTATGAGGAATCCAGTAATGGATTAGGACTGTACAGTCAGGTCACAACTCTAGTGATCAGTTGCAATTATATACCACCAAAGGATATCAGCTAAGCAAATTGCTTTACTCTTTATTTGGGTGACACTTGGCGAATAATTATATTGTGTAAGCTGCACTCTCCTTCACAATAAGCTCTTGGCATAACACACCTGGCGTTGATACATCGTGGGCTGCAGCTTTTCCTTCTCTGGTTGGTCTCTGAGTAGCTGATTGCTATATTGTGATAATTGGTTTATACAGGTTAGATGTACAGCAGTTTGTTACTTATAATTTACCAAAAGCTTTAAAAACGTATGGGTATGGAGATGTAGCAGAGGAGGTTGGACACATTTTCTGTGCACGTGACTATGCGCTGCGCTTGAACGGAAATAATTGCGTGTTTCACGTTCCTAACCTCGCCAGCTTCGTTCCCAAGTCAATATGGCCGGGGACCGAGGGAAAACGTAAATTACCAATGAGAAGTGAAGCTACAACTGGGGAGTTTGAAAGGTAGGAGTATGTTGAAGACACTTCAGGTTGGGAAGGCTATCAAGTTCCGGGAGTGTGGCTTTTCCACCATCCTGTGCAGCCGATCCTTCAAGAGGCCGTACAGCCTAAGTGACTCAGGGGTTGACGGCATGTTTGGAATCTACTTGAGTCTACTGGAGCTTTTGAATGATGTTAATTTGTTTAGATACTCGTAAAGACTACCGAGAACACGATTTAGTAAATTCGCCTATGCACATAGGTCACGTAACTGTGCCCAACCTCCTCCGGAGATGTAGGGATAGCTGAACAGCATAAAGTAAGGAAACAAGGTAGGGGTGATGGCATAAAACAGTTCAGTATACAACCCATACGTAGGGGGTTGTATACTGAACTGTTTTATTATCTTGTTTACTTACTTTTTGCTGTTCGGCTATCCCCTACAGTCATACTTTTAATGTTAGTACATTTTTGTAGCAGCATACTTGACAGCATTCACTTCGCACACAGCGCACAATTTCGAGTTCCAAGATCAAAGTTGCTCTGCGTGCATAGGAGGAAAATTGCGTCGCAGATGAAGCCATAGTTATTGAGCGGGCAGTTTCAAGCACCTCATGAGACTTCAAACTCGTGAAAAAGCGATGGGGTCGCGCACTGCGCAGCTTAAAATGCTGCTGGTTTGTGTGAAAACAACCATGAGGGAGTCAGGCAGTTTTGAACAAGAAGAAACCGATTTTGGCGGTTTGGTGACTTTCTGTTGTGGTACTTTTGCGATGGTTTTCCACGATATTGGGAGTCTCTTTGTGGCAGGGAAACACTCGAAGATGAATGGTATGTTGTCATAAAGGCACCATAAGTTATACATTGACCATATTTTTGTATTGGCATATATTGCGTGTCCACTCTATCCCTACCTATAGATTCTACTGAGTCTATGATATACACACTTAGTAACACCGTATGTACATTATACATAGCAACACTACGTAACACTAACAACAGACCAAAACGTACACTATGTAACACTAACAACAGACCAAAACACGTCTCCTTTGAAATGGTGTTGTTGAAGTCATCAGAGAACTGCTTGGTGACCTGGATCGCATTTTTCTGTTTGTTGCTAGAGGTACCGGTATTCTGGATCGCCTTGTTGCACCTCCATGCCTTGTTGGTACAGGTATGTCAGCCTGTAGCCTTAATGTAGGTCTTTCTTCTTTTAGAGATGAAAGCTCTATAGAATGCAAGCACCAACATACGAAAGTATATCAATAATTAGCTTAGCCCCTCCCCCCCCCCCCCCCCCCCCCCCCCCCACCCCACCCCCACCACCACCACCACCAACCTCCACTATTTTCACCAGCTATAGTTGTAGATTATTTCACATAGCCACTAAAAGTTATGCATAACTATTTTGTGGAGGGAATTTTTTTCTGATCATGTCACTACGAAAAATTCTGCTCAGTATACGTAGTATTAACTTACTAGTGACACAGTGGAGGATGAGTTAGCGATTGAGTTGTGTGTGCGTGGCTACAATGTAGTAACTATTGCGTACCCTGTATCTGTTGCCATTTCGGTTGCACTTGCTGTTGTTCCTGCTGAATTTGCTGTCGCTCCTGCCGATTTTGGTGTCGCTCCTGCTGCATTCGCTGTCGCTCCTGCTGCAGTTTCTGTCGCTCCTGCTGCATTCGCTGTCGCTCCTGCTGCAGTTGCTGTTGTTCCTGCTGTATCTCCTGCCTCTCCTTTTGTAGATCGTGTCGCTCCTGCTGCATATCCTGTTGTTCCAGTTGCATAGACTGTCGCCCTTGCTGTCTTTCATGTTTCATTATGGACTTGTTGGCTATCAAAGCAGTATAGGCTGAATAAGAAATGATTGTGCCTTGTAAAGTAGGACTTAAATAAACTGGAACCCTCTAGACCTTGAAACTATATACCATAGTCCATGGTATAGAAAAGTTACCACAATGTACAGTAAAGAACGATAAGTAAAGTAAGAAGGGAAGACAATAGTCTGATCTCTACAATACTTAAATGCATGGCTAGTAATTACCTTCCATCGCATCACCATTGACCTTCACCAGATACTTCATTCTATTTGCAGTGAAGGGGTCACTCCCAAGGGTTGATTTCATCAAAATAAATGATATCACCTGGAGTATAACAGCAACAATATTACTCACTTATACTATACTTAGGCTATCCTAACCAATCAGGTTACAGTATTTGCGGGAAATAACGGGTCATATATCCCACGGCTGGCTGCGCGCACATACTGTAAGCGATCACGTGCACGAGAAAGCGAAGAGCTAGCTTTGTTAATCTAGCCAAGGGCTCGTGCCTTTACCGTTGCCTCAGTCAAGTATCACGGATGCCTCTGCCACTGATCGGTGAGTGCCTACACCACAGTATCTATGTACTCACCTTAGAATAGCATAAGCATAGTTGTATCCCTGGCCAGCGGGATGTAAGACCTGTTACATCCCTTGGGAGAGGCCAGTGCTCGGAAGTGCCTCGGGCTTCGCCCTTGGCACTTCCTCGGCTCCACTCAAGCACTGACCTCTCCCGTGGGATATAACGGATCTTATATCCCGCTGGCCAAGGATATAACCTATACATATGTACTGTCTGTAAAGCTTGTTACTAACCTGATTATTTTTTGACAGTTTCTTGTGTATCTTTGAAGGTAGCTTATCGGAGGGTTGTAGGTCAAGATTCCTACTGCTTAGAATTGCAGTATTATCATCATTCCTGATTGGTAGCTGAAAGTAAACCTCAGTTTCACTGTGAGTCTGTATCTGCATTAAGAAAACCAAAACATACATCCGTTGTGGTATTGTATGTGACTTGTTATTAACTCTTTAGGATCCATAGCGCACAAATTAGCGTCCTTTCATACTATATGGTTTCCCACTTTGCAGTGATGGATGGTCTTTGACTAGCACTGCTCCTGGAGACTTGTCAGTAGCCCCCTCTGTATAACTACAAAAGTAAGGGTGCCAAGCGTCTGGGCTGGCAGCTGTTACAGGCAGAAACAAGTTCGCCACTGTAACTCGATTGAACAGTAAAGCTAAAAAGCTTTATCTCGCCGTCTGCCCACTCCAGCAATAAAGTAAGTAGAGATGGTCCTGCGCGTATGGCAAGACAACATTCGAGTTTTTAGCAGCTGGTTGAATGGCGCTATAACCAGACAGCTAGCTCAGTTATTGGCTCCACCCGGTGCCTCCACCCCTTCGACGGTGAGTGTAATCGTTACTGCTAACAGCCAGGGGCACTCTCCCGAGTTTTGTTGGATGCTGCACGCCCTAAACGCTGTGTGCAGATGCTGATCCTAAAGAGTTAAAGTGGAATTTCCACGAGATAGTATTTACAATGGTGAACATGCATGAGGGCATAAACACTCTGTAGCAGCTGGCTGTAGATGACATGATTGTATAGTGTGAGATTTGTAATGAGGAATTCTTTTCAATGTTGGTAGCTATAGCTATGTCTTGGAAAGGGTCAAGGGAGCCCCAAAGTTCCAAAGTTCCAAATTCCAAATCCTAAACTTTCTGTTTGGCTATTTTCTATTATGGCCTCTACTATGGCCCAACAAGATCCATCTGATCAGTGTAGGCATAGTAGTCATTGCACATAGCACTGCAGGAAGAGAGGCTGGGAACAGCTAGGCTAACGTTTGCTTCTGAAGCAAATGTTCAGGCAGGTATACAAAGAACAAACAGAGTACCTTAGCTTTTTCAACAGGTGGTTGGGTTTCTGGTTTCTTCACTGCATGTAACTGACTCCTTGTACTGGCCTTCCTGACTCCATGCGCTATGCGTGCATTTATGTAATGGTATAATGAATGGTTATAATTCATTGCTCGGAAACAAAACAGAGCAAGAACATACGTACTATATGTTGCTGGTGACTGTGCTCCGGCCAATTGTAGGGCTTCGTGGAGAAATCGAGTATTGCGTGCACCGCAGTCAGGCATTCTAAAGATACTCAAAAAGTGTTCTATCTGTCGATGTTCACTTCCTTCACAATCCAATTCATCAGTTGTGTACCCCAGGAAGGTAGCCATCTTACGCCAATTGTTTCGTAGAGAGTAGAAAAATAGGTTGACATCTCGGGGCTTGCATGAAGCAGCTGTTGGAAAAAGTTACAACTCATGAGATATTCAAATCCTGTAGTGCATATTTTCAATGGTCAAAGCCAACTAGCTACATACATGACCACAGTGTTAAAACAATGAACAGCAGTGAGATCACGAGAAGATAATCTGATCCCTTGTGACACTACATAGCCCTGGACAGAACAGCACATCAGAGAGCCAACACAGGGAATCACCATCCTTGCTACATAGTTCCTTCGCAACACATGGTCTCCACACATTCACCTTTAGGTCAAGGTAGCCACGTGAAGTGACCGAAATGTTGTGCTATGCAAATGGTAATCCACTGTTCCCCACTGGTTCCAGTTTGCTTTGAGATGCTACCGAAGAATGCTACCAAAAGCAATTGTGGAAACCATCTAAGGGTGAATATTTAACACCTGCAATTTCAAAACTAGTAATGTTCATGCTTCTAGTATAGCAATTCCATTTTAACACTAACCGTTTTCATAATGAATATTTCTGGCTAAATTGCTGCCCCATCTACCACTTGCTCAGTGAGCTTATATAGGCGCATGTGGTATTCCTAGAATGGCACTGGATGCTGTTATTCATTTACACGTCCGAGTTCGAGCTTGTGTGATCATCATGGACATAATATGGTTTACAAGCATGGCTAGGATGATTCTGTGGCTTCTGGTAGCAATCTCTGACATTCGTGTAGACATGTGAAACTGAAGGCTGCCCCAATAGTTTGTGTTTGGACCCACTTACCTCGGAAACGGCTTCATTGGATGGTAAGTCATGGACAGCTCTACAAATGACAATACAAAGTGTATTTCTATATGCCACTCCCACTTTTCGGCGTACCTTGTACTGCAGAAATGTTCACTTGGCTTTATTTTCACTCATATTTATAGCATGTTTCCCCTTATAGAGAGAGTCTATGTCACAGAGATATTGAGAAAACTTGATATTCTAAGTAATTGAAAGTAAATTTTTTCACTGATAAATTAGTGTTGATAATGGAATGAGTTCTTGTAAGCATACGAGCACTAACTGTAAACCATTGCAGCCGACGGCCATACTCATACTAAAAACAGCTGGTATCTAAATGCTGGCCCATATCTACCACAGCTTCTAGCTTTCCCAGATACACTCACAGACTAATACGTGTGTGTAGCAAGCATTACAAAAAGTTGATTACTTGGCTTCCAATGATCTACTATAACCTACTTGAAATTCCAGAGACAAATCTCCCTAGACCTCGTGTACAAATGAGAGCATGTACCAAGTCTTCCAAACAGCACCCATTGGTTTTTTTCGACATCCAGACCATGCACACCCTTTGAAGGTCAACTGTATCTCCGAGCTCTTCTTCGCATAAGCTGAGATTGATTGCAAGATTACGTCTCTCTTCCTTGGTCAATTGTCTTTGGGGAAGGTGATGCACAGCATTCTGCAAATCTAAAGGTAGAGCTATCATGCAGCCCCTCCCACCCCGAATGGCAACATCCCTTGCAACAGCCATCGGTGCAAATGCTGCAAAGAGATAGAGATGTGCAACACCTTCAAGAGCAATAGCACTGCATGAAAGTACAATATCAAAGCCTCGCTAACACGCAAGTCTAAAAGTCTGCAAAATATGTGGGCTACAATACATAAGGGAAACTGAGAATGCGCTTGATATTCAGATGATTGGACATCGATCGCTCTGACATCCGGACGAAGAAGCTGGACAGATCTTCTGGAGCTGCATTTATTCTTTCCATAGCTAAGTTTAGGTCTTTTTGTCTCGGCACCGAAGTGCCGAGACACAGTGCTGGATGCGTAGGTACGTACGTGGTACGTGGTACGTACGTCGCTTTTCGCAATGCGCCCGCGCAAGTGCTGCATGCATGCTCTACACTCTTAATAGGGTGTCAAACGTATTTATTGCCTGCAAGTAGATCTTCAAAAATGAGTATGGGTTTGATGGCTGCTCATGAATCCTCTTACCAAGACTGCTGCCACGTAGCTCTAATACTTAATTCAGGACAATGAATACTCACCCATCCAGTGTGCTGCACTCAGCCATCCCAAGTGCTCACTCAGCTCTAGCTAGCTAGCTATAGGCCTATAGATAAGTGCTGAAAGAATTGGCCAAGGTGTTGACTAAACATCAAGCCCAGACACGACCATACTGCTTTCACCCTTTGGGTGAACATTCCTGACCCACCCCTTGCTCACACAGAACCTCCAAGGATATTGACGCTCACTTAAGCTGAAAGTCTCATAGCTAACAGATTTTGCAGTCATAATAAAGGGTTAAGCAGCTGCCATGTCCTCTGCATGATTCTAACTGATACCAAGTCGTGCCGAGACACATCAAGTCTTTTAAAGACTCACTTGTTTAATGGAAACCCGGACCAGCGAAGGAAAAGTTTCCAAATCTCGGCATCAATTTTTTAAAGACGCATGCCGTATGTAGCAAAGGCAGAGAGCGGAATGATATTTCAGGTGAGGGAGGTGGAATGATATTTCAGGTGAGTGATCAGTGGGTATGGGTTAGCTATTATGTATGTGTGCAAAGCTGTGGGGAATTCTGTATTATGACGATCTGAGAATCTTTCTGAATTTTGAGCCGATAACTGTAGCTAACTGCTATGTTCTTCAGCTGCACAACTTACTTCTAACTGACGTACCGGAAATACATTCTTCATGTGCGTCTGATTCCGGCTCTGAGCTAGGATCAGAAATTACAGAGATCCTTTCACTTTCTGCAGAAAAGAAGAAGAGAAGAGTGTTAATCGACGTACGCGTACGTACAACTTTGGTATCAACTCCAGAGTGCTTAAATTCCTGGAATTCCTGTCTTGATCGATCCAATAGTAGGCTTTTCAACATTTTAGACTACAAGATAGGAAACGAACTCGCGTTGTATCTGCTGCACTCTCAGCCTAGGAGCAGTGGCTGACTTGCCAAAGACAAGTGAACTACATATAGCAGTGTTTTTCATTTTGTGAAGATCTATTCTGCAGCCATTTACTCTGACAGTGTTCTGGGTTGTAGCCCCCTCCCAATGAAGTCCAGAGTACTTGGAACCTGCACAGGCCTTTAAAATCCCTGATGGGAATTTCCACATGAAGTACAGTAATGCTGTTGGTCGTACAAGTCAGCAGTTGATCCAACACTCTCACCATCATCTAATTATGCTATAGCCTGTGGCCATTGACTGTGACCACTAGAAGGGGCTTGCTGACGCTCACCCAATAAACTTTAGAAGGGTAATAGCACCTGTAGACATCATGGTTCTGCTACCCTTGAGTATAGGTAAACAATTCTAGACATTCTTGTAAGCTAGCCTCGTTCCCAGTCTGCAGGTCTGATGGTATTCATTGCTAGTTACGCAAACTAAAGTGAACCGACCTCGAGGCAACATACAAGCCATTACGTATGACAACATAGGGTTCATCCAGTGGCGTATCTAGGCTAGGGATATAGCTGGGCCCCAAGGGGGCCCAGGGGTCTGCTCTACCACTGGCCCTTAGGATGTGATTTTTGGTTGGTCCAACAGTGAGAGCTTGAATGATGTGAGTGCTGTTGAAGTGCTGCAGGCAGAGGGTCTGGGGGGCATGCCCCCCTGAGAAATTTTACTCGTTCTGGGTGCAATCTTGGGATGCCAGAGAGAGTGTTCTACAACTTACCATGAAAACTAGCCAGTGTGTCTAAAGCGTTGCTCGTGGAAGTGTGACTCAGCCATAACTCCATGGGCAGGGCCACAATGGGAAGCTGTGGGTGGGGCCTGGGTACGAGGCTATTACCCGGGCCTGTGACCGTGACCGCCTCTCGAACCACTGCCGCTGAAATGAGCGCTTCACGATTGCCGTATTTCCAAAACTCGTGCTTAGGAGAATGCAAGGAAGAAGGTTGGTATGTCTTGTCACCACTGATCACTGGCGTTGGCACTTGACCAATCGCTGTTGACGAAGCCACAGATATAGATCATCACACTGACAGCTAAGCTTAGTCTCGTTCCCAGACGTCCACACCCACCGGGGGAGAACGTCTGAGTTACATTTCTTGTCACAGAGGCATGTCCAGCGTAGGAGCGCTGACTGCGCTAAGAATGTAAAGGTAAACGCTCCTTTCTGTACTATTTGTCGTGTAACCCTACCTTCAAGCAGTCAGCGACGTCCCCTAACCCCCAAAACATCGGCTGGTAACAGAAGGGCGGTGGACTTCTTTGTTATTCCGGTATTGCCGTAAACCGTTGTTTTTCGAAGTTGGAGATGGCTGAAAGGTTCTTATACAGCTCGTAGTGAGGACTTACCTCGTTGGTGGTTCATGACACCCCTTCTCACGAAGGGGTGTCACGAACCACCAACGAGGTAAGTCCTCATTACGAGCTGTTCAAACTGAGCTGTTTTTTACTCCTTGATCGATCGGTGCCGTAATCCACGACAATTAGTAGTAAATTACGCACATGCTGCTCAATTTCTTCGGCCATCTCAAATTCCAGATGGGAAAGGTGTTAGTGACAAGAAATCACACTCAAAAGACTAGACCCTCTCCGTGGGGGCGTGCGTAGATGGGGCTGAGCACGAGACTACAGCTAGCTAGCTTGCTGAGTGACCACATGTGATCAAAGTTCGAAGTCCAAGTGCATGCATAAAAATTTTATAAAAGGACGGAAAGTGGGACGGCCACGGCCGCCCCAGCTGCCCCGTTTCTGACGGCCAATAAGGAGGGGGGGGGGGGGGGGGGGGCTTACTACATTGAGTCTCTCAAGACTGACGGATGGCATTCTACTCATACTGACAGGGCAGGCATTTTAAATGCCAGACAAGGCCTGTGCCCAGAAATGCAAATTAATAATACTGTAACTAGGTACTTGAATTCCTGTTTTGTTTGAAGCACTAATAGTATCTTGACACGAGATTTTGTATGTGATTCTCCTGAGATTAGTAGTACTGTCTCACCTGCTGTATCTGCTTCAGATGAACTCTATATAGTAAAAAATAACAAACGTTTGTAAACTGTACTGAGTTCAAAATTAGTCATAGAGAGAAGTTTCGTAGCATGTAGCATGAAAACCTAACCACATGTGTAGCCCCACATGCAGATACATCATTGACCACAAGTTGCATGGTGATCAATGAGAACTAAATTCAGGTAGTCTCAGTGATAATATATACAAAAGGGTTGTAGAGCCCAGAAAGGGGCTGTTTAGTCAACATAAAATAATTTGCTGAGGTAAAACAGTGTGGTGGGACCCAGAATGCAGAGAGTCCAAGTATACAGGCCTATGCATGCATGACAGACATGGATGGACAGACATGCAGAGGAATGTAATTATCGGATTTCAGTGTAATGGGTGGTGCGCCTGACACGCAAGAACATGAAATTGATCGACTGCAACAGCCTGTAGACCTGGCTCTATAGTACATCAACATGGATGGATAGTCACACACCAAAGTGATGATGTGATACATACCAGCAAGAGTTCATAACCAGAGGAGGTTGGACACGGTCATGTGACCTATGAATTTATATGGAGGTTTACTATAGCGAATTGTGTTCTCGGTAGTCTTTACGAGTATCTCGACAAACTTGAAATTATTCGAAAGGTCCAGTAGAGTAGATTCTAAATTTGCCATCAACCCCGTTCAACCCCTGGGTCGCTTAGGCTGTATGGTCTCTTGAGGGATCGGCTGCGTGGGATGGCAGAGAAGCCACACTCCCAGTACTCCACCTGGAAGCCTTCCCAACCTGAAGCGTCTTCACCGTACTCCTACCTCCCTCCTACTCAACTGCAGCACTTCTCGTTGGAAATTTATGTTTTCCCTCGGTCCCAGGCCATATTGACTTGGAAACAAGGCCGGCGAGGTTAGGAATGCAAAACACGCCACTTATTTCCGTCGTGTGCAGAAAATGTATCCAACCTCCTCTGGTTCATAACAATAAGAGTGTGCAACTGCCATATGGGTTCCCGTATGACATAGGCAATCAGTGTGGTCTAATGTACCTAGGCTGTGTAAACTCTATAGTACTCACAATTTCATTCATAAGGAGTATACAGCTGCCCACCAGCTGCTACTACTTCACCACTGATTGTCTAGTCATACTGCCGAGATGGCGGTAGTGGAACCCACAGGCAGTTGCACACTCTTATTGGTATGAACTCTTGATACCAGGCATCAGGGTTAATAGTAATATAGTTACTAGCAATATAGTATACGTATCCGCATCGATCATGCCTCATGTGCACGCCGCATACGAACCTAATCATGTGCTTATGACTATGATCGATCTAGCTAGTGTGAATTTCTGACTGTGGAGCTGGAGCATGTCGATTGCACTCACTGTTCAACTCCACATGTAACTGCTCTAGCTCTGCAAGCCCTGAAGGCCCCACTCGCTTGTAACCTAGCCTCTGGCTATGCGATCAAGGCTATAGAGGAGTTGCGATATAAACAGATGTCGACTGTGCTTGGATTGTTTGACTCCATATGAAGCTGCTCCAGCTCTGCAAGCCCTTGGAGGCACTGCATGCTCATCCACTGATCTGAGTCTCAAGGTTGTTCTTCTTGTACTGTTGAGCCCTTGCAGCAAAATCAAACTCAATTGGCCGGCAGGAAACCCACAACATTCCTGAGCATGACATGTTCCGATATGTACATACACACATATATAGTGAGAATTAGATCCTCCATGCACTCGGCAATAAGGTAGAAAGTTTGACTTTTCTTACCAAACATTCAGTATTTTATCTTGAACAATGCATGGTGCTGCACTATAATATAATAACGTACTAAACACCTAGGCGCAGCAGATTTAACAACGTCATCTCAGATGCTTGTATGATAGGCTGGGATTCAAAATAGTTACTGTTTCTATTCAGTTATGGACAATCTAAAGATGAGTTACCCTGCATGCATCAAGTAACTCACTTCAAAGACCCACAAGAAGAGTTATAGGACCTGTTTCAAATACTGAAACTTACTTGTGAAGTTGTGCTGAATCTTCTCAAGGCTTGATGCAACACAGGTTGATCCAAAACATTTGTGGGTAGTCCCTGCACATGATACAATAATAAATGCAGGTTCACACTAATAGATGCATGAACACCGTGGGCTAGCCTGAGTGAGCTCCAACATGTATACTGTTTTCAGTGACTTGCGTTTGGGTGAAACATACCTGAACCACAATGATCTCATGATAAATAATCAATGCAGAAAACTAAAATATTCAGTCTTCCAATGGAACCCAATCCAGAGTGCTTGAACTTTCTGCTGTTCAGATATTTTTGCAGCTACCCCCTCTACTATCAGCAGACCCTGCAAACCTCTGAGGTTCTCTCTCACTCTTCAGTTATCTCTGCCACACACCCCTTTATTGTTCTGATGGTGATCTCATAATACAATGTCAAAGTGATTGCACGCGATGTGATCGTCTGTTCGTACATGTACAGCCTATCAAGGTAACTCAACATGCAAAAAATTTGTCCATGCAAATGACGTACGTACAGTTTAATGTATAACTATAATACACACAGGGACGACGGTAGTACCACTTCAGCTTCTGTTAGGCAAACGCACTATACGTCGATGCAGAGGCTGTAAAGCAGTTGATTACCGTAAACTAGGGAGTATAACTACCGGTAGATCTATTCCAAATTACGCATTTGCACGGTGCTGATTGCACGGGTACATATGATCATGGGTATTATACGACAAGGTCTTTAAACCTGCTGTGTATTAAAGCTAGCAAAAGTGCACATAAGTAAGCGAATGCTCAGTTCCAGGTGGCAAAAAATGATCTCTGGTGAGGTTTAACCAGTTGTAGTTAGTCACGTTTTGTAAATGATAGCTACATATATATACTCACATGTTTCTGTAATAGCATGCATAGTTGCTAGGCTAACCTTGTATCCATGCTGTGGTTGGCTGGACTATATCACAAAGTTGCGTGTATTGTTTCAAGTACTCCGTGGCCCATGGGCAATAGGGTAGTATTGCTCATAGGGTAATTATGTTCGCATGGGTAGTTCTGTTCAGGAAATGGGCAGTAATGGTTTTTGACAGTATACTTATATTCCAGGGCCGTAGCCGCGAGATCTGAAGTGGTGAGGTTGAACAGCTGTGTTGGCTTAGGGGTGCGGCGAAAAAATGCGTGCGTAGCGCGCTGCTGTAGGGGGGTCTGGGGGTCCCCCCCCAAAGGAAAATTTTGGGATTTCTGGCCTTCTGAGGTGGTTTCGGATGCAATTCTTGGGTAAGAATGTGGCGACCGGGGTCTATATAGCTAGATCTGCAACTGTGGCCACAGTGCTTGCTAGCTAGAGCAATGGCGGCATGGATATCTTTGGCCAGCTAGTAAACCACTGGCTTTGCGCGGAGCACAGCACAGGTTTGACCTTACCAAACGTTCATTTGGGAAATTCGAAGTTCTTGGGATGATGGGGCTCATCAGGAAGACTAGGAAGTGACTTCAACTTCGAGCTTTTCGCAGCCATCTTCGTATCGATCATCAAGCGGTGTCCGGCTGCAATTCGTCTGCCGCGCGCGCCGCGTAAGCGCAATTGCGCCAAGTCTTTGACAAAATACTAGTTAAAAAATTTTTTTTAGGAACCCTCAAAAGTGGTGCGGTTGAAACCGCACCAACCGCACCGGCGGCTACGGCCCTGTATTCATAGGATACTTATACCTGATGGGTACTTATGCTCCCGAGTTTATGGTATCTTGCAAAGCGCAGAAATGTTTTGCGGTAGTACAGTGGAGGAACCTCTCCATAGTGGGCACCTGCCAGACCAGTATATTTGTATTGTATTGGCCAAGCATTATGGACAGATGGCTGCTTTACAAAGGTGACCAGCTGTAGTGACCATAAATAGAGAGGTCACTACCTTAAACAGTGACCACTATAGACAAGTTCCACTGTACACTGGTGTGTGAAGCACAACCTTGTAGGGAGGCATGCCCTAACCCCCTCCCCCACCTCCCCCCCCCTCCTAACATAAATTTAGGAATTCTGAGATCACATCTGCCATACAATAAACATTGAATTGGTGGTTGCCAGGTCTGCCGGACCTGTTTCACTGCCATAGTTTACATAGACTGCAAGTAGCATGGGACACCCTCAAGCTCACCCTTAATTTATGTACTTGCTAGTAATTAAAAGGACATCACCTCAAATTGCTTAGTCCGGTTCCAAGCAATTGCAAGTGGAACAGTCTTCAGAGGAGAACTATAGAGTATTTCAGAGAAGTAAAATAAAACACAAAACTCTCGGGAGCATATTGAACCACCAAATGCAGTGATGTGTGTTAGTACTGTATATGGGAAACCATTAATACTCATACATGCCACCATACTCCAAAAATTGGCAGGTTATCTGAACTGTGTAGTATCAATTACTATAATTCATATTGCAGATGGTAATACTGTATTGCCGGAAACTTGGCGAATTAAATTTGGCAGATTGGCTCTAAAATACAGTAAGAAACATTAAATTATGGATTAAAATTTTGCAGGTTTGGCCGAGTGAAAACTGACAGTATAAATTAATATTATCATAAATTATGCTTCTGCTTGACTGCAAAGCAAGAACCTTGCAGGTCTGCTTACAATGTGGAATCAGGTTAGGACACTGCGAAATGGTGCAACATTTGCTCGTGAATAATTAGGACTTGGACTTCATCTTCAGCTGCCAGCTGAAGCTGAGGGAAACTAATATGTTCGTTAGTACTTTCCAATTGTTGAGATCAAAACACTTCAGTGTGGAAATTACATCATGTGGGTACGTCCCTACACAGAAATTGTCAATTAAAAGAGTAAAATTTTGCTAGTCAAAGTAAAACAAGTGTGCCAGAAGCACTGGGCAGTGCTAAGTGGCTTGATTGTGTAGATAGCATGCACATTGGACTAAAATGCTGACTACTGCCAAGTAATACTTGCTTCAAGGTATTCTCTGTAGCTATACACCAGAAACTTGAAACGATTGCCAATTTTTTTCATACTTCATACTAAGCTGACTTCAAAGATAGAACTCATGCCTTAAGTATACAAACAGGGGTTTGTTTGCTGCCTGTGGTAGAGTTCGTAATTGACCTCCCATGTGAGGGTTCTCACGAAGTAGTACCACACCTTCCATCCATTCCTGAATGGTGATGCAGGTGGAAAGGTGCGACCAATGCTTGTTACTACTCAATGTGCAGGAACTTACCCTCATGCAAGTCCTGTAAAGTTTATCCTGAAGTTGAGGTTGAGTCACCGTTAAAATGCATTAGTTGTATTGGGCCGCTATAGTGGCCTTCCGCATTGTGCATGCATATGTAATAGGCCAATAAAGTTGCCCACCGCATGCCATTACTTCTGTATAGTGTAAACAATTGATGAGGCCTAAGCAATGCGAAGGAGACAGAAACTAACTTCCAAATTGATGAAGGCATAAAATGCTGAACTCAGAAGTACTTGCCTTTGGATTGAACGGTATCCTTGGGACAAATGTCTGTTCCTCTCCAACTACATACATTCATGGAAAGAAATTAATCAGTATGAGCTGAGTTGAAAGAATACATGAAGAATTAATATGGTGGAAGCTTTGACATTAATGAGGTGTGAAGAGGTTCATTTTATCTGAGACAGGCATTATGTAAAGGCTTAGAAACTCATTATGATTCACCTGCAAGCAGATACATGTTACTAATTCGATTCTTGCACTGACTCAGCAAGCCAATTATGGTCAGTAACCTCACCCTTGAGGTCTTAACCTTAACTTAATCATTGCTATAGTAATTGAATAACCATCAATATATTAACGTGTGTGTGTGTGCGTGACGGAAGTGGGATGTTTGTGAGGCGGGACTAGACTCGACTAGTGACACGCGACCTTCATACTTGAACCTTGAACTCTGTGAAGAATGCTCGAGAACTTAGCATGGGCATAGGATGGAATATTCCAGAACAGCTGGGGCTACAAGCGTCGCAATCGGGGAGCAGCAGTCGAAGCGGACGCAATCAGGGAGCAGCAGCCGAAGCGAACGCAAGCGGCGAGCAGTAGCTGGAGCAGACGCAGTCGGGGAGCAGCAGTTGAAGCGGACGCACCGTCGGGGAGCAGCAGTTGAACGGACGCACTCGGGGAGCAGCAACTCTGCACAGAGAGCTGTCCGGCGCCGGATTTCTCACGTAATCGAATGAGGGGGGAAGTAGCTGAGCGAGCGAAGCGAGCTCAGCTAATTAATTACGTGATGATTGCAGTTTTTCAGATACAGTAATTGTTTTCACCTGTAACAGTGGCTAAATACCATGTAATTTGATATGCGCTGTAACTACGGATCACTTCCTAATATTAATATACCATGAAGCTATACTGTTGATGTAATAGTTGTTCCATGGCTTGCTAGGGTGTATGGGATTTGTACCCTGAGTGCAGTTTTATGTATTCCCGAGGGCGAAACCAAAGGGAATACATAAAACTAGCATCGCTCCCAGGCTCCCCCTTGTGCACACAGTGAAGAAAAATATGGAGGGGGAGGGCCTGGTACACTTTCGCACATGATGCCATGGCACAGACATACAGTAGCTGCTGTAGTTGTGAAGCATGCATGGAACCGAGAGTTACAATCAATCCTCGGAGACAGATTCTCATCACCGGACAGTCTGGAACGAGTAAGTTGCATTTTGTAGCTTATGCTGAACTATACCGCTATCCATGGGTGTCTGTATTGCCAGGTAACTTTCTCCGCAGTCGTCGCCATCGTATAACCTTCTCTACATCGATCTCTCGCTACCACAAAGTCGGCAAGCTCCAGTTGTGATGTACCAGATAAGTTAAGTATAGCAATGATGTTGACGTGCCACGCATCACATGTGAAAGTGTATCACGCTCTCTCCCCCTGTATTTTTCATCGGCGTTCACAGGGGGAGGAGCCTGGGAACGAGGCTACACAAAACTGTGAGAAGGGTACAAATCTCATACACCCTAGAAGCCATGGTACAACTGACTTGTACCACAGTGTCAATTAGTGTCAATTGTGTTTTCACAAGAACACCACAGCTTATCTGTGTATAGCTTATGGATTTCAGGACATGTTGTTTGTGGAAGTTTTGTTGCGAACAATACAAGCCTCTATATAACTGCACTACCTCCTTTGGTTTGTCACAATGGTATCAAATCCCTATCTCCTATATTGAAGTTGTCAACTGAGAGAGGTAGCACAGAAAAGTGCCATGGAACCTTCTGTTGATCCTGTTAAATCTTTGCTTTCTTCACACTTCACTTTATTTACTAGGAGAATGCAGGGTGTTGTGGGGCTCGCCTGATAAACTGATGTACTGCATGTCAATAATTATTCTCTGAGTGATTTGCATTGTTAAGTGATCATAGGCTGGGAGGCCCAGGCGGTGCGGCGCAGCTTATACGGGAAGCTGGGGGTGGGGCCTGAGCATACGTTTGTGATGTAGCCAATTGTCATTCATCATTGGCAGTCTGCAGTTTCAAGTTCGTGGTAGCCTCATTCCTAGTCCCACGCCCAGCTTTTCGTCGCTTACCATACTGCCAGCAATGAAAAGCTGGGTGTGGGACTGGGAATGCGGCTAATTTCGTTGTATACATAGCTAGGCTATACTGAGCCCATTCGCTCATGGTGATCTCAACTTTCAAGTTTGTAGTACGTAGTTTGTAGCACCGGCATAAAATGTAGCAGGGTCGACTCGGTACTGTCGTGCATTATGCGTGCAATTAATAGTGTGTCTAGCCTCATTCCTCGGCCCGAGAGAGGGAGGAGAAAAGGGCCTGGCTTCCACTGTTTACGCATGCACTTAGTTATGTAACCAAAACACATGATTGTAAGGCTTAAGGGGGAGGGTGCAAATGACATCTTCGTAGTCACATGGTTGAGCGTGAGACGCTTTCTATTTTACTACACTGGACCTTCATCTGTGAGATGAGGGGTGACACGACCTGCCATGAGCAACACACTTGTACCATAGTGCATGGGCATTTGAAAGGCACCACCACAGTGGACAAATCCCATGTACACTAAGTGGTGCCTTTGAAGCCAGGGTACATCCATGTACCCTAGGGTACATGGGGGCTCCATGGCAACTGTGGTTTTCATCATTGACACTATGGTACAAGTCAGCTGTACCATGGCTTCGCTAGGGTGTACGAGATTTGTACCCTTCGTGCAGTTTTATGTATTCCCTCGGGCTTCGCCCTTGGGAATACATAAAACTGCCCCAAATCCCAGCAAGCCATGGTACAACTATTACTTGACATTACCGAGGGGCAACCGCACTCCTGGTAGCCGCGTTGCAACCGGTTGCAACTCGCTGGACATGCAACCTAGGTATTGCAGCTCATTCCAATTAACGCACATGACACGTGAGGACCATGCTCAGTCGTCGATCGCGATGTCAAGTCAGTAATGGAGTAAGATAAGAGTTTATTACAGTACTAACAACTTCGCCAGCATGGTGAGTTTTGGCATGTAAGCATCAGTGAACGACAGCGATCACGGCCGTGTGGTCAGAATCTTCGTGTGCCTTTCCTAAGAACGGTACTGCCACTGGAAGTCGGAGAGAGCGCTCGAGCAATGGCGGCCACGGTGAGACAAAAGTGCTTGTATCTCCGGCACCAAGATGAGTTTCAGCACAATTATTATGTGGTTGTGTCACTGCATCATAGCGATCGCGGCGGTGTAGTCAGAATCTTTGTAGGCCATTCCGAAGTAGTCAAACGTTTATTATTTAGATTAATTAGATTAATTAGCGGGACAATTTTTCCCCTACCAGGAGTGCAATAAACAAACGGAAGAGTCTGGTAGCATTCTGACTTGACGTGGTTGGTGCGACGGTAGCCACACGAAAACATCCTTCAATCTTTCAATCGCAGGTCGCTGTTCTAGCTCAATTCAGGAGTGCCTTGCCACCGGAGGGTATACGTAGGAGAGAGCACGATTGAGAGCTGTCGTAATGCACATCACAGGCCATATTCGCCTTCCATGTTAACTGTATGCACCACGTAAGATTTAGTATCCACTTTGAGCCAGTACTTCTTGGTATAATATGTGTTAGCTATATCTTGTCTAGAGGAATTTGACACCACCATATCTACATACATAGCCTCATGATTACCAACCAAAACTTTCACACGCAAGCTGTAGTGCATGGATTGCAACAACACTAAAAGAATGGCAGCCTCTTCCAAGCCCAGTATAAGGCTGCCATGCAGTGGTCCAACCCACTACATCAGTGCTGAGATCATTATTACCTCACTTTGTGCTACTCACGTGACCCTCAACAAATCAGATGCCTCAGAATCGATCACACGACTGAACATAAAATCACATGTGCATTATCTAGATAATGCACACTAACGGCTGTTTTGGGTCAGTGAGTAGTGCTAAGTAGTTTAGATACCAGTTTGCAGTACATTACAGGGTTTAGAGTATAGTTGTACCAATTCCACCAATCAGATTACTCACTGCGAGGTATCTAAATCTGATAGAAAACCTCGTCTTCAATAGAAAACCTCGTACGGGGTTTTCTATTGAGCCCCCAGGATACACAATTATTGCTTACTGCCAACGTGAAATCCATGGCAACTACATAAAAATTATAGCATGCAGCTGCATGCTTTAGAATTATTGGCAGTGCACATGTCTGCGTACTTCTCTGTGTTTGTCTTTGTTGGACGGCTACATCAGTACACGACAGCTCGAAGGAGGAGCTAAGCGGTAAATGACGGCACTGGTGGGGTGGAGCCAATTAAGTTGAGGGGTGGAGCCATATGACTGCTCGTGCGCGCCTTGTCAGCGCTTACCTGCTGCTCGTAGCCAGTCTGTTGTAGTCTTCGAAAAGGACATCCGATGGTAAGTTGTTCTGTTGAAAACTGGAGCGCTAGCGTAGTTACCGTTGCTGTACTCTAGACCAAGGGATCTAGAAACCTGAGGGCCCTGGGCTGTAGCGTCCCGAGCGCAGTGCAGCGAGGGCACACAGTGCTAGTATCTGCCTTGTACTCGTTTCCAGTCTCAGCTGTTATTTCTCGAAAAGGACCTCCGACTCGTAGGTTATTTTGTTGACAACTGAAGCGCTAGCGTAGTTACCGTTGCTATACTCTAAATCGGTTAGACACTGAGACCAATGGGATCTACGCGATTTAGAAACCCTCGGGCCCTTAGTAGCGCCCTCGCTGCGCTCGGGACGCTACAGCCCAGGGCCCTCGGGTTTCTAAATCGCGTAGATCCCTTGGTCTCAGTGTCTAACCTATATTTAGTACACTCAGGCAATCTAGTTAACGGTCTCGGGCGGATAATGCACTCACCTTCGGCTCGTGCATTATCTCGCTCTCAGCCGTTAAGGTTACGGGATACCGTGTGCTCATTAAATATACATAACGTACAAGTTACCTTTGTCCCTCCGTGCAGGAACTAGCTAGAGACACGCAACAAAAACGAGGTATAACAGCAATATGAGTACCTTCTAGCTGGTATGATCTTAGCACCTGAGTACAACATGCCAACACGGGCAGTGGCATCAAAGTTCAAGGTCGAGTTGGCGATTTTTGGCGTCAGATTTTGCAATCAGAAAGGGCTAACAGGCCAGCTTGGCAGCACCCATGGGAAGTTTTCAACTGACTGGAGAGCGGCTCGGAGCGACTTCGCTTCGCTGCCGTTGGAAAAACGAGTGATGGTCGTTCATACCACAAAGCCATTCGCTTTTCACCAGATCAGGCAAGTAGAATGCACAGTATCTCACGAACAGGATGTTTATCTCGGTAAAACTTTTCGAGCCGCCCTGCCCCTTTCTTCGTAGAATTGAAATCCAGTCTGATATACGGTTAGATGTAAGTTCAGCGATAAAAAACTGACGCCAAAGTCGCACACACATTTCACTGTTGACTGTAAACCGCAAGCGCACGCCGCGCATGCGCAATTGCAAACTGTAACCCGCAACCTTAACTACAAGCAACGGTATGCTTTGCCCTCTTCTTACAACACCTTCTGGCCTACTACATAAGACCACTCCAATTACGTAATTATGCTCGAAACGTACTATGTGCATATGCCCATTCCTAGTTTCACACTATTATTTCCCTAACCAGGTGTGTAAATTGGCTGCTCTTCCCAAAAATGATCTGAGAAGCCAGGCGGTCATGCACACAAACTAAAACTTACAAAAGGCTTTCTTGCTTCATTGAAAATGTAAAAATTGTTCTGCACAGCAACCTACAGGGACATATCAAGAACATAATTCATGATTCTTATTGCCCTGAGTAAGGGATAAAGGGAATTACCAGTTCCTATCAAAAATTTATGTATGAATCTTGACAACACGTTGCTTTCAATTTCACACAAATTTGAATAATTATGTGGCCTGGATGACACGATGTGAGTATGTGTGTGAGTTCTGGTAAGAAGTTAAGTGATGAGAGAAACATGTTTTCTCCTCCCTGAGATAACTGCTCAGCAACACCAAGGGCATATATAAGGCAGCTCATGAGCTGCTGCCTTAGTGAGTGTACAACTCACTAAAGCAGCTGTGGTATATATGTACCAACCGATCCATGCACCCAAGTGTTGAGCCCCCGTGTCATGGCTAGGCCTTGTTTTATTAGCAATGGTTGAAAATAGCTGTGGTGTGAGCTCTCATGTTATTTTACTACGTAGGACAGTTACTCTGTTCCTGAGCAGAAATGCCGTGAGAATCGCATGACAAGTGATGACATAATGTCACAGAAATGGTGGCACGCTTCATTGTGCCATACTAGCTAGCTAACCGTTTATGGCTGCTTTGTACATAGAGCCCTGTGCTGCTAATTTAGAATCCTGGATGCTTGGTACCACAACACCATGCTTCCGTCCTAAAGCCTTCTGCACACAACAGCATCACTGAGAAAAGTAGTAACATCTCGTGCAATTATTTGGCCAGCTGCCTGCGGCTTGTGCGATTATTCACAAATATCACGCACTCACAGGTGAATACCTCCCTATACCAAATTATAGGATGGGAAAGGATTATTACTCACAAAATTAATTGGTAGAGAAAACATCATTGGAAAATTGAATCGAGGTGATCAAACTAGCAGAACGAGTACTGCACCTTGGGTGTACTCTCCCTGTTACTTCGCTCTTTGATAGCTGTTACATCACACACTGAAATAATGGAGAAAGGCCAATAAAGGCAGTGTGTTATAACAATAAACCAACACACTTACCGTCATACTCATACTTGATTGCATTTTGAATTGCTCTCACAAGAATCGACTTTGTTTTGCAATCCATGTCTGGAAGTTGAAACTCTCGCAAAAACAATCGAATTTGGAGATCAACATTATGAGGTGACTGTTTGGTGATACTAGCAACTTGTTCCTTTGTGTAGCCTAGGTAAAGTGCAAACTCAGCCCAGGTATCTCCAAGTCTTTGAAATATATTCCAGACTGAGGGAGGGTTGGAGCGACCTATGCATAAATGAAGTAATGTGCATAAACAAACGTGATATAGCATTATACCTGCATCAGGAAATTTGCACTTACATATAGGAAAAAGTCCTGACGCTAGATGTCCCAGGCCGTCTCTTTGTAGAAGAGCACGGATTAGACCTTCAATCCCACAATCAGGTCCCATCTCACGAAACTCCTTGCAGATTTTACTAGCATCTGTTTTCATTTGAGGTCGTGAATCACATGTGTGTAGCACCTTTTCAATTACTATATCAGGGTCTGTAAGGATGTAATGGCAGCATATTAATTTGGGATGGCAAAATTGCAATACGCATCAGATAATAATGGTACCAGGAGATGAAATTATGTGACCGGATTTGGACCACTTTGTGCATATTTCAATTTTGATTATTTCCACAACCAATCTTGACAATGCTTGGTACAGTGCAAGTACTAAAGTTAATAAATAGCAACCCCATGGACCCTCTGTTCCAGAGTTACATGTACATACCTTCAAGTCAGTCATTTTCTGAAAAAGTCCGCACAAACGACAATGTCATGAACTCAACCCTGCAACTGACATTACAGCCCAAAGGCTTCATCTCCACACAATTGCTACAGTACTGTATTTATGCTAATAAAACGGTAAATCTAATCTAGCTGTAGAAATTCGGAATTCCCACTAATCCAATTAAGTGGTAGCTCAGCACACTAATTATGTGATTCCAACGTACTCATACCAGGAAATGTACTTATCAAAACAACATGAGTTCCAAGTACACATTTGCAAAGTACACTATATTCATAGTCAGTCTGCGAAATGCAGTGCGTGGCACAACAGTCAGCCCTTGGTCACAAACAAAATTCAGCGCGTGGCATCGTGGTTGATGATCATGGATAATACACACTAACGTTAGTGTGTATTATCCATGTTGATGATGCCCATTTCTTGGAAATTACCATAGCCACACTGCCGAAATGCAGCTCGTGGCATAGTCTCGCGGGCCAGCCTCTCCCCACACCCACTGCGGGGAGGGGAGAGTCTGGGAAAATTCCCATCATCGGCTCGTATCTAACACGCCAGGAATTTCTTGGCGTGTTAAGTGGATTCAATGGAGCGGCGGTTGCCTTTCAGTACACTAGTATGTGGTGCAGCATCAATGGTTTTTTGCTACACACACTTCCAATTACGTTCGCACCTACTTAGCCAGCTGCCCTACTGCTGATCGTGCAATACGAGAGCCATATGGCAATTTTCCCAGACTCTCCCCTCCCCGCAGTGGGTGTGGCGAGAGGCTGGCCCGCGAGACTACTCGTGGCATGGCCGCCTTGGGTGTCCATTTCCTGTAGTCACTAACGCCGCCGCGTGGCACGGCAGTTCATGTCCATGTTCCTGGAATAACAGTCACAAACGCTTATGGCAGTTGATGTCCATGTTCCTGGAATAACAGTCACAATCGCTCGAAATGCAGCGCATGGCAATGATGGCATGGCAGTAGACACCCAGTTCCTGGAATAGTGCAGCCACAACAGTCGCAAACGCTCGAAATGCAGTAGGGTAGCCGCCGATTATGAGACACAAAACCATTTCAAGTTAACCAACAAGCTGTCAACAGGATGTGATTGTACTGTGGCATAGATTTAACAAGATAATACATTGTACTAACAATCCATGGTAGGCAAAGTTTCAGTGTTGTTGATGTACTGCAATTTGGCTGCATTTTTATCTCACACGTTAATCAGGCAATTATGAGACAGGGTATGTATTATGAGACACCCCAGTTTTTTGCTGTATGTTTCATACCTGATCATCATTTGGCTAGGTAGCTACACCCTTCCAGCATAGAAGATTCTGCTAGAACCATTTCCATGCAAGCATGCTTGTTGGTATTCTGGCAGTGCATTTTTTATTAGGACAATCAGAACTACCCATAAAATTTCATCACAATTTTATATACTGTCCAAATCATGAATACCAAATGCTTTGCACCATTCATTCTATCAAACAGTAGAGGATACATTTGACAATGTTCAGGCAAAGTGACGATGTCTATAAATTGTAGTAAAGCATGAAACCCATAATTGGTGCTGTCTCATAATACCCACACCTACCCTACGTGGCACGGCACGGTCACAAACGATTTCTCTCCAAACGCTGTGCGACAATTTGTATCTATTACAACAGTCCATCCAATCTAGCGATACAAATTCATTTCCTGAAATTTCTATAATTCTAATCCTACGATAGTGGGTTTTGATTTTTAGCATAAAAATACTCCTCTGTAAACGACCCACATTTCGTTTAGAAACGCACATTTCAAAATATGAGAAGTGGTCCGTTTTCTCAAATCTGTCACATAATTATTTTGTGAACTAATATGACAGTCATACCTTGGTACTCCTCTTGCTGGCAAGCAGGTATTTTCAAAGCATTCCAAGCTGCATGTATGAAGTTATATTACTAAATCATTTTATCAGGACATTCATAACTAGATTCAAGCAAATTAGATATCACAGAGATATCTTCATGTATATGTAGTTTACGAAAATATCTTCATAGCTAATTTACAGAGAAGAAACAAGCAGAGAAAAACAAGGTGAAACTCCATTAGCCTAGCCTCATTCCCAGGTAGTTTCCACCTCCATGCAGTCTTCAATCGCTTGTAGTACTGTGTTTTACGGGGATCTTGTAAAAATGGTTTGCACATGCATACTCATTGCACTTGGGAATGTGACAAACTTGATTATGGAATGATTATGGTCAGGCACCATTTCCAGTTTCTAGACTTCACTGCACATGACCAGCTCTCCCAGGCCTTCCCCCTCTGTGTTTAGACACTGTAAACAATCAGAGACTGAAGGCTTGGAACAAGGTAGTCATCCCCAGTCCCATCCCATCCCTAAATGCGACATTTTACATATGAAAGTGATGGGGCTGAGGATGGGTAAAGGCGTTTCTTGGGTTTTTTGAGAGATGCAGTAGGACAGGCTATCATTGAATTCCTTGCAATGTTCCTGCAAGGTATACAATCTGCAGAAGAACAACAGCATCAGTGCAAGTCTTATTTTTATTTATCAGGTCACAAGTAATATTCCCATGTGCTACTTACATAAATAATGGAATGTTGGCTTTGATAGCGTTAAGTTAAACCCATTGCACCCTGTAGCAGCCAAATGGTCCCGGAGGATCCCCATAAGCCCATAAGACTTTATATAGGGGGTAGGCGTTAATACTTAGTACATGTTCTTCTGCTTCTTTAAGCTGTTGCAGTAGTTGGTAATGAGTTAATTAATACAAACAGGTTTCATCCTCACAATCGTATCATAGGGTTACCTCCCACACCTTCTCGTGATAAACATCTGAGGGTGTCGTAGTGCTTCCCATGCCCACGTTCTCCTTCGTGGGAATCATAGACACTTGCATAGAGCTGCACTAATTTTGCTCTACTCTGTCCTTTGTTTTTTACAGCATTGATCAATTCTATAACTTTTGCTTTTTGTGATGAGTGGTGTTCAATTCGATATTTATCATCGGATGTGACGATATGTCGCTCCTCCATATGCGGTAAAAGTCTCTCCACGTCAAATAATGCATCCAAGTCGTGACGAGATAGTAACTTGTTGAGAACATCATCAGCTATGGTGTCACATCCATCCACTGTAGCTATATAAAAGAAAAAAAGCAAGGTAGACTGAGCTAAAAGGCCAGTTGGAAAACAATGTATCCTAGAGTCGGTAGACTCTATAAGTAGGGATAGACAAAGAACTCAAGGCCATGCACTCTGTGCACGTTAATAAATCAAGGGCAAGGCTGGCATCACCTAAGGAAGCCACTGCTCTGTTAGTTCAGCGCACCTACTGCTAAGAAATTATAAAGTGACATCAATAAAAAAACATTAAAAAAGATGTAGGGATAGCAGAACAGCAAAAGCAGGGAAACAAGGTAGGGGTGATAGCATTAAAGTAGTGCAGTATACACCCCCTTACAGATCTTTTTTCAGTATACAGTTGCTGTCAATAAAATGTTCACGTTCCGTACTTGTAGTACGATCGTAACACGGAATGCTCCGCACATTTGGATCGCTCGCAAAGCATAATACAATAACGCTTAAATGGAAGTAAAAATGGAAACAGACATATCACTATCGTAGTCCAATAAACAAACAGTTTTGACACGAGGTGCAATCTATTCAACAATCTGTCAATCTCATACTACCAATTCTACCGAGTACCATGACGACTCTGAGAGAGAAACTAAAGGCTCTTCGCGAGAAAAGTGGTAAGCACTGCAGAAATACTAGTCGTAGCCTCGTACCCAGGCCTTCTCACCCCAGTGCTTGTTGCTTCTCATCCCAGCGTTTGTCGCTTGCAGTGCAAGCGACAAATCGTTGGTGCCTGGAGGTAGTAGTAGAGAATAGCTGGAGCTTGTGGGCAAAGACTGCCTCCACCTACACTCAATTACCCTACCACTGTAGGTACCAAAGAACTATCTACATCATTGCAGCTTCATCTGTGGATTACAAAACCAAAGAGCTGCCTCACATCGCAAGTAATGAGGTCGCCTCCATGAACTAATTACACACTTCAGTAATCTCCTCCTCTTCACGTCAAAACTGTCACTAATGCACCCATGTACAAGAGTGCATAAGTAGACTGCACCCCTCGGGCTGTGGTCTACTTATCAGGATACCGTAGTCGCGCGTTATTAGGCACATGCGCCTATAACTCCACAGGAAGGAAATATGCACCTATAAACGAGATGCACCTATTAACAAATATATAATAACGACATTCCTCGAATAGGAAGTGCGCTTCAATTCAAATTATACCGTATGGCGCTTATATTTCGCGGGTCTCAATTTTCGCAAATTGCTCTTCGAGAACATTTCGTTGAAAAAATTTCGCGAATTCGCGGTAAAACGCCACGCCCACAGAATGGGTGTGGTGTAATATACTGCACTTGCGTGAAGACTCCCGTGCGCGCTGAACTCAACTAGCTACCACAGACCACTTCGTCGGTGCGTTGTATTCTGCGACACTCTCTTCCCCACTTCGACGCTCTCAGAGTTCGTTTTCAGATACCTGCCTGGGCGTTTCGCCGGATCGAGCTGGCAGCTTCAGTATTGGCAGATATCGCACATGTCATGCAGATGGGTACCGTAAGCGCTCTACGGTACCTCTTGCTTGGGAGAACTCTCCATGTGGATCCGAAGCTTACACTTTACTGTCCATCCTGTTGAAGTACACAAACAGAGCCATCAAGCTAGCTGTCGCGCGCGTACGTTAGAATACTGTCCATGTAGCTGTAGGCGCACAACACGTGTCAAAATTTCCGTTGAAATAATTTCGCGAATGACCTGTAATTCGCGAAATTCGCGAAAATTTAGACCCGCGAAATTTAAGCGCTATATGGTAGCTGTTTTCCACTCCGTAGGATTGCAGAGTTTCTGGACAAAGATTGCAACGCTTAACAGCGAGTACCTGGGACGAGAGTTGAACCTGCACCTAACAGCAAATATGCGCCAATAAGTGAGTTGCGCCTAATAACGCGCGACTACGGTATTCTAGTTGATCATCTTCCTGCCAATGAAACATGTACTTAACTCTTGGAGCACATGGACATATTTATACGCCTGTCAAAACTTCGACTCAGCGCGAATGACGTATTTATACATCTAACCACCATTTCACAAGCTAACTGAAACAGGTGAACCCTGCTAATTATAATGGCAATCACAGTAATGAAGAGGCAGACTCACAGTAGTCAATCATAAGCTCCTCCTACCGATCAAGAGTAAAGTATAAGCACTAACTGTTTTTTTACCGTTTTGTGTACTGACAGCATAGGCAAACTTGTTTGCCCATGGAACGCCATTGGTAGCACTCAAAGTGCCTAGTTTAGGCTTGAGGCATCAGTGCAGTACCTATCTTACCTGCTGGAGGGCAGACATCGACGGGACAAGAAAAAGGAGAGTTCCAAGGTGAGCGCTTGAGTACAACTCGGCCATATAACGATAGGTGGAGGCTCAATGATGCCCTTAGCCACAGTTCGACAGTTCATAGCCACCGAAGTTGAAGTCTACACCGCGATTATCAGTTAAACGGCAAGAAGCCCTTAGAGATTATGTAACCTAGGCAATAAAATTGCTATCATGTGAGTGGAAGGTCATGAATAGTAATGAGCATGTTAACATGAACATGAAGCCATTGTAGCACACAAGTTTCACAGGCGCTGCTATATACACATGCTACTACAGGTGTCCAAAAGGGTTTCATGTTCACGTTACCACCCAATGTGCCTCTCATGTACAGGTCAGGTTTATATGCAGTCTAATTCCATTAAACGGAGTTAACAGAATAGTCACGGACGGAGGTGCGTGGGGGGTGGAGCCAATGAAAGTTCAGAGTCCAAAGCTGTGCCCAAGGTGCATACGTAGAGTCCATGGCATCTTGCAGGCCAGCACCAGCCGCGGTGCGGACGGAGAAGCAGCCACAGGGCGGGATGGGAGCTCAGGTAAGCACATCAGTCAGTAGCCCTCCCCCCCTTATATTCCTTCTCTTCCGTGCTCTGGTGTGATACTTTAAGGAACAAAGGAATGGGAGAGGCAAAACAAAATGGAACCTGGCAGGTGGTGCAGTGGCCACTAAGTGCTAGGGACTTCATGCTGGCAGGCAGTGCATTGGCTACAAAGAGCAGAACACTTCACACGTGCAGGTGATGCAGTGGCCACAAAAGAGCAGGATACGTCAGGTGGCAGGTGGCACAGTGGCCACGAAGAGCTGCATGGGTATGTCATGTGGGCACAGGGGCGCCGGAGCCGGTCCCGCAGGTCCCGCGGCCGCCGGACCAATGCTTGACCAAGTGCTTATTTAAAATTCATAGTACAGTAGTCGCACGATCGCAGAACCACAAACCGAACTCTTAATTTTCTGGCCTGAATAAGCAATGGCCTTTACACGTTCATAATAATTATTGTGAGGCATCATACTCTGCGAGCGCAGACTACACAGCAACAATTCTCCCATCTACAAATCCCAGCTATACCGTAATACGTGCGCGACTGTTCATGAATGATTAATGCTACGTAAAAAAATTCGCGCGTGCTCCGCGCGCAAACCATCACCTCACCAACACTAAATTGCTTCCGACGCCCCTGGGGCAGGTGGTGCAGTGGCCACGAAGAGCTGGGTACGTCATGCGGGCAGGTGGTGCAGTGGCCACGGGTATATCTGGTGGGTAGGTGCTACAAAGAACTTAGCACCTCATGCGACAGGTGGTGTAGTGGCCACAAAGAACCTCTACTCATGCAGTGGCCACAAAGAACCTCTACTCATGCAGTGGCCACAAAGAACCTCTACTCATGCAGTGGCCACAAAGAACCTCTACTCATGCAGTGGCCACAAACAACTGGGTGTTCTATGGGGACAGGTGGTGCACAAGCTGGAAATGTTAGGTGGGATGGTGGTGCAGTGGCCACAAAGAGGGGAGCTGCCCCACCTGCCGAAACCTTCCAGCAGATGCACAGCAGCCATGAGGAGTGGGCTGTAATATCAGGCTGGCTGGCGTAGGGGCACCAAATATAGCTGTGCGGGCAGGTGACATGCAGTGGTGCTTGATGTGCAACGGGCCTAAGTGGGGTGCAAGTATATAATTGGGGCAGTGGCCACATGCATTGTAGGGGGGTGCCAGACTGCCAGTACTGAGGAGGTACAGAGCTAGTGGAATATCAATGAGAGGGGTGCTAGCAATCATACAGTGTAGTTAAAGCACCTTCCCTCTGCTTTGGCTTCAGGTACACTGGGAGCCATGCCTGGCACCAACAGTTTGCGGGAAAGTGGGGTGCAGGTGCATAGCAGCACCCAAGATGAGCCAGGGGAGGAATTTCCGGCCAGAAAGATGGCAGAAACTCTGAGTGGGACGGGCAAGTCAAAGGATGAAGCAGAGCCCAGTACGCAGGCGATGGTCATCACTGGGACCGGACTTCCAGCCCTGCCCAAGAAGTTGGTAAACAAAATCCTGGCCAATGAATATATGGACTTCGCAGAGTTACCCCCAGCAAAAGGGAAGGCCCGCAATGTCCCCCAGTCTCTTGAGGGCAAGGTCCTGGTGGTACAAGCAGCAGACATGATGAATGCACGGAAGATCATTCCGGACCTGGCGACATGGGTGCAATGCTTCAACTTGTATGTAGCCACCTTGGCCTCCCACCAGCCTCACAGGATCGGTGAACTGATGGCATATGAGTCCATCATTGCCAGGGGGGCTCTCCTAGCAAAAATGGATGTGAAGCAAGCGTTTCGCAATATTCCAGTCAATCCGGCAGATAGGCATGCTCTGGGAAGGTACGGGATACATTGATGGTGTACTGCCGTTTGATCAGAATCTGCAAAAACAGTTTGTCTAAACCCACTTCGGGGTCGCCTTAATTCCTTGAGGCGTCACTGAACTATAGCACTACCAACCTGCAATAGCTTACATGTATAAACCTTTCTTAGCCAGAAGACAATTAAAAAATGGTTATTGACGTCAGTTTGTTCAATCAACCGTGACTCAATTCAATTATACTTCTAAGGTAGCTAGTAGGGTCACTAAATCAATTTAGCTCCACATGATTGACATGAATGCTGCCTCCGTCCCTACTTTCAGTGGACCCAAAGCCACTAACCATGCATACGAAGTTCCTAGTGCATACTCAGTGTGATTGCTGCAACCCCATTGTTGCAACCATGCATGCACACAAGGTGCCTACAACAGAATAAGATATGCATGTAGCTAGGTCTCCCGATGATGATATAGCTACCAGGGAAGGTATAGTAGCTATGGTGTCCTCCGAGTTAAAATTTCTGTGCAGCTTCTTCTGCGAGTCATCCCGGATTCCTGGTCTCAAGAGACTTTTAGTTAATCTTTCCGTTCACAGTTACCATCTTGCCCCGGCCCGGAAACTAGCAAAATGCATCGGCGGAGGCCGGGTTCTCATTGTACAAAAATCACAAGACCTGCACTGTAAAACTACGCGGTAAAGCGGACGGTGCCGATCGGGCGACCCTCAACCAAAGCCCTTGCTATAATATACGGGCTTGTAACATAATATGCGTACCACTGCATCTAACGGCAGCCTTCAAGATTGCAAACATACAGGTAGCTACTCTCACCCAGGCGACTTGGGAAAAGGTCACGTTCCAGCTTTTCATCAAACTCATAGTCGTTTATGTAGATCGAACTCGGGCTTGCCATAGTACTTCGACTTCACACCCAGTAACTACCGAATAGCTGCCTACGGTCAAATTGCAATTCCCTCAATTAAGTTAACCCTTTCAAGTCTAAATACGTCATTTAGACCTGACTATACTGTCTCATTCCCAGCCCTTCACGCGCGCCCCCACGGAGAAGGTCTGGTGTTTTGAGTGCGATTTCTTGTCACTACATGTAACACCTTTCCCATCTGGAATTTGAGATGGCCAATGAAATCGAGGAGTCAAAACAGCTCAGTTTAAACAGCTCGTAATGAGGACTTACTTCGCTGTTGGTTGATGACATCCCTTCGTAGCTTCTAAGAACCTTTCAGCCATCTCTAACATAAGTCAAGATATCAATGCCCCAAAAACACAAAAAACTGGTGAAAATTCATATTTTGGGGGCATTGATATCTCAATTTGTGTACCTTCTACACACCTGAAATATTTAAACTGGGTAATTAACAAGTTGATGTCTTTGGCCATAGCAATGGGTCCCACACTGGGGCTGCATACTCAAGGTGTGGTCTCACAAGTGTGGTATAAAGTTTGAGGGTCCGGAGTGTAGCTACCATAGTCAGTATACTAGTCAGTATGGTTATAGAAGGTCCAATAAGAGCTTTGAACTCTTGGATTTAGAACATGCATATGCAGCCTGATTCAATATGAGGTGAATATGATCCCAAGGTACTTAGCTACTTAAACTGTATAAGCATCGACTTGTTCCAGAATTGGGTTAAATTTAGAATCCTGCTGTATGGTTAGACCACATGCAATATTAGTTTCAAAGAGGAAACCACTACAAACCACAAGTATTAATTAGTACAGAAGGTTTGAGTAAAAAGGAAACCCATAGTACTATAGTGGTTTTCCGGCTTTTGAAGACTAACATAGCTAGTGTCTAAATGGAAAACCATGCATCATACATGTACAATTCTCCCTACTGGAACAGTTTAAGTAACGGTAGCTAGCTAGCTACCTAGGGATCATTCAACCAGTCATCTAAGAAGTATAGTGGAGTAAGACCAAACTAACACTCCCTGCTAGACACTATAGTCTCTGGGCACCCCAATACTGCAGGATATATGACACTTGGGTGGATGTACAAGTGTGGCACCACTGCAACCTGATTGGGCTGCAAACAGTAGACTATACGCTAGCTACAATTAGCTATTGAACACAGTGCTATATCTGAGTACATCCTATACTCTCCTCATCTGTAGCTATAATATCCTTAACCTGGATTGGGTTGCAATTCTGTCAATTGCACACCTGTTGCAAGAACCCACGGTAGTGCAAGGATATCCATGTGCAGAAGTTTAGTATTGATTTTTTCCGACGTGGTAGGGCTACATGATGATCTCCAGACGGGAATGGTTCAGTGATGGTAAACATTTATTATGCTGTGTGACAGCTGTTTTGGCCTTCCGGCCTCATCAGGTACAGAATTTATAACCACTGATTAGTACAGAATGCAGAATGATGGTATGACGTCAACACTCTACCATTAGCTACAGCCTTTCTTTACACTAGTACTACTTTTTCAAGAATTAACTGCAGCCAACAGCTGCACAGAATCCTTTCATCCATGGATGACAATGTTTTAGGCCTCCCTTCAGTGCATAGCTACATGCACTGGTTTCATTCATGCAGGGTTCTGAAAGGTAATATTATCCTTGTTAAACTTTTTGCGATCTTCAAACTTCCAGAGTTCATGGGGCATGCATCCTGAAATTACTTTGCTAGATGTGCATTATTGACATCAAAGTATCGACAGCTGCATATTTGTCACCATGCATGCAAATTTTGCAACTGGTTTTATGGGGTGATACTAGTACAGCGGATTGCCCAATCTTTGCACACTGCACTACACAGCAAGGGTTTCCTTTCAACAGGTACTTGTAGGGCTTCTCGTCAGTCCAAAAAGAGACCAAAAAGGCTTCAGATAGCCTAGGGACGACTTTGAGGGGCGAACTCAAAAATTTGGTCAGATTTCGGTGCGCACCCCCCACTAAACGTACAAGCGGGGGGGGGGGGGGGGGGGGGGGGGGTATCGAAAGGGGGGGCAGCAGCCCCCCCCCACTTCGCCTGTCGTGGGCGGTTTTTTATTTTTAATGAGATTCATTGGCCCGAGGATTTTTGATTCTAATGATATTCATAGACCCACCCTGGGCCTCAAGAAAACATGCAAATTGGTGGTGTAAGGTGTGCCATCAGTCAGATCTGGTCCAAGTTTTGGGAAATGCTGGGCGAAAACCCGGCTGACATCCACCTTTGACCTCCGATTGCTGGGCTTGTGGGGGGTCATGAATATCATTAACGGTATTGCCAGAGGGGTCTCTCCATGTGTGCAGGCCCCACCAAGTTTGGCCACTGAGGAGCGAATGCTACGGCAGAGGAGTACCTACGAAAGTGGTGTGCGCTGAATGCATGAAAATGTGTTGTCTTGGTGGGAAGAATTTGGTGGTTAAAGGGTTAGTATGGAGGATCAATGAATCTCATTTAAAATCGGCAAACCATCCCAAAGTGGCACACAGTGCAAGTCTAGGCCGTTTTGAGGGCCCATTCTCATCAACTATGAATCTCATTAAGTATGTGCATGGAGGATCAATGAATCTCATTAAAAATCGGCAAACCATCCCAAAGTGGCACACAGTGCAAGTCTAGGCCGTTTTGAGGGCCCATTCTCAACTATGAATCTCATTAATATGTGCGTGGAGGATCAATGAATCTCATTAAAAATCAGCAAACCATCCCAAAGTGGCACACAGTGCAAGTCTAGGCCGTTTTGAGGGCCCATTCTCATCAACTATGAATCTAAGTGCATGGAGGATCAATGAATCTCATTAAAAATCGGCAAGCCATCCCAAAGTAGCACACAGTGCAAGTCTAGGCCGTTTTGAGGGCCCATTCTCATCAACTATGAATCTCATTAACTTGTACTTCACATGTACATAACAGGTACTTAACATGAAGCCTTTGTTAGTACAGATGCAAAAACACCTTCAGAAGCCTAAATCACCTGTTGAGCATACATGTATTCACTGCTGATTTTTTATGACTTAGCACGTACTTTTACAGTGTTCTCTGAAAAGTCGTGTATTCTCATAAATTGACCAAGTTGTAGTGTGGTTTGTGTACAGTGAAAGGTGGTTTCCACTTGGCAGTTCCAAATATGAGTGAACAGATGGCTTGAGAGCCACAGCTACCCCAACTATTTTAGTAGTAAATAGTGAAACTGCTCACATGACACTGGGTAGTTCATACTTATCACAAGCTACTACATTCTCCTCACCCATGGAACGAACTCTAATTCCCTTTGCTTCCTTTAAGAGAGCTTGTTTTCAACACAGAGCAAAATAAGTTCTGTACTCTTGTGGGTACATGCTATATTCTTATGTGTCCTATGTCATAGTTGTAAACAAAAAGATGGTGTCTGCCTTACTAGCCACTTGTCAGAACTTTATTGTGATTGAAAGTCGCCCCTGATTCCTTGTGAACAAGAGAAACGACTGCTGTCACCATTCTTGGCTAAGCTATACCAAGCAGAGACACATGTACTTGCCAAACAGGTACTGTAGTTAGTTACAGGTAGTTGACTTAGACACATTGTCACATAAATTTATACACTGTGGAGTAAATGGTAGTGCAAATTTAAGTGTCTTTTAGACTGCGAGTAAACCCTAAAGAGAAGAATCATTCGCCAAGAAAAGGTAAACATGTTGGGATTTGTACTTCCAAATACCAGAGTCACTGGGTTACTTGAATTGCAAGGCCAGAGCAGTACCCAGAAGACAAGCAAGCTAATAGCATTGCCTACACCTCTCAGCCAAAAGGTATCTCACACTACTTTCTTGTAGCCAAGCACATTTGGCAACACTTGCAGCTAAAGGGCAGAATATGAAGGCCCTGAAGCTGCATCATGAACAGCATCACCACACCTCCCACCTCCATAACTTGCATGATGGTGAGGCTGAGCTAGCTACAGGGATAATAGACCAGTATGTTCCATGCACGTTTATGTCTCACCACATATGCTGGGGAGTTCTGTAGTCCCGCGCGCCGCCCTCCCTTCCGCGCGCCGCGAACGTCTGGCCCGCGAGACTAGGGAGTCTGCTGGGGAGACAGGGATGGCTTCATCGACCAGAACATCTACTCCCCCAGCTGCCATCGCACCAGTTTCGTGTTGGTTGACGCAGTTCCTCGTTGCAACGTTTCCTGGCGACGAAAAACTTCCTGTAATGGCTAATACTCAATGTAATACACAGCGAAGCCACACCTTCCAAATTCACCTAGTCTGGTTCCAAGGACCCAATCCCCCCTTGATCTGGGAATCAGACTATGATTGGCCTCGTCTGCAGTGTACATCTGGCAACATGTGTAAAAGTAGCTAACTGGTACGTCACAATGAAACTATGAATGATCCACCAATAATAATTATTCATCAGTAATGCTTGTTGATTGCTGATCACCATCCGGTACCTTGATCTTGCACATAGCTAGCTACAAAATTTACTTTCACCTCAAGCTCATTATTGACATCGCTGGGAGTGGGGGTCACAAGCAACAATTCATGCTCCATTGGTCAGAGTAATTGTTTTCCTGTCAGTGAGGCGGTCACTAGTTCACATTCGATGAAAGCTAGGGCCGGGGAAAATACATTGTTAAGCAGATTTCTGTGCCACCCTCCAACGGGGCATACCAATATTACTGATGAGTAGCAGATGCTCATAGTAGAGCTGAGTTGGTTGAGTTCTAGGATGAACCCTCACTGACAGGGTGACCATTGACTGGCTGGATTTAATCCTCAAGTGTGGCTACTTGTTTGCCTGGAAATGGGTCAGTTGGCAGTTTCATCTCCTGAATTCAGACCTGCAGCATCAGAGGAGTAGCTATAGCTAGCTAATACACAGCAAACTGAATGTGAGGCAGTAATGTTTGTTTGTTTGTTTGGTTTGTTTGCACTGCCAAGTTCCAACCCTGATAGCTAGCTATGCATCACAGAAGTCATTGGTTGAGATCTCCAAAACAATTTGCATCAGCAAGTCGCATGTGCAATGTATTGGGGTAAGCTACTACAATATCTCTTCCAGTGGTGGCTAAAGACATGCATGAAAGTAATTACCCCTTATTTTCAATTTTGGATAGTGCCCTGATGAGTTTGAGTGTGTTGTAGCTAGCTATATAGAGGAGATATCTGTCCTAGTACGGCTAGAACTTGAGACTTCTATAGCCCTCCAGTCCACAACTGGCCACCATGCAAGCAACATGATTATGGTTAACCGACTCTTGCAAATCCCTGTCACACTGTTCTCTGTACAGTGCATTGATCGGTTGGTAGTTTCATCCAGAATTCATTGCAGAAACTTATGCATGCAGCAAACAGACACTGAGACAATTATTGCTTCTGAAATTGTTCTATCAACTGGAGTGTTTACGAAGTCGACGAAGATCTCAAAAGTATCCACATTTCTGCAAGCATATTAGCTATATTATGACCAGGTGCATTGAGGTCAAAGGTTAATCGTTGTTCCTAACGTTGTGTAAAGTTTCCTACCATGTGCACTGTAATTCTTGCACCATAAGATAATAATTATGTGCAATTGCAATAGTAAAAAGATGTGATATCAGTGAGCAAACCGCTTTTTCTCAATTATCAATCCAGATACAATCACAGAGAGAGATCACGTGTGTCTTACAGAAAGGACAAATGTCATGACAAGCATACTCAATGACAAGTACAATAGCATAGCTACACAAGTCAGAAAGAAGACAATAACAAGTACACACAGTAATGCAAATAGCCAATACCACATACCTTACCTCCCCCCTTAGTCCAGCTCAGTCAGGTATGTCCATAATACTGCACTGGTTTAACTGTTCGTCCCCTGCGAGTGGTCACCATCGTTCCTTGAGGGGGATTGGCTTGTGGCTGAGCAGCTTCTGGGGTCGCAGGCGAAGAGGCCAGTGCTTCTGCAGAACAACCTTGAAACACAGGTGCAGTCCCCATGGTGGGGTTTTCAGGTTCATTTTCACAGTGAAGGAGTCCAGTCTGCTGCAACAGGTTCAGTGCGATCCTCCAACCTGTCTGTGAGCAAGGGGCGAACACGGTTGATGTGTACAGCATGCTCCATAGTCCCCATCCTCAACAGTACAGTGGAAGGTCCCCTCAGGGCTCTAACTGTCCACGGTCCTGTCCATCGAGGCTCCAGCTTCCCTTTGGTTGGATTGTCCAATAGGACCTGTTGTCCCACTTCAAGGGTCGCACGTGATTCACAGCCTTCATAGGATTGTTGCTGACGCTCTGCTGACTCCACTATGTTTGCCTCTTCCATCTCTCTTAACTCAAGGAGCTTCCGCTTGAGGCACTGGCTGTACTCACAAGGTTCTGGTATCACTGACGTTGTCAAGTCTGGAATCTGCAGGGATGGTGGATTAGACCCAAACAGAACTTCAAAAGGGGACAGTCCTGTTGTAGAATGCTTTGTTGTCCTGTAAGCGAACAGGAGCAGTTGGAGATGATCTTCCCAGCTGTATTCCTTCTCAACAAAGGCGCAAAGGAGACTCAAAAGTGACCGATTCATCCTCTCCACCAGTCCATCGCCCATAGGGTGATATGGTGTTGTGCGGGACTTCTTCACGCCAAAAGCCCTGCACAGGTCACCAAGAATCCTACTTTCGAAATTTCAGCCTTGGTCTGAGTGCAATTTCTGTGGAGGTCCCACCAATGTGAAAAGATCGTCTCTCAGGATATCCACAATCCTGTCAGCCTTTTGATCAGGAATTGCTCGGGCAAATGGCCACTTGGAAAAGTAATCTTGTGCAACCAATATATATTGACATTGGCACTTTCAAGATGTCAACTGCTACCATTTCCCAAGGTTTGCGAGCAATCACTGGTTGCATCCAACAGAAATAGTTATTGAACGCTTCTGCTTTGTGCTTATCGGTGTCAAAAACTCTGTTCTGGTAGGCAATCTGCGGGATGATATTGGAAGAGCCTTTCATGTTCTTGACCCACCTCCAAAAGGACTTGACATTTGCGGTCATCTCTCCCACAAAGGTCATGTGGTCCCTCCTAGTCCTATCGCGCAGACGATTACTGACCTGGCGGTACAAACTCCAATGTTCCTGCAATCCAGTTTTCCTGTAGTATCTCCTTTTCTTTTTAATGAGCTTCCTTGCATCACTGGACAGCCAGTTCTTCCTCTTGCCTGGTTTCCAGACCACTTTCGGAATGGTCTCATCTGCTGCCTTGAGGAGTGTCTCCTTCCATTTCAACCATGCCTGGTTCACGCTGGTATTCTGCCAAATAAAATCCCATGATACAACATTTAATTTCTGACGGAAAGCTTCAAAATCTGCCTTCTTAAAGTTATAGACGGTACGTCTTGGCTGTACTTGGAGCAATGGGGGGGTCGTAATGTCCAACTGTATGGCATGATCGATGGTCCGCTCCCGGCAGATTATCAATGACAGTTACATCTTGAGTCTGTCTTGGAGAGTTTGTGAGTACCAGGTCAAGAATACGTCCGTCCCTTGTAGGATCAGACACGAGTTGGGTTAAATGGAAGTCTTGAACCAAGTTACACAGTTCATGGGGCCTATGGAAAACACAGAAACGGAAAGCGGAAACGGAAACGGAAACGGAAAACGGAAACGGAAAACGGAAACGGAAAATTGGTAATTAGCGCGCGCGCTTAAGCGCGTGCACGTGGTCACGTGTATTAAAACTAGCGCTAGTACTGTCTATTCACAGGATAGGACTACTAGACTGGACTGACTCGAACTTCAGCCCTTTTCAGAAGGTTTTGCCAAATCCCCGGTACTATGCATATATGGTAAGGGGCTACGAACATAATTTCGACGCGTATAGCTTAGCTAGTCAGTAGTGTACGCGGTACATGTGCATTTCGCGCTCAGTTAACTTGCGTTTTACTGGCCCCGTTTGTCGTGACCTCGTTTCCAGTAATACATATATACCTGTACCAACGTCAGTATGCATTATCCATGCTTCCCAGACCCTGGGGCCGCGGCCGCTACACCATGTACCAGCTATACTGTTTATAGCGAAGCTATGCATAATTAATTACAGCCTCGTTCCCAGGCTCATTTTTCTTCACCGCGCGCACAGCCTGCGAACGAGGCCTCGAGGCTAATAAACCATGCACGTGAGCTAGTCTCACAAACCAAGCCAAACCACAGTCAGTGTCACCCTAGTACAGACAGATGATTATGACTGAACACAGAAGAAGCAGCTGGAACTTCAAATCACAACGAAGCACAACCAGAAAGTGAAAGTTAGATGGTATAAAAGTCATTGTATATGGATTGTGAAAGATTGGCCAATTTGTATTACGTGACCACTTGAGAAGTCAAAGGGTTATCCCAAACTCGTTAGTGATAATGCGAAAATGATTATCACTCAAACATTGCTTGACAGTCTGGGAAACCTTCAGGTCGAAGTTCGGATACTTTGCAACCACGCACTTTTTCGAGACATGATAGTATGTATTACGCAGTTCTTTGGAAAGCTGCCATATCCCCGTATTCGGGTTTTGGAATAGCACTTGTTGTTTGTGTTGTAAGACTATGTTCCACGGAGCGGTGCCCTGGTGTATTTGTCCGAGACATCCCTGACAACGAGATATTCGGCCAGTCAGAAACACTACCCAAAATGGTTGGGAGATTTCTGCACATGGAATTAACGGAGGTGGACCTACAATGGTATTGGAAGGTACATTCAGAGAAGGGGATGATGACGGAGGCCACATCATCGAGGAAGACATCCTTACGCTGTGACCAGGGTTGGGATCCAGTGAAGAAACAGCTGAAGTCAGGGGGTCCGGATGAGATGATGGTGTGCTTCCTGAAGGCTGGGCACTTCGAGATTGGTCAGTTGTGGCTGATGGATTGGTGTCTGACCTGTTGGTCATTTCGCTTTCCTCTGCATTTTGCAGGAGTTGTTGAATGGCCGCAGTTTTTTTCTTGCTCGCACCTTTGCGTGGCTTTGAAGTCTTTCGTCCGCCTGCAGGCAGGCCATGCTGAGCAAGCTGTGCATAGTTGAGCGGTGCTTTCGACTTGGTGTAGCTGCCGACAAAAGAGCACACCTCGTCATTTAGGGATGATACAAGAAGTGTGTGTGAGCAGATTCCACTTGTGGCCTTGAACATCAGGCAGTCACTATCACACTTGTACTTTGACTTCCCACTTCTTTGGACGAAGTGTGGCTTGACGCCAGACGCACTCTTCACCAGGACACATGACTTGTCTGAGACGCCTGGGGAGCTGGTGTAGGATGATGGGTCTTGTAGGTACCTTTGCACCTTCCCCCACATGGAATCCTGAGTGTATTGTGGGAGGGACGTGTGACGTAGCGGGTTGACTTTCGAAGGCAGTGGATGTTCTTCACCAGCTGACTCGTTGTCTTGTGAAGTAGAGGCTGCTTTCATTCCCATTTGTGGATCAAGGGACTCCACTAGTTTTGCATTCATGAACTTTGCTATACTCCTCTTCCTTTGAGGCTCAGTCTTCATGAACCAACGCTTCGTCTCCACTCCCAGGTTTTGGTATGCTGAAGTGAGGTGATACTCACCCAACCCTGCTATGGCCTTCTCAATTTCTGACCTCTGTTCCATGAACAACTCCCTCATGTGCTCAACAAATTGTGGAAGTTCCTGCTTGCGGTAGTTTGTCTGGTACTTCAGAATTCTGTTCTTTGACTCGACATCGTTGGTGTAAAATGGTTGAGGTGGGCACCCTAGTCCAGCCAAGCTTCTCTTTTCCTTTAGCATACCATTTCGGATGACTTCAAGGGTGTATGTTTGGAACCAGGAGTGGAACACTGGCTCTTGTGATGTGAATGACCTCTCTCTCTCATTCCATACCCCCTCCAAGCGTACGAACTGGGAGTCAAGATCACTGCTGTCTTCTGCATCAACAAGCCCAAGCTGAAGAAGTGCTGGATTGCCAAATACATCCCAAACGAACTCTTTGATTACATCTTTGGGCAGCTTCAATTCAGACAGCTTTGCTTCCAAGTTACCACGCAAGTGAAGGAAGCAACGCAAATGGATGGCCTGCTTAAATTGGGTGGTCAGCGCACTTGCGAGTGCCTGTTCTCCATCCGTACCAACCGCCAAGATGTTTTGCAAGGCAGGTCTCAGGCCCACTAACTGTGAGATGAAGAAATGGTAAGAAGAAAACTGCTTTCGCTGGTGGATGAACAGTGGCCCAAGCATTACTGGGTGCTTGCCTTTCTCAGAACCCCTTTGGTTAACAAGCATCAAGTGGCGGTATGACATGACAGTGACATGAAAAGTGCCAAGATCAAAGGTTGGGTCGACGCACAGTACAGTGTGTTGGGCCTCGCAGGTGCAGAATCTTTCCAAATCTTCCAAGGTCCAGTTGAATGCAAGTACAGCCATGGGTTCAGGGCTGTTCGCAACAATCCGAACAAAATGTCCTTCTTGATCTTTCTTTCCTTCACTCTCCTTGCACATTAACATAAGCGGAAAGAGTGGATCAGCAGATTTTGGGACAACTGCTAGGTTTGGGCCATATGTAAGCTTGCGTCGGCAGTCGGCTGCCTGCTGACGGCTTCTTGGCAACTGTGATGCACTACTAGCCCCAGTCATGTCACCAACGTCCTGGCATAACTTTCTCACAGCAATTTTCGGAGGAAGATATTGAGTTGTTTCACGCAGCTTGGTCATCGTGCTAGGCATTGTTCGCACATAGCCCTTGGTTGCTCCCGAAGATTTCGCATTGCCATGAGGGCGAGGCAAAATTTGGTGCTCAGTACCATCAAACGTGTACTGCACCTGTGCCAGGTTCAGTAGATCTCTTTCATGATCTAGGGTACGTATGAAAGACTACCAATGAGGGTTTTACAAATACCATCTTTAGTTACGCAAGATGCAAGGTGCAAATTTAGAGCTGCTACTTCAAAAATTCCCTTTTTCAAAGCCACTTTAACTCCAAAGGGTTCACTGTCCAATCCAAATTTAACACAAGGGAATTGCAATTTATAAGCTGCATCAATACATTAACATTTTAACCGTGTGTTTGTGTGTAACGGAAGTGGGATGTTCGTGGGGCGGGACTAGACTAGTGATGCGCGACCTTCATACTTCAATTTACTGAACCTCGAACTCCGCGAACATTGGGCATGGGCTGGAATCTTCCAGAAGAGCTGGCGGATGCAATCGGGGAGCAGCAGTTGAAGCGTACGCAATCGGAGAGCAGCAGCTCTGCACAGAGAGCTGTCCGGCACCAGATTACACATGTAGGCGAACGAGGGGGGAAGTAGCAGAGTGGGTGAAGCGAGCGAAGCTACTTGTAAGTAATATCGCCCTCGGGCCTGCGGCCTGAGGGCTCAATGCCAATATTTGATGCTAAAGCCCTTGCACTCCTCATGCAATAACTAGTACATAGAATCTGACTAGCAGATACATCACTGGTGCTTACATACGAAGTTTACCTACCTTCAACAAAAAACACCATGCGGTGGAAGTCTGGACAGCCCCTCAGGCTGTAGTACTTTCTGCGCACTGTGTACATGCCTTCTGACGGCTTTGCAGACAGCGATTTGCCCAGTGTATCCACCTCACCTTCTTCGTCAACCCTGACCCAGGCCGTGTAATTTCCATTGTTAATCCACACCCCCATATCGTCACATAGTAGGTCATTGGGTTTGTTCAGGTGATGCAAGTCGACAACAAACAACAGATTTTGTTCGACTGAAACCGGTTGACACTGGCACACTCGACGATGATCAAGGTTGGGATCAAGCAAGATGTTCATGGCTTCAGTGGTAGTGATGCGTTTGGAAGGACAAGAGTAGACTGGGAGGTCACGTCGACCACAATGGTACTTAATCTTCGTCTTCACTTCTGTGTCCCTACAGAAATATTAAGTAGTGTGGAATGACTATCACAGTGTACCTGGGCTTCAGTAGTCATACATACACAACTAGTACCGTAATTTGGGAAAGTTTCGTTGTTAAAATATTTTCGTAGACAGAGACGGCTACGAAAATTAAACGCACGAAAATATTTCGACAGCTAATTATTAAAACAACGATAATTTTACGGTACGAACTCTGATTGCGAAACAGTTCAACGATGTCAATTCGAAGCTACTTCAAGCCGAAGGACGGTCTTCCCGATCCCAGGGTGTCGTTATCTTCTTGTCTGCCCTCGCAGGCAATCGCTCTTGCGAACAAGGAAGTGGAGAAGGTGACGAGCGATACAGGCAAGCAGCGTGGTCAATACAGGAGGTGAGACGAACTATTTTTGAGCGTTGCGTGGCTCCCTCTCACATATCAGCATTTCTCCAGCTGCTGCCTCCCATATTTCTTTGTACACATGGTAGCCTCGAATACAACAGACTGTTTCGAACTCCTCCATGCCAGATCGCTCGAATTTCTTGGCGTCGCAAATGTACACGTGTTAAAAATATTTCGTGTTAAAAAATTTTCGTTGCCCGGATGGGCTACGAAAATATTTTAACACGAAAATATTTCACATGAAATATTTTCAACTCGAATAATTCTCAATTTACGGTAACCATAAATACTATATAGTTGCTCAGTTTCTACTCAGTGCTTACATATACACATGGATGTTGCAAACTGATGCACATGCAAGCATGCATAAAGCACATGCAAGCATGCAAACATACCTCTTTTTGATGGGAGACCCAGCCTTGGAAAATGGAGGGACAGGCTTGAAGTCCTCTTCATCTGAGCTGAAACTGCAAGATGTTATCAGGGCATCAAATCAGGCATGGTACTACACAAATTGACAACAACTAAATGATCAATTTGCATGAGTGAACCCATAACACTGCACCAAGGTTTCCTTTTTGATCTACCAGGTGTTATCACAAATGCAGTCATAGCCACTGCATGGCCTACTGCTTAATCCCAACACATAACCATATCAAAAGCATTTGAAAGGATACTCCTCTGCATGAGGCTAGATGGACAACACAAGTTAGAAGAATGCTTGAACTGGAGCCGTCGGCTGTAGCTATACATGCACTTGTATAGCTACAGCTGACGGCTCCAGTGTCAGGCTAGCACTAAGAAGCGAAATATGAAGATGGCCAAGAAGCAGAAAGCAGTAACAGTGCAGTGCAAAGCACGAAGTTGCTTCTAGGGCCCTTCCTGCTCTTCACGCAGTGTCACAACCAAATCCTAGATCGCCCTAGCGAAGTATAGGCTTGTAGTCCAAGGAAAGACTTTAAGGAAGGTCAATGCAACTGGATATTAGTAAGGTATAGTAGTGAATAAAATATATTACACTATAGCTGAGCTGGCTCCACTGGTCCAGTGCATGAAAACTGCCCCTTCTGGACATGTACACCTACTTAGTGCTCAGTGATCTAGCATACACTGTTAAAACAGTGGTGTTAGTCTAGCACCAGTAGTGTTAATCCTGCAGTGCAACTTTTAACCCATGTGGTGTAATACAACACTAGGTTTGCTACTTTGACACCAACACGGCTAGATATAAACCACTGGTGTGTAGAAATAGCACTCAAGTGAGGTTCACATAATACATGCAGTTTTGGGGTGTGTGAGATTAGCACCAGGGGTGGTAATTCTAGCACATCTATGCAGTGTTAATTTAATCCGATAGGTGTAATTTAACACTGCGTTTGTTGGTTTAACACCAGCAGGGCTTACAATAAACCACTGGAGTAGAAACAGCACCAGGTACAGGATTCACCAACTCCCATGTTGGGGTGTGAGAATAGCACCAGGGGTGGTAATTCTAGCACATCTATGTAGTGTTAATTTAATCCAATAGGTGTAATTTAACACTGGTTTGTTGGTTTAACACCAGCAGGGCTTAAACTAAACCACACAGAAGTAGCACCAGGTACAGGGTTCACCAGCACCCATGCTAGGGTGTGAGAATAGCACCAGGGGTGGTAATTCAAGCACAGCTATTTGGTGCTAGGTGTAATTTAACACTGCGTTGGCGTTGCTTTAACCCGACAGCTTAAAATAAAACTACCCGGAGTAGAAACAGCACCAGGTACAGGATTCACCAACTCCCATGTTGGGGTGTGAGAATAGCACCAGGGGTGGTAATTCTAGCACATCTATGTAGTGTTAATTTAATCCGATAGGTGTAATTTAACAATGCGTTCGTTGGTTTAACACCAGCAGGGCTTAAAATGAACCACCCAGAAATAGCACCAGGTACAGGGATCACCGGCACCCATGCTAGGGTGTGAGAATAGCACCAGGGGTGGTAATTCAAGCACAGCTATTTAGTGCTAGGTGTAATTAATTTTAACACTGCGTTGGCGTTGCTTTAACCCGACAGCTTAAAATAAAACTACCCGGAGTAGATACAGCACCAGGTACAGGGTTGACTGGCTCGATGTACTCCTGCTTCACGTAGTGTGTGACTGTAACTGGCAGCGTAGCTAGTGCAAAATACGTGGGAATAAGGGCATATGGCGCCGCCGAACTTGCAACGAGCGCCATCGGTGAGACTCAGTACCTATAAGTAATCCCTTGTAAGCCCTACGTTGGCGGTTAACGGCAAGTTACTTTATCTTGACAGCGTTTTAGATACTAGAGCCGGGTTCTTCGTTGAATTACAGTCAGTAGATCGGTGCTATGCTCGATCGAATCCTGCGCAGCTCGATATTATTGCGAATGACCAAATCACGTGAATGCCACGTGCCGCGAATAAGTATACAGCGCGCGGGGTTTTATTCAGAGCAGCTGTTGATATTTTTTGAATCGACCAGAAGAAGAGCACGATTGAGGTGAAGCTATGCTGTTCCTTCAGGAAGCCTCTAACTCAGTGTCTGGTACAAAAAGGAAGCAAAGTCGTTCGGTTCCAAGTTGACGGACGGGTAAGTATATCGTGTATAGTGTTTTTGTGTGCGTTCACTGTGTTGAGGTTTGCAAATGAGTGTTGCGTGTGTTGGGCTTTGTGGCCATGCCTGGTCTTCAATCTGATATATAAATACATAACTCCACAGGCTTCCTAGAATACCTAGATGCCTGCATGATGGTATTTTAGCAGACCAACAGCAAAGTATAGTTTGTCAACTGGTTGTTAGTCTCACCTGTTGGGCTTTGTGGTTGTGTGGCTATCATTCTGACCTATTGGGCTCTGCATGTGGTTGTGTGACTGTCTAGCCTCGTTCCCAGGCACACATTAATTGGGGAGAAGAGTGCCTGGTATCCACTGTTTGTGGCTCCCCAGGTTTTTGTAGGGAACTGTAAGCTACTGTCATACTAGTCCGTGTTGCACGACCATACTTTACTGAAAGACGGGAGTCGTTTACATCTACAAGATGTAGCTCTGTTCAGCCAAGCCATGCCATACGGCCTTGGTACGGTCGGAAAGCCAACTGAGGACGAACAACTGACAGCATAATGGCAAGAATGGGTTTGTATGGTTACATACGGCCAGGTTGAATTTTCTGTGGATCTGTATCGTGTTTCACGTCCACTTCAGAAAGGCATATTGCCGTCCGAAACCATGGCCTCGCATGATGCTGGAGTCGTATATTTTACCGAATATTTTTCCACGTTGTTTCAGCTTATGAATTATACAGCAAATGTAACAGAACTGCTAACGCATCCGTGAACAGTGGCGCTCTTCTCCCCAGTTACCGAGCAAGGCTCAGTCTTATTTACCTGTTGGGCCTTGTGGTCATGTGACTGTCAAGCTTTGTGAGGTGTAGCCTCATTCCCAGGCCTACCTGGTGTCCTAGGGGGGTGGGGCCCAACTGCAAATAAGTTTAAACACTGGCTGTTCATCATCCAGTTGGCTAGGTTCAAACGTTCCGAGACCTCAGACATATATAGCTTCATCTTGATCCAGGACCGGTTGAAATGACTACGGCCCCTGCCCCCTCTACGTCCACCTTGCATCCGCCTGACGTCACTCACGTTATGAATGATACCAGGCCTTCCCCGTTTTTCGCTGCTCTTCCACATCCGTGTATTATTTTCAATGTAAACAGAAAACGGGTAGGCCTGGTAACGCGAGGCTAGTTTAGTGCATTTGTGTGGCCAAGTCTGATGCATATGCATGGTGTATGTTTGTTTTTCTCAGATGGTCTATCCCTTGCTATGCTCTGCACCTTCTGCTGTGTAGCTCGTGACAACACAACCAAAGCGGTGCTGGTACGTACTTCAGCATTAGCCATGCATGCATGATCATGTCGACACATAGCTAGCCAGTTGTTACATATTTTCTACATGCTCTTGTTGCAGGAAATTTGTGATCCTCAGCAAGTTGCCACCAGCCACAACCACTGCTCATAGTTGGAGGTACCCCCAAAAGTTGACATCATGACTCAACCCTATACAAACGTGCCGAAGTAAGAAGCACTGCTGCATCGTTTTTTCTCTAAAAAGATTACTGTTTCTAAAGTTCAGTTTACATGTGCGAATGGAGACTCTGGGTACTCCATGCAGACTTCCTCTGTACTGCATGGGTTTATATCTTTATCCCGGTTGAGTTGTGTGCGGTGACTCCTCTGTGCGAGTTTATCCCATTCCGTCAGTTGCATGAGTTGGTCGGCACTGGGTTTATGATTACCATTCCATCTGCGTCACTTGTAGTGTGTCATCATTCGTGTGATAAAAGATGGACACTCCCCCACTCCTAGGCATCCCCAGGCATACCCAGCTTTATTGAGATCCGAGACACCTCTTACAAGCAAACCTGGACATCTCACCTCGCGAAACGTCAATCCCGTAAGCAGCAACAAACGATGAGTGACCCTCTCGCACATTTGCCAACTATGTCCTAGCTTTGAGGGGTGCTCTGTCAATTTTTGTTAGCACGACAGTGAAAGTTTTTCATGTGGTTGCAATCCAATTGGTATCGCCAGATTCCAGTCACGAGTCCATGGCTTCACCCCACTTAGCCTCGCACCCGGGTGCGAAGGAGGGGGAAAGTGCGCCTGGTATCCACTGTTTGCGCATGCTCTTAATTTCCCGACATTCCGGGAATCCCGGATAAGACTGCATGTGTCATTCCCGTGGCTTGTTGACGTCAGATGTGTTCGTAACCGTATCACGATTGTATTTTGTCAATAATGGCGACTTTTTGCAAGACCTAGACCAGGCTGTTTCGTACCTTCAGCGTCTTGAGTGTGCAGCGATGACCGAGCAGAGGGCATCTTTGAAGTGAGTATACGAAGAGACTCTCGCTACGCATTGGTTTTAGTAAGTCGTTGTGTTATACCGTGATGTGAAGAGATGCCAGCGTAGTCATTGTAGTTTCATCCCTCATGTCATCGATGACAGACCAAGTTCCAAATGTGAGTGTGAAAGCTGCGATCATGTCTTCGTGGTTTCGTTGTGTAGTATAGACGTACACCCGGAAAGTTTTGCGATGTCATCTGCATAAATCCATGTGGTTTTATGTAATAATCAAGCGCATGCGCAAACAATGGATACCAGGCGCTCTTTCCCCCTCCTCCGCACTGCCTGGTTTCGTGGCTAAACCCCACTGAGAGAGAGGCTTGGGGGGGGGGGGGGGGGGGGGGGCTCCCTCTGCACTGCATTCCCACATTAATAGTTGTAGCTGAAGCCACCAGAACATCTTCACAGGTTGTGCTACACATGACCATGCATATGCATGCGTGGTAGCAATCAATACATTAAGATTTTAACGTGTGTCTGTATGTGTGTGTGTGAGTGACGGAAGTGGGATGTTTGTGGGGCGGGACTAGACTATAGTGACGCGCGACCTTCGTACTTTAATTTATTTACTGAACCTCGAACTCCGCGAAGACTGTTCGAGAACATTGGGCTGGAATCCAGCTGGGGCTGCAAGCGGATGCATGCAATCGGGGAGCAGCAGTCGAAGCGGATGCAATCGGGGAGCAGCAGCCGAAGCGGACGCGATCGGGAGCAGCAGCTGAAGCGGACGCAAAGCGGCGAGCATGCAGCAGCAGCTGAAGCGGGCGCAATCGGGGAGCAGCAGCTGGAAGCGGACGCAAACGGGGAACAGCAGTTGAAGTGGATGCAATCGGGCCAGGGAGCAGCAGCTGATTCGAAGCTGACGCAAGCGGTGAGCAGTCAACGCAATCAGGGGGCAAGCGGACGCAATCGTGGAGCAGCAGCTCTGCACAGAGAGCTGTCCGGCGCCAGATTACTCACGGTAGGCGAACGAGGGGGAAGTAGCTGAGCGAGCGAAGCTACTTGTACTAGCTAATCTTGCTTTCAATGCAGCAAGGGAATCATTGATTACTTGCCTTCTCACTCTCTCAACATAGATGATACTGTGAAACGTACCTTTTGGAAAGGTTCTTCTCAAGCTTCCGAATGCAAGAGATGACTAGTAGTGCCCTTGCAACTGTAAGTACTACATTGTATGCATTGCAATGTTTGTCTCCAAACTAACATCTAACCTAGCTAGATATTGTTCCTTGATGTTTCATGGATTAAGTGCTTCTTTTATCGTTCTCATGTATCAAATAATATAATGTTCTGCGTACAATTTGTGTTGAGGTACACCTTTTTGGTGCTTGTTTAAATCCTCCAGTGCTAATGTTACCCAGGAAACTGGTGTAACCTCAACACCACATTTAAAATGACTCCACTTAAAAGGTGCCAATTTGGCACTATTAGCTGGAGTCACTTGTATAAGGGCTTGGAACAACCCCCTTTCTAGTGCTGATTTAAATCCTCCGGTGCTATATCTAGCCATGAAGCTGGTATATTTCTACACCACTTAAGTGTTAAACTTACTATCTTGGATGTGTCAATTCAACATTCAAACCTAGAGTCACTGAGTGGACACTTGAAGGACACCTGATTTGGGTGTTAAAGTAACCCCTTCCTAGTGCTGATTCAAATCCTCCAGTGCTAAATCTACCCTTGGAGCGGGTGTATTTCTACACCACTTAAGTGTTAAACTTACTATCTTGCAAGTGTCAGTTCAACACTCAAACCTAGAGTCACTGAGTGGACACTCGAGGGACACCTGATTTGGGTGTTAAAGTAACCCCTTCCTAGTGCTGATTCAAATCCTCCAGTGCTAAATCTACCCTTGGAGCGGGTGTATTTCTACACCACTTAAGTGTTAAACTTACTATCTTGGAAGTGTCAGTTCAACACTCAAACCTAGAGTCACTGAGTGGACACTTGAGGGACACCTGATTTGGGTGTTAAAGTAACCCCTTCCTAGTGCTGATTCAAATCCTCCAGTGCTAAATCTACCCTTGAAGTGGGTGTATTTCTACACCACTTAAGTGTTAAACTTACTATCTTGGAAGTGTCAATTCAACACTCAAACCTAGAGTCACTGAGTGGACACTCGAGGGACACCTGATTTGGGTGTTAAAGTAACCCCTTCCTAGTGCTGATTCAAATCCTCCAGTGCTAAATCTACCCTTGAAGCGGGTGTATTTCTACACCACTTAAGTGTTAAACTTACTATCTTGGAAGTGCCAATTCAACACTAAAGTGTTAAACTTACTATCTTGGAAGTGTCAATTCAACACTCAAACCTAGAGTCACTGAGTGGACACTCGAGGGACACCTGATTTGGGTGTTAAAGTAACCCCTTCCTAGTGCTGATTCAAATCCTCCAGTGCTATAATCTACCCTTGAAGTGGGTGTATTTCTACACCACTTAAGTGTTAAACTTACTATCTTGGAAGTGTCAATTCAACACTAAAGTGTTAAACTTACCATCTTGGAAGTGTCAATTCAACACTCAAACCTAGAGTCACTGAGTGGACACTGAGGGACACCTGATTTGGGTGTTAAAATAACCCCTTCCTAGTGCTGATTCAAATCCTCCAGTGCTAAATCTACCCTTGAAGTGGGTGTATTTCTACACCACTTAAGTGTTAAACTTACTATCTTGGAAGTGTCAATTCAACACTAAAGTGTTAAACTTACCATCTTGGAAGTGTCAATTCAACACTCAAACCTAGAGTCACTGAGTGGACACTCGAGGGACACCTGATTTGGGTGTTAAAGTAACCCCTTCCTAGTGCTGATTCAAATCCTCCAGTGCTAAATCTACCCTTGGAGCGGGTGTATTTCTACACCACTTAAGTGTTAAACTTACACCATTTTAGAGGTGTCAATTCAACTCTCAAACCCAGAGTCACTGAGTGGACACTCAAGTAACACCTGATTTGGGTGTTAAACTTACACCCCATTTTTAACAGTGTAGATCCATGTACCTTGAAATGACTTCATCCTCACATTCAACTTTGATCCTGAGGAAGAGAACCAACTACTAAAATTTTTTCCTACCAATCATTACAACCTGCAACAGGGATTCTGTCTGCTAAGGTTAAACCCAAATGAGAGAAACCTGGAACATATAATGTAACCCACCCCATACAGGTGCAACACTACACACAGCCATGGTAGGTTAATTATCATTTCACAACTTTGGTTCATCAATAGATGGACACAAATTAGGTGCAAGTCCCACCTTGCTGAGGCCATCTATTACATGTGTACAACAAAATAACTTTCTTAAAACCATTTTTAGGGGTCAATGTGAGTTATCTTGCTTACTATATTTATATAGCTATGATGCAAAACGCCATGCAATGATGGTGTGAGTGGCTACCATCACACACAGTCATGACTGTCATGCAGTTAAGTTTTGGTGATAAAAACTATAACTCTGTAACACTAATTTCCGCAGTGAGCATACTCTGTTAGCAGTCTATCAAGTGCAGCGAGGGAGCACATACTGTTAGCAGTCTATCAAGTGCAGCGAGGGAGCACACCCTGTTAGCAGTCTATCAAGTGCAGCGAGGGAGCACACCCTGTTAGCAGTCTATCAAGTGCAGCGAGGGAGCACACACTGTTAGCAGTCTATCAAGTGCAGCGAGGGAGCACACACTGTTAGCAGTCTATCAAGTGCAGCGAGGGAGCACATGCACGCTGTTAGCAGTCTATCAAGTGCAGCGAGGGAGCACACACTGTTAGCAGTCTATCAAGTGCAGCGAGGGAGCACATGCACGCTGTTAGCAGTCTATCAAGTGCAGCGAGGGGGCACACACTGTTAGCAGCCTATCAAGTGCAGTAGACTGTCGGCGCAGTCTATGCCAAAATATTAATGATCCCAAACTTCATATATACGCAATGCAAGTTGGCAATACTTGCTTAAGAGCGCATGTACAGATGGCGTAAACACAAGTACACGGACTCCCGAAACTGAATGGTGACCTATTGCTACGTACCATGGCCCTTCGCGTGCATGCAACTCTCTAGCCACAAACACATCCTCATGCAACACATATAGACCGTCATAGTACCTTTTCGTTGGCGCTTCCACGTCTGTCGGCACTCTGCAAGTCAAAACGAAAGATGAATGAATTAATAGTTGGCAGAAACCATTCACTACAAAAACTGCGTTCGCTACTTACTAGTAACTACGATCTATGTCACTTACTCGAAATGGCTCCCAGACAAAGTGTCTTTGTCATCCAAGAAAATGGGGCTTCCTGACGATGTATCGCTTCCTAATGCTTCGTCGTCCAGGACAATAGGGTTGGCTGCAGAGCCTACACTAGCTGCCATCTCGAGATCTCGACGCGACGCGGTGATCTGCAAATTATCTAAAACTTTGCGCATGCGTGATCGGCATAATTTACTTTGCGCATGCGTGACAATTTTCCGTTTCCGTTTTCCGTTTCCGTTTCCGTTTTCCGTTTCCGTTTTCCGTTTCCGTTTCCGTTTCCGCTTTCCGTTTCTGTGTTTTCCATAGGCCCCAGTTCATGGGCTGTCCTACTGCTAGAAATTGGGAAGATGGTTTCCCAGTTGATGCTCGGCACATTGAAGTCACCGCACACAATGTATGGTTGGGTCATAGGGATAGCAGTTAGGGATCGGCGGAGGTGTTGAAGGTCATCTGATGAACTTCCAGGTGGACGGTAGTATATGCCAATAAGTAGTTTACCAACTGCAAGGGTCAACTCAGCCCACAAGAGCTCACAGTTTCCTTCCTCCAGATCCAGTCTACGGGTTTCCTGAATTGAAGCACGAACTGCCATCAGCACACCTCCTCCATGCCTGTTGCGATCTTTCCTGAACACTTGGTAGCTTCGCGGGAATAGTTCACTGTCGGTGATATCTGGTCCTAAGAAGGTTTCAGTAATGGCCAGGATGTCAGGGTTACAAGTGTCTATCATTGCTGCCAAGTCAATTGTTTTGTTGACAATACTTCTGGCGTTCAGGCATATACAAGTCATGCCTGACTTGCAACCATGAAACCGTCTAGGGGTTGAACCAGGACTGGGGGCCGATGAGGAACAGTTGGCGTGGCTGAATCTGCTCAACTCAAAATATGGCAGTTCGGAAACCAGGCAGCTGGGGCAGAACCAGGTATCATCATTGCCACAATTCACCACTGAGTCCGGTTGTACTCATCCATGCTGACCCCGCCACCACACCAGATATGTGTCCATTGCTCACATTTATCACAGCATATGGCTGCATCAGGCGTCACTCACACATTGGCCACATATTGCGCAGGGGAAGTCACAGACAGCTTCAGCAGTTGGACCAGGGTTGGAGTGGATATCACCAGCTGAAAGCAGTAGGGCAATTAGCAGCTGCTTCGTCTTTTGCGGTCCATTCCAATTGGTTCCCACCTGCTTCCGACCTCTTCGCCAGAACTCAGCCTTCCGTATGGCACTCCTCACCAGGCTCCTCCCCACAGTGTGCAGCACTCCACCGCGACCTTCGGCACCACAGGCGTCTCCGCAGACAATATTTACAAGCCATAAAATCCCGAGAAAAGCGAGAGCCAAATTTCGCACCTCCCGGCGTCGGTCACGTTCTTTCTACAACCGTGACTCCCTCTAACTGCATGGCCAACATGTTTGCAAGCATGCAGTGGGGAGGAATCATGCAAGAGTGTATTAGTAAGTGTGGAGGGCTTGCAGCCTTGCTGTGTTGGACTCGTACCAGGACACTTTACTATCTGTACGTACTTCCATGGCTAACTGTATGTACTTACATAGCTATGTACCATATAAATTATAAGATGTACGATAGCTATGCGGTTCCTTTAGATACGTCCGGGTATTCCTGCTAGTAATACATAGCTGCATGGCCAACATGTTTGCAAATGCCCCGCTCTGTGCTGGAGATTCACACTCTCTCAACAAAAGAGATCATTACAAATACCATATGCAAATACCTTGGGGTCAACTTCTCACCAGATCTTACCTGGTCCTACCACATCAATACAATTTGCAAGAAAACTCGAAAACTAATAAGACTATTATACAGGAACTTTTACCAATTCTCGAACCCCTCAACACTTTTGAAACTATACAAATCTCTGATTCGTCCTCATATGGATTATGCCTGCGCAATATGGGACCCTCATCTTGAGAAAGACATCAAGTTGATAGTGGATGTACAGAAGTTTGCTTTGAGAGTTTGTTCAAAATCATGGAACTCAAATTATGAGTCTCTTCTCAGCTATTGCCACGTACCTACCTTAACCAACAGAAGAAAGGTCCTAAAGCTCTGTTTATTAATTGTTTAACTTCATGACTGGCAGGGTTGTCTACCCAAACAAACCTTTTGAAAGGACAATTGCCCACTATCCCAATCGACATGCTAACGCCACCCAGCTGTCAGTACCTTTTGCAAGAACAAACAATTTTAAAACTCCTACTTTCCCTCAACCACTGCTCTATGGAACTCTCTAAATTTTGACACCAGCTGCGTCAGCTCCTTGACATCATTCAAACGTGCGCTTTTCAAAGAGCTTGAATCGCCTGACTCTTGACTCTTGTCTTCCTAAGTAATTTATGCTATTGTCTGTGCTTATGCATAATCATATTTATATACATACATAACTATTGTGTAGTGTTTTGTCTTGTCTGTGTACAGGGTCCAAGATTAATATTAGCTATCTTATATATGTAGCTATCTTCTTGTGACCTTTGCTGTTGCATAAACCTGTTTCCATAAAAAAATATATATAAAAAAATATAGAAATTGCTAGTAGACAGCAACTGTTTGCTGCTAGAAAACTAACTATTGATAAAGTGACCAAACTTCCAACGGATTGACTTGGATAGCAATCATGAACTCGGATTATGCACCTACAGCTCAGAGTTATTGCTAATTTGTAATAGCTAGCTACAGTTTGCATCGTTACCATGCCAAATTATCAGAATCATTTCATTCAATGTATTCAAAGGCTAGTTGTCCATATCAGCAATCTACGTGCAAACTTTACCTACTAGTTTTACTGGTCTATTTCTGTATCTCTCTTCTTCTCAATGCTCCTAGGAAGAAACAAAGCGAGAGCTGCTCCCAGCAGACCAGACGCAGCCAGCAGGTAGAACACGAAATGGTAGTTCAGGGGCCAGCTTAAGCCTGTGAAACAAATCAATGTATGTGCGATGAAAACTCATCAGTGTCATAATTATACACATTGAGAAGTCAGACAAATCGCCTGAGTGCAGCCAGAAATATATAGCTGTCACAAGTTTAGTCCAGTTGGATTTTGTGCAGTGTTAACTTGCAGCTCCACACTTAGGTGTAGGTAATTAGAATGGGTATAATCATTGCTATTGATTCCTTGTTCAAACGGCAGCAGTTCAGGAACATATGAGGAAGGTCTACCGTTGATGCAACTTCCAGTGGAGCCTGTTTAAACAACAGACCAGGATACTTCCCACAGTGCTATAGACTGTATGACGTACAAAATGATGACATCTACAAAGAGAGCACCTGTCATTAATAATAAAAATCTCTAACCACCAACCATTGTTCTCGCTCCAGGCAAACAAGGGAGTGATCACTATGGGTCCCAATGCGGATGATACACCAGTCAGACCTTCATTCAAGCCATACACTGTGCCTCGTGTTGATTGCTGTACAATAACAATAATCGGAATTACACAATGTCATGCATGACGTCACTATTTTCATGTGCATCAGTACACTGTATATTGGTGGTATAGCCGTGACTAGGCAAAAAACGGAGCTCATCATTCTTGCAGCACAAGTAGATATATAACTCCTAGAATGCAGTTACTTTGTACCAACATATATAGAGCATCACAAGGAGAAACTGTTCTGTCTAGTATTTACCACTGTTGAGTTGCCTGTGAGAACTGCAAGAGTAGCAAAGCTCACCATCCTGCATGGGAGCAAATGTGATAGCTTAACAAATTGCTTTAGACACACGTAGCACACAGTACATACTGCAAGCAGCATGCATGCAGCACCAAGAATTTACATACCTGGAAACAACCATGACGAGAAGGAATGTGATCACAACCACCCACACGTATATGGGGATTCGCTTCACTGAATTTGCATTGACATGCATTTCTTCAGCGAAATCATTTCCACAGTAATCAAAGGCCGTACTGTTCTGAAATCCACTACCAGATCCACTGCCTGAGTAAACAAGAGAAGCATTGACTACAGACGTGTTTGGAATAGGTCCTGTGATCTGACTAGAAAATGGGAGCAATACACAAGATACTGCAAACAGCACTAGCCCCAGTCGAAGTGTCCATCGATACCCAATGCATTTGACGGTCAGTGGAAAACCAGAGAGCTGCATCAAAATAAGAAAGCAGTCCAAGAGTCTGAAATCACACCATTCATGCAAGCAACAATGTTACATTGTATATGCAAGCATATTATAATTATTATAATGGAGAGAATACTGTGGGTTTACAATCCACCTGTTAGCAACTGGCCCTATGCATTTTGGACATAAAAAATGCATGATTGTAGAGAAGCTCACCTGCCATGTGAACTCACAGACTGCAACAACCATAAAAATGGTGCCTATTTCATTTCCATCCATACTGTATCCTCCATGAGCATGGTTTGTCACCATCAGCAGTGAAAATAGCTGTTGCATAATTTGTGAACAGTGCAATGAAAGACAGACATTAATTTAGAAGCAACACAGAGATATATGCATGCTTCCGTTGCTGTATGCTTACTTCTTGTCCCACGATGGCACTAAATGAAAGCATCATATACAGAGTGATGGACAGAAAAACTCTTCGATCACGCAGTACAGTGGCCGCTTTCTTCAATTTGGTGAGACCAGTCTTGAATTTGCGCACTACGTACAACTTGACATTTTGTAGCGTGCATTTTTCTTTACATGACACACAGCCAACACGTTCTGTCTGTCCTTCCTCTTCAAGAAGGGGGTTTGCTTCCATGACTGCAGAAGTGTTCACATCTTCTGCAGAGTCATCACTTTCTGTACCAGACGTATCTCGTGTTGCAACATCTTTGCCAGAGTCCCCACTTTCAATAACCCCCATTTTCATCCAACTACTTCTTCTATTTGCTCTTGACCATGCACAATCATGCACATGATCGTGATCATCATCATCACTGTCATCATTATCTGAAGCTTCCCTTTCTTCAGCCCACTTCATAGGCTCAGCAAGATTGAAGTAAGAGGCTGCATAAAAGACATTATCAAACTGCTGTTCAATTAGCAGTTGTTACACTTGCACGCTTTACGCTTACCAATGAAGCAGAGTATGCTAACAGCTGCTCCCACCAAGCAGGGTAATGCGTAGGGAAACTTGCAGAAGAAGGGTACTTGTAGCACTTCATATTTGCTCCCAGGCCGAGCCAGAAACCCTCCAGCAACTGGACCCTACACGAGATGCATCAATAATTAGCAGTTTTCGCTAGTGCAGGAGAGGAGACAGTGTCTGCGTACATGCAAGCAACAATGGCTACTGTGGAGCTGCTTGAGCCATATGGATATATGTACTGGAATAACACAGGGCTTCCTCGGATGCTCATTAGACATGTGTGTATCTGTGCCTAGATATGTACACCGCGATATATGCTCACTGACTTGTTAAGAGGCTCGTAGCTCTTGGTTGCATGCATTCTATGACTTTTTCTAACTGACCTTCCTGATCAAATAGTGAGTTTGTTGTGATTGTGCAAAATACTAGAATGCAATACATAATTGTGTGAGGTTACAGACTCAACTGAACTTGAAAGCCAACAACTTCCCAGCTGCTATATACTTTGTGCAGCAACCGAGCATGTCTGATGAAGGTGCTTACAGGGAATAAAGTTTCCTCATAAATATCAAGTTTCTCATGGCATTCCATTTGCATTATCGTCATAGTAATAGTAAATACCTCTTTAGTGGTCTGTTCAGGGGAACAGTTAGTAAACTAACCAGTAGTTTTCCACCTCCAACACCTGCATACATTATTGCAAATGCCATGGCTTGGTTGGAATCATCAGTTATCTATACGGAAAGAAAAATGGCAGTCAATTCAATTATAAGTTTGCAACTAGGAATGTTTACACTTACCTCCGTCACATATGCTTTTGTAGCTCCAAATAGGTACCCATTCAACACCCCCCACAAGAACCTCGCAACAACGGCCCAGATGAAGTTTAGGGAAAATCCAAAGAGTAGCTCTGAGAGAACAGTTCCACACACTCCCAGCAACAACACTGGTCTACGGCCCAGGAGGTCTGATACCCAACCCCAGATTGGGTTGCCCACCAGGCTCCCTACGTGGTAGGATCCTGCCAAGATTCCTGCCTTTGAGCCTGCAGATGACAAAGAGGATATTGTTACTTGTGCATGAACAAGTGATTTGCTACAGTATAAAACAATGGACATTCTAATTAGCTAATGCTTTGAAGTATAAAGTTTACATAGTTGCCAAAACACCTTGAATGTAGATCCCTCTACCCCTCCCTAAATTATGATGACGTACACCCAATTTCAAGCAGCAAGCAAAGCAAGCACCATGCAAATGCATTACCCGTAGACTGACTACTTTGTATAGCTACATCAATCCACGAGGCATTGATCGATCAAATGGCATTCCCTTCTTTGCTTCTTAGCTGTCACTCGGCTCTGCCATCCTGCTGCAGCTTGTAGGTCACTTGCTGCATATCTAACATGCACACACCCTGACTGTGTACACAAATGTATAGAGCTCCATTATCTTGGTTCAGTGTTTAATCATTCAGTCGCCTTGGAACGGTAACCACCATAGCACAATGTAACTACTTAGCTAATGATGGCTAGTCATCTCACCAACTTGCTCTGCCTTTAGGTTTGGAAAGAAAGTATGAAGCATGAATGGGAGAAATGCAAATATCAGGTATCCTCCTGTGTGAAGAGGACAAGAAATATACTGTCAACAAAATCTGATGGGGAACTGGAACTAACAGCTAACAAAGCCTTGACTCATGGCTCTACATGCTTAAACTTCCACAGATTTATCACTGTAAAAAGAATTTAGATTCAACACGCAATAATTACATTGGAAAAGCAACTCAAGACAAGTAGATATGTAGGTTCCAACACTCTTACAATGTTTAATTTGGGAAGTATGTTGCTGGTAACAAAATATTATGTACCTTGTTTGTGGAGCTTTTAGGGGGCACATTGTTGACATTGTATGCTTTCAAGGGACACTTTGCTAACAAGCAGCAGGCACATGCATTGTATGAATATGAATTCCAACAAAGAGTACCATGATCATCCAGACCACTCTTGAGCTGCCTGGGATTGCATTTTAGAGGACAATATATATGCTTTCCAATTGCAACTGATCCGCAGCTACCAGCTACCAGTGATTTTAATCACTGGATTCAAATCGTTCAACAACTACTTATAGCCCTGCATGAAGATCACATTGCAGTAGATGGTGTTGTCTCGATTCTATTGAATGATGTGTCATAGATAATTGCATGTCTTGTACTTCATTGTGGGCCACTAACTCCAACTGTATCATGTTACTATCATGTTACTATTATGTTGTTGGTTCCAGCTTTGAAGTGCATACTGATCTTTTGGGATGAATTAATCAGTAATCAAATAGTTGAAGGTGTACAGTAAGGCTTGGGATATATAGACTAAGGTTGTTCTATACCCTGTATAATTAACACAGCGAAAGCATACATTAATTTTTCGTCACAAGTGAGGATGTTCAGAGGCTTGCAACAGCTAGCCTTGCATGCACACAGCAGTACAATATTGGAAATCAGCTTGGTCACTGCAGTTGCGTGACCATCCTTCAATGCTACTTCAAAGAATATAGCGCATGCAGTGCGTGGGTATATAGTGAAGTTCGTTCAAGTGCAGTCAGAGTTGATATTTGAGACATCCACGAATTGGTATGGGAAGGATAGTGCATTACTGTTCTTCCCATGGCAATTAAAGAATGCAGTGGGAGGTTATAATTATATTAACAGCTTGTGAGCTATCAGCTCGGACTGACTGCACCTAAATGAACAAACCTCACTAGACCAACACTAAAATCATAGTCACACAACTTATGGAAGTATATAGTAGTTTGCTAAAGCGGTTTCCTGCTGTGCAGATCACATCCATGCATAGCAGTAAGCTAAAGGAGCACTGCAACACTGCTGCAAACCACCCATTGTTGTACATAATAGCTACATCCCTGGTGAAAGCATAATATGCAGCTACAGGAGATTGTCACTAAGATTGTAGTATGCTGCTAGTGTACATGTTATATACCATCACCACAAGTTGTGACTATGGCAAGAGGGAAGGTTGTCACTTGGCATGATGTTTACGAAGTTATCATGCATGTCTGCACCACACTACACTTTGTTTTGCATAGCCTCGTTCCCAGGCCTCCAAGCACAGTTTTCGTCACTTAAAAGCTGGGCGTAGAGGCCTGGGAACGAGGATATGCATGTTTTGCTGTGATAGCTATGATAGTTTTCCCTTACCAAATGCATCAATAAAAGTCACTGAACCAACCACAAGGACCTGCATTAATGGAAATAGAACAGTAAATTGTAACTGCTGCAGTTGCCTACACCACTCACAGTGACTCACTGCCTGCATGTACACAGTTGCAGTGAGGAGGAATACACCATGCGTTCTTTGTAGCTACCACATATTCTATAAATCTTCTAGATTCCCTTGCTTCTGTCAGGGATTCAGTGGAACAATAACAAGTCGGAGCAGCAACTCACTGCTAGCGGACTAGAACCTACACTCAGAAGAGGAAATAGTTGATCCTGAATGTATATACAAATGTCATGCGCTAAAGTTTGCCGAAGGTGAGTGTTTGAGAGTTGCATGCTTGTTTGCAATTACAATCACCTTTGCCCAGGGTAGAGGTGTGTGCTTGGTCTCCAGCGGAGCCCTCCATGGCCAGCAACGCGATACTTTCACCATGCTGACAATCAGATTTAATAGTTATAACTGCTAGGTGCGGCTCACGGCGGTTGAAATGTCTTCCACCCACTAAACTGGGACGTTGGTCAGAAAAACGCAACCACCTGTTGAGGACTTTAGTTCTGCAGGTGGTAGCTAGTCGCGCGATGTAGTTGCCGTACCGGAGTCGGTGATCAGATTTGTCCGAAGTGGTTATTGGTCCGGCAGGAAGTAGGACAGTAGTTAGGGTACGGACATGCATGTGGTCTGAATACGCATGCGTGCCATCTACTTCCGGCCGGACCAATACGCAAGCAGCGACACTTTCTGTAGTTCCACCTACCTTTGTACCCAGCTGTTTACTCACGATACACGGGGAAAAGTGTGAGCTGGCATTCTGGACTTCACCATAACCAAACTGCACTGCCAGGATCTAGAGTCAAGTTGCTCAATGTCAAGTCCCAGATGAAATTTGCCAGGCTTAGCAAATTGGGGATTTAAATCGAGTCCATGGCAAGACAGAACTTGCGGAGTGACTGGAACAGAGAACATGGCGGTGCAAGACCTCTCCACTCACTATTTAGTGAAATGCAATCAATTGGTGCTGTGTAGCTACAAGTCATGTACTGCATACATCACCGTAAAGAAGAAGGGCTCTGGTCACCATGGTTGCATCTGCAGTGTGCATGCCTCCTCCAGCTCCATCGTGATAATAAAGGAATGTGCCCACAACTATGAATGTTGTGTATAGCTGACTGTAGGTAGCTAGCTACTAGCTTACCATCTGTATGTCTGAAATTGGAGGACCTATACAGTGGTCAAGCAGTGTAAACGATATGCTTGAATGCACATTGTTTGGTATTGAAGCAGCAACTAAGGCAACCCTTCTGTTTGTTATTTTTATACATGCAGCTGCATGCACTTCTACTTCTCCTAGTTACCTGGAACTAAGAAACTTGATCTATAGGATATATCTCTGATAGGTTTTCCTCTCAGATGTAATAGGATCAAAGTAGGCTGCTCCTGTGGGCACATTCCTTGTTATCACAGTGGAGGAAGAACTGAGATGTAACTGTGGTAACCAGAGCATGGTAAACTCTTCTCTTTTAACAGTAAAATAATGCTTGAATTGTGTAATAGGCTAGGGAGTGTTTTCATGGTCAAAGTCCAAGTGAAAATAGAAAGAAGCATTCAACAATCCATGCAGGCCTTCTAAGAGTGCTATAAAATTAAATCCTGAAATGTGACTTGATGGGCTGCCTATAGGGGTAAAAATAAAAGTTTAGCTAGCTAAGAGAATAACTTCAACTAGCATTTGGACCCATTTCATACATCACACTGGCTGCAAGGTCGGTATTAGCCTCGTACCCAGGCCCGACTGCCCGCGGTCGGGCCTGGGTACGAGGCTAGGTCGGTGTGAACATAAATGTAATAACAGTATTGGCAGTTTTCTATCAAGGTAGAACAAACAATAGCAGCCGTTCAGTTGTCACTGAGTCGTGTTTTCTACAGTGCAGCTAGGTTGTACCGAGACTATGTACTCACCACAGTGTATAACAGTTACTGTGGTGAGTACATACACACTACCCCTAACTGTTAGGGCCCTTAGGGGTAGTACAATAATAAAGAATTCTCTGATTGTAGCTGTACGGGATTGTAAAGTAAGGAGTAGATAGCATGTGTAGGCTCGCAATGAACATGCAGTTATTTGGCAAGAGCTTGCACCCTTCACAGCAGGTCGAAGTTCAGACCTCTTGACTCTCCTGTAGCATAGAATTCCTCCACAGTTGTCTGCAAAAGGGTTATACTTTAATAACTTCATACACAATAGCAGATGTGCAGCAGGCCAGATGTTCATTATGATGGTCATTACTGCATGAACTTCATAACGCCTAAAGTTAGCTTTTGTGAGTATAATAACTGAGCCCCTCCCACCTCTGGAACATTCCTCCGTGCATGATTATAGAGTGACTTCAGCTATACATTTTACTCCCGTATTTCCTTGCCGCAAATAGGTAAAGTTAGCCTTGTTCTGCGGCTATTCCCCAGCTCTTTGTCCCTGTTTTTGCGCAGAATGCGACAAAAAGCTGGGGAGGAGCCTGGGAATGAGGCTAGGTAAAGTTATCCTCTACCTGGTGCAATGTTACTATGGTAGCACATGAAAGCATCATTCACCAGTTGTAGAGCTGCCCATTTATTGTCGTGTTGGAACACTATAAACAGCAACGTTTCATTGGTCAGATACAATGCTAATTGCTGCTATCAGTGATCGGAACTTCATAAACATTAACTCCTTACCGGCCATAAGAAACAGCTTAAAGAAGCAAACTAAATTCTCCATATAATTCTTAAGGTTACGGGATCTCCGTGCAGTGGGCGTGGCCAGACAGTTTGCTCAACCCCCTTTTTCTTGCACAGAAAGTAAGCTAGTGAAATCAAACTTACTCGATACAAAGCAGGGAGGGTAGTCAACATGCAGACTAAACATCATTATAGCAGCTCACACAGTAGTCGTTGTACGCTGGTTAAATCAATTCCAGCAAACTATTCACCAAAAATCTCCAGTGCGAAGGCCGCTAGCAACTCCATTCTACTGTTGGAAGACACGCCATAGGAAGCTCTAGGGCAGGACGGAAGCGTCTTGTGGCTAGGTTGAACTGTCTTCGAAAGAAGGACCCTTGAGTGCGAATAACCGCCATCTTGATTCCCGTCTTTGGAAGACAGCGCCGTATAACTTCGGAACGGTCGTCAGCATTTATCTAGTAACTAGTAACTCAGTAACCACTCCAGTCAGGAGAAGACACTTGACTATACCATGATAGACGACTTGACTCAACCTAATTAGTAGGTGTTTTGAATTATACCCCTGTTCCGAAATACCCGCATTACCCTTAGCTACATGTCCAATAAGAGCACAGTTCCCCCTGTGTGAGTCACACACAACACATTAGCAAGCACTTCCCAAGGCCATGCAAGAGTGCATGTTTGGGTGCCTGCAATTAACTCCAAACTGCAAATATGCAACCTGCACCAAGTCAAAACCGGTGGAGCTATACAGGGCCTTGAAGTTACACGATTTTCGATATCTCTGACGATATTGTGCTGAAATACTTCCACAACAGTATGAGGTACAAGTTGGAACCTTGCATCTAGGAGGCTACAGGTATGCAATATTCACCACTTGCTAATTTACCGTGTTTGACCTACTCTTGCTTTCAGCCCCATAGTCATATGATCACAAAATAATGCTCCGAATCAAACGCCTCTCCACCCAGAGACTAGACATTTTTCTATTGCATGCCTGAGACGCATGACCATCTTGCAGTTTCCGGGATGACCACGTCCCCTCACAACAATTTTTCTGATGGCATGGAATGAAGACTGACCATGAAAAATTTGACCATAGAATTGTAAGATTGACTATGAATATTTGACCATGAAATTGGGTCTGGTTCCCAGACTAAGACTTGATGATGAGAATGGAGACTTGACCATGAAATTATTTGACCATGAAAATGAGTTTTTAACTTCTGGAGACGTGACCATGAAATTATGACCACACTAAATCGTGAGACATGGCAGTGACATTTAACAGTTGGACTGGTGGGCTGGACTGGACTGGACTCACCCAAAAATCTGTGAAATGCCTTTTCAGAAGCTAAGCATACTTGTTCATTCACTAAGTTGCTTGCATAGCCTGCTTTTGTGTCCTTCCTCGAGTCGGTAGAGGTCAAAGGTGACGTGCATATTTTTGCGAGCTTCAGCAAAATGCGCTTCAGTCAGTCATGGATGATAGAGGAATATTATTTGTTTTCTATGCTTCAGCAAAAGGCTGGAGTTCGATTTCTGCAGTAAATACACAATGTAAATGCTCTTCACATTGAAGCTCATTAATTGCACGTGACGTTTGACCTCTACCGACTCGAGGAAAGGCAGGAAAGCAAGCAATTTTAATTTTAGTGAATAAATAAGTATGCCAGCTTCTGTCCTCCACTGAAAAATGCATTTTACAGATTTTTGGTTGAGTCCAGTCCAGTCCAGTCCAGTCCACCAGTCCAGTGAATATTACAGACTGGTCGTACATACTTTGGCGTAAAATGGCAATTATTGCCTTTGTGCATAAAGGAAAAATTTTGCGCCATTCATGCCTTTGTGCATAAAGGGAAAATTTTACGCCATGGCTGTCGTTATGTACATAACGACAGCATTTTACGCCATGGGGTTTGGCGTAAAATCCCCTTGTGAAGTGGTGTGACCACTTTATACAATATGCGTATACATAAAGGGAGAATTTTACGCCAATGAACTAAACGAATGGGGTTACCCCTAATTGACCTAATTGACAGGGCTCACCCCATCCAGGTTCATGGTACCAACGGCGTAAAATTGTCCCTTTATGTGGCATAAGTTGCTTATACATAAAGGGAAAATTTTACGCCAATGTTCTAAATGAATGGGGTTGCCCCTGATAGACCTAATTGACAGGGCTCACCCCATCCAGGTTCATGGCACCAATATGGCGCAAAATTGTCCCTTTATGTGGCATAAGTAGCTTACACATAAAGGGAAAATTTTACGCCATTGAACTAAACGAATGGGCCTGGTTACCCCTGACGGACCTTATTGATAGGGCTCACCCTATCCAGGCTCATGGTGGAAAGTTAATTGCAGGGATGGGGGAAAAAAATCTGATCGATGAGATTTGGCGGTCAACATTGGTCAATGACAATTTCAAATTACAACGATGATGTAGGCTATGAAGGATAGCATAACGTATATATAAGTATATAGTTATAGAGTCTGACGTCCTTGTCTGGAAACAAAACCTCGGCTGTCTCATTGTCGTCCTGAAACTTGACAACCCACCTCAAGTTGAACGAGTCCAACTATCCCCGGTACCACTTCCCATCGTCATACAAAACTTCAACATTCTTACGTGCGTCTGGATTCTTGGATTTTGGTACACTTTTTGCTATATACACGCTCTTTTCCCTTTCGGGGGGAGGGCTGGATCTGTATTCTCTGCTCTCAGTATGGGGCTGATTTACTGAGCTGTCTGTCAGTGGCATTTCTAGGCTAGGGAAGTTAGCAGGGCCCCAAATGCTGTACGTCGTCATGCAACCTTGGCGTAAAATTCGCATAAAGGCATACATGGCATAACTCTTCCTTCCCTTGCGCCAAAGTCTCTACATGATACCACCATGCACACATAATCCCGATCAGTTTATTCTTGAAATTCCACATGACCTGCGGATGGGTTAACCCTATCAATTAAGTCCGTCAGACCCTGTTGGACTAGCCCTCTCCACCTGTGTAGTACCATTAACCTGGATGGGGTGAACCCTGTCTGTCAGGGGTAACCCCGTTCGTTAGTTCATTGGTGTAAAATTTTCCCTTTATGTATAAGCAACTTATGCAACATAAAGGGACAATTTTACGCCGTTGGACTAACCCTCAATTATTTTTTGCATCAGGGGTAACCCCATTCGTTTAGTTCGTTGGCGTAAAATTTTCCCTTTATGTATAAGCAACTTATGCCACATAAAGGGACAATTTACGCCGTTAGTACCATGAACCTGGATGGGGTGAGCCCTGTCAATTAGGTCAATTAGGGGTAACCCCATTCGTTTAGTTCATTGGCATAAAATTCTCCCTTTATGTATATGCAACATTGTATAAAGTGGTCACGCCATTTCACAAGGGGATTTTACGCCAAACCCCATGGCGTAAAATGCTGTCGTTATGTACATAACGACAGCCATGGCGTAAAATTTTCCCTTTATGCACAAAGGCATGAATGGCGTAAAATTTTCCCTTTATGCACAAAGGCAATATTTGCCATTTTACGCCAAAGTCTACATGACCATTGTTATGCCTAGCGCTAGCTGTGGAAATATAGTTCGCGGGTTTAATATTCGCGGTCTTACTTCATCCGCGAATACCGCGAAAATTTCCCCACCGCGAAATTAACTGCAACTACGGTATTCCATTCTGTCATGCTTAACTGATGGTGTGCAAATTAAATTTATGTATATGAGATGCTTTGCTTTTTTCCCCATATGCTGCAAAATGCACTCCTCATGATCAGCTGGTAGGTTGCTCTGGCATCATAATCAACTGTGCATAGTTATCTTCTGAGTTGAGTGATATGAGGTGTCCTTTGCTTGTTTTTCCAACATGCTGCACAACACTCTGTATGCTGCATATTCTTATGCTCAGCCGGTAGGTTAACTTTGGCATCATATAGTGTGCATCATAATAATTTATCTTCTGAGAAGAATGTTCTATGCTCTCTGGTAATTATCATAATAATATGCTTTCCTCCCATATTCCGCTTGCTACACTCTGAACTGGTGTAACTTACTAACACTCAGACGGTAAATTTGTCTTTGAATGTTCGACTATGCATGTATGGTTATCTTCTGTGATAAGGCCGTGGTAATTATATGCTTTGCTTTTTGTCTCATTTGCTGCACTTTGAACTGGTGTAATTGACTCATACTCAGGAAGTAAGTTTTTTAATACGTATTAGACTGCATTTGTGTAGTTATCTTCTGAGATCAGTGCTCTGCATTAAGTGATAATGCTTCGCTCTTTCTCCCACTTGCAATACTGTTGTGTACTCCAAAGGTACGTTACCCTTATTTGAATCGATGTATGTAAAGTGCATAGTTAATGAGTGATGTGTTAATGTGATGCTTTGCTTTTATGTCAACATGCTGCAACACTCTGCTGTATACATTTCAATCATGCTCAGTCGGTAGGTTGCCTTTGGCATCATATGCTATGTTCTCAGTTGAGTTTGTGGTAATGATCATCCCTTGTTCTACTTCCCATGCTCTTAACTCGTGTAACTCGCTGACACATAGACGGCAATCTTGTATACTGTAAGTTGAGCTGTTTGATCGTAGTATGCAGTCATGCATCTTCTGAGTTGAGAGGTATTTTGTGCAACAATAACATGCTTCAATCCTTTGTTCTATGTCTACACTATCAACTAGTGAAACTAATATCCATGTTCAGCGGGTAAGTTACCTTTAATTGGGTTGATACATTTGGCTTATAAGATGAGCAGTATTGTATTTTGATGATAGTGCATTTCTCCTTTGTTTCACTTGTTGCACTGTGAACTGGTGTATTTTACTGATGCTCAGCGGGTAAGTAGCCTTTGAATGGATACATCTGACTGCATTCATACTATACGGTTATCTAGTAATACATATTTTGTGAATGTGGAAATGATGACATAATTATGCTTTGCTCCTTTATTCCACTTGCTACACTGTGAAATGGTGTATACACAGCAAGTAAGTTACCTTGGAATTGATGCTTGATGGTGGATTGTTATCTTCTAGGTATTGTAGCATTGTGTGATATAATGATCACATGCTTTATTTCCTATCCCAATTTCTCCATTTGTCTGATGTGATCTATTCATGATCAGAGTGTAAGTCGCATTTGAATCTGGGTTTTCCTTTGAGATGAATGATGTATGACTGCATGCTTTCTATATCCACTTGTATATGCGTACACTGTGAATTGGTGTAACCCATCAGGAGGTATGTTCCCCTTACGTAAATGGACACATTTGAATGTGCATTATGAAACAAGGGTTATAATGAATGAATGTTTTTTCCATACACCACTTCACCCATATTCAGGACGTAAGTTGCCTTTGAATAGACTTTTGACTGCACAATTATATACTACCAGTAAGACAAGTGATAAGATGCTTACATATTATGCTTCTTTATTCCACTTCTTACATCGTGAACTGTAATTCAACTCACAGATATAATATATAGTAAGTTGGCTATTAACGGAGAACTGTGCATAGCTATCTTCTGAGATGAGTGATATGCATGTTGCTTGATAATCACCAAATGCTTTGCTTCTCTTCCCACTTATCTGGTGTAATTCACTCACACCCAGAGGGTAAGTTACCCTTGAATGGATGTGCTTGACTGTACATTGCCGCAGTGTGGATAATGATCACGTTTAATTTGCTCTTCATCCCACATGCTACACGGTGAACTGGTGTAATACTCAGGCGGTAGGTTGACATTGCATTAACATATTTGACTGCACATAGTTATCCTGAAATAATCTTTACATGCGTTACTCCTTCCTATGCTGGGAATTGGTGCAATTGAACAGATTGTAAGTTGCCTTTGAATGGATGCATTTAACCGTGCAGCTGAATGACAGGTTGTGCAGTACTGATCACATGCTTTGTTTCCCTTCCAAATTTGTGCACTCATCTGGTGTAATTCACTTGATATGCAGCTTGTAAGTTGCCATCGAATATCTCCTGAAGTGGGTGACATAATTATTGTGTGATAATGATAACTTCTTGTACTCCTTTGTCCCACTTGCTACACTCTGAACTGCAATTAACCATGCTCAGCCAGTAAGTTGCCTTTGAATGGACATATTATATTATATCCTGAGAAGAGTAGTACATGGAGCAATAATGATTGGATGCTTTGCTTCTTTATTCCACTTGCTACACTGTGAAATGGTGTGATTCATCAGTTGGTAAGCTGCCATGGATGTATTGACTGTATCAGTGTATCTGTATGTGCATGCATAGTTATGTCATTACATGTTTTGGTTCTTTTCCAACTTGCTGCACTTATCTGGTGTAATACACTTACACTCAGGTGTCAAGGGTACGTTAACAATTGCCTCAGAATTGGTGCATTTGGCTGTGTAAGATTAATGAGATATGACCACATTCTTTGTTCTTTTATTCCACTTGCTACACTGTGAACTGGTGTATCTCACTCATGCTCAGGAGGTGAGTTGTTTTGAATAGACAAATCTGATTCTAGTCACCTTCGGAGATGAGTGGTGTGACATGTATGCTTTTGCTCTATTCTGCATGGTATACTGTGAACTGGCGAAACTCACATAATTATTCTCAGACTGTAAGTTCCTATCAGTTTACTATACATAGTTCTTTTTCAGAGACAATTTTTAACGTTCACATCTTTTTCTCCTACGTCCCACTTGCTACACGGTGAAATGATGTAATTCTCAGTCTGTAAGTTGCCTTTGAACAGATCATGATATAATTATTTTGTGCATGGGTGCCAATAACGATTACATGCTCTCCTCTTACTGCACCTATCGGGTCAATTTACTCCTATTCAGATAGTAAGTTGCTGAATGTATATCTGACTGTGAGTGTTATTTTGAGCACATGCTTTACATCTTTTCCCAACATTCTGCACTTATCTGGTGTAATTCACTCATACTCAGAGGGTAAGTTGCCATCAAATTGAATGTATCTGACTGCTTTTCTTATGAAATGAGTGTGTAACGATGATCACATGCTTTTTCCTTATATATCATCCAACTGTGCATATAGTAATCTCTAAGAAGAGAAATAATAATGACATATTTCCTTTCTCTTCCACACTTGCTGGACTTAACTGGTGTAATGCACTTACTACTCAGTGTGTAAGCGATTTGGTGTAGTCGGCAGTGCGCTTGCGTGTTAATGCGGACATCGGTGGTTCGATTCCAGAAAGTGAAACTCTTTTTTTTTTATCTTCCATTTTGGTTTTTCTAACTCATTAATTATTCATAAGTGCATATCCCGCGGGCAAAGAGTTAATAATAGATGTGCATGTGTTATCTTCACAGATGAGTGCTATCGCTTGTGTGATCACACGGTTTGTTTTTTCCCCAAAATTACTGCGCCCAACCGATGTATATTTCAGGACGTAAGTTGCCTATGAATGTATTTACTATTAGTCTGTTGTGCACTAATGAATTGCTATGTGCAGACTGCATAATGTGCATAGCTATATCTCCTAGGAGTACAATAGGCCACATGTTTGAAACACTAATGGTACCTTTGACTGATTACCCACTTGAGATGAGTGGTGAAATACTGAATGCTATGCTTCTTTCCCCAATTTGCTCTACTCATTATGGTCGGTGTAATTCACTTATACTCACAGGCGGTAAGTTGCTTCTGCTTTTTTGTCTGATTATGCTGTGGGTAATAATAATTTGCTTCTTTACCTGCATTTGCGCACCTGGTGTGATCCACTCATACTCAGGGGGTAAGTTGGCAAAGAATGCATGGATGTCCATGCATGCTTGTTTGAGACAAGTGTGCTTACATGCTTTGTTTCTTGTTGTATTTATTAAAGGACATAGCTAGTACCTGACTGCATTTAGCTTTCTTCAGAGACAAGTGATACCCTGTGTGGTAATGTTCACATGCTTTTCTTTACCCAACTTGCTGCACTTCGTGTAATTCACTCATATTTAGTGGGTAAGTTGCATTGAATAGTTACCGTAACTTACATAACTGACTGTCTTCTGAGAAGAGTGTATAATAATGATCACGTTTGCTTCTCTTCCGACTGACTTGTTGCACTGTGAACTGGTGTAATTCATTCATATATACTCAGTGGGTAAGTTGCCTTTGAATAGATAAATAGATAAATCTGACTGTCTCCAGAGACGATGATCATGTTTTTCTTTTTCCACCTTACTGCACATTATCTGATGTATTTACAACCAGGATGTAAGTTGACTGTGAATGAGAAGTTGAAGGAGCTAGCAGACACCTTGGAAGTTGTGCCCTTGCTAAAGTCAATAGAAGGAGAAGCCAATGCACCTTTCACCCTGCTTCAGAGATGGCGTGCCGGAGTAGACAGTGGTTTGGAGGCTCACTCCCTCTTAGTGCACCACCTCAGATGCATTGGATTGATAAGAACAGCTGACAGGTAAGTTGAGTTCATAGCTTTAGTCTACAACTCTGGGTCAGTTCGTATTCTTGTCTCTTTCACAGACTCCATTTTCGAGAATTTCTTTGGCTCTCTGATTCCTCAACTAGGGCACGTCCTAGTGCAGTAAGCTGACAGTAACATTTTTTTTTGACTTCACCAAAAACATTCTTACACCATAGCTCTATAGATAGCTGAACATTGATTTGGTGCTCATGTGGGTTCCTATAGAATTTGCAACCTCAAATGCCATAGAGAGGGGCATTTATATTAATTTGCAACTTCAATGCAATAAATAGGAGCATTAGTGTATGGTATACTATACTGGAAACTGATGTTCACCCATTCCCTTTCTATATTTTGCATCCAGTACCCTTCTGAAGAGAAGAAGGAACCACTGTCATTTAGTCACATCATTGCCTGCTCCCGCTGTATCGACGCTGATTCAGACCTCACACTCCTAGCGGCTGCTCTGGATATTGATGACGAAGAAGTGGCAACCATCAAATCTAAATACAAGCTAGCAAATGGCCAAGCACTCCAGATGCTGAAGAAATGGCTGAAATCTGGAACGCATACCAAACAGGATTTGGCAGATATTCTGCAAGCTGCTGGATTTGTACAAACAGTACAAAAGTGAGTTGTGGGAGTTTAGCCTGTACATTGGAAAGGGTTAACCCTTTAACCACCGAATTCTTCCCACCAAGACAACACATTTTCATGCATTCAGCGCACACCACTTTCGTAGGTACTCCTCTCCCCCAGCATTCGCTCCTCAGCGGCCAAACTTGGTGGGGCCCGCACACATGGAGAGACCTCTCTGGCAATACCGTTAATGATATTCATGACCCCCCACAAGCCCAGCAATCGGAGGTCAAAGGTGGATGTCAGCCGGATTTTCGCCCAGCATTTCCCTAAACTTGGGCCAGATCTGACTGATGGCACACCTTACACCACCAATTTGCAGGTTTTCTTGAGGCCCTGGGTGGGGTCTATGAATATCATTAGAATCAAAAATTCTCGGGTCAATGAATCTCATTAAAATCAAAACACGCCCACCGCAGGCCGAAGGGGGGGCTGCCGCCCCCCCTTCGAAACCCCCCCGCTTGTACGTTTAGTGGGGGAGGCGCGCCGAAATCTGACCAAATTTTTGAGTTCGGGCCTTAAAGTCGTCCCTAGGCCCTCTGAAGACTTTTTGGTCTCTTTTTGGACTAGCGAGAAGCCCTACAAGTGCATAGGGTCTAAATGACGCATTTATGCGTCAATAGGGCTTAAAGGGTTAACTGTGTGCATGCTCTCCTTGGCCACATGCAGTCTGTATTCACCAGACAACACTTCCACGGCAGAGCACGTCCCTCGCTTGCGAGACTTAGTCACCCATGTTTGCACCACAGAGTGGTATCGTCTTGGGTTACTACTTGATTTGGACGATTACAACCTGCAAATGATCCGCATCGATGCAAGAGATTGTCAAGGACATTTGGCAATGGTGTTTGAGACATGGCTTAAAGGGTGTAGAAATCCTTCCTGGGGAGATATTATCAAAGCAGTCAAAGGAATTGGTGAGAATAGGCTGGGAGCTAAACTGGAACAAAAGTTTTGCAAGTAAAGTTATTATTATATCCATGGCAAGATACTTGTTTTTGTTTTTACTTGTAGCAACATGCACTCCATGTTTATCAAAATGAATTGTGGTCATGAGATGTAATTGCATGACTGTGCACATCTCTGATGTGAGTATAGCATAAATAATTAAAGATCGCTTGCATGGGAGGCTCACTTATGCTGTGAAGCCTACTGTTGTAGCTACTGTAGCAAAATTGCAAATTGTGATTATACAACTAATTAACTGTTTCACTGTATGTCTTCTTACAATGTACGTGGTGAAGAGAGAGTGACTGCTGCAGAGAAATAAGACCATTCATTATAATGATATTGTGCATCCATGCATAATTATTAGCTATAGCTTGCACACTTGGCATTTCAGTGAATGAAAATCGGAAGTCGAGTCCAATCAAGATAATAATATACTGATATTACTCTCCCCAAAGTCCACTAGCTGCTACAAGCCCAGCTAATACATGCTCATGCAAGCTGACATTATTATGAGCAAGCAGGATCTAGCTAGGCAGACATTCTGAATAATGACTATTCATGTGGATGCAGCTCCACTTATAGGTTAGGCGATTTGCATCGAGGTTGCTCCTCTTCTTTGTGACCTATGTGAAGACATGCAGTACTGCATGCTTTGCAAGTCATAACTTGCAAATCAGAATTGGGAAGAATGCATGCAGACTGAGAATGGTATTTCAGGAATCAGAAGTGCAACTAGGTTGAAAGTTTTCAAGAAGCTGCTTCAAGCATGCAGAGCAGCTATATAGTATCTAGTGTAGCATGACTGTGTGGACTGTGTGCACTCGATCCCCATGCATGTAATCTCCACAATACCTTGATTGTGTAACACTTACCTTTGGATCAGTCTGTCTCCAGAACCTTCTGGAATGTTCATCTAATTATTATAGCCTCCAATAATAATATACTCATGGCAGTTACTCTCTCTTGCTCTCACTCTCTCTCTCCCAATCATTTGCAATCAGTAATACAATACTTTGTACATGCTCTTCTGCTTAATTGTAATGTGAATGCCTCGATCATGCAGGACATAAAATTTTGGGAAGTGACATCACTACATACACAACACAATGCCATGGCATTACTGTCGACAGGATCCCGATGTAGTCTTCATGCATTCTGAGAACACAGTTCCAACTTCCCAGGCCTCGAGTATAATTATACCTCCTGCTTCTCAAGCTGGTACAGTTATAATAATTATGTAATGTGAATGCCCTCAGGACATAATTTGGAAAAGTGACATCATCCAATTATTGCAACTAAGCAAAACTGATAACACTGCATGGAAGAACGAGGATACCCGAATGCACCATTATGCAAAATTGCTGTTAGCAGAGTAGAGTATTGCGGTTTAATTTAACCAGTGAAGTAGTCATAGACTCCAATTTTACCTGAGTAGTGTTAGTGTCATGTCTTTCTGACAATCTGCAACACCGATTTTACCACGGCAGGTTTAGTACTCATTTTCATGCCTCAGGATGCACCTCGAGCCTCTCTATATGCCCATACATTGGAATCAGGAGGAGTACACACCATGTATACAGGCATGCTGAACTCAATGGGACTGTCCATGTACAATCATGCTGCACAAAAAGGTGACATTGACACAAAAACAGCATCATTCAAGCTCTAACTGCACACATGCTAGCATACATCACAGTTCACTGTTGCTGAGTGGAGTTTCCATTGTAAGTGCTCTTTTTCTTCTCATCATCATCCTCATCTTGAAAGTCTTCCTGACGAAACTTCCTCACACGACCCTCACCACCATCATAAGGTACGGGCCTACCACCGCGATCTGGAGATCTGCAGAGTTGGGGGAGGGAGGGGGTATGAGTGGGTGTGACAGAGAGACTCACATTGGTCTGTATACATGTAGGTAGTTACATACTCAGACTTTCACACAGTTACTTATATTCTCCAAGGCTCTCTAGGTATAATATTATTGACTTCCCAGATGAATAAGTGAGTAGTTGTCAGGGATGTATGGCAGCAAACCAACCAAACCCGAGGGCGACAGCCAGAGGACCATAATTATGGTGGTATATATCCTTTGAGGTTTAGAGCTGCAGCATACCTATGTACGTAGCTACTTACACAAGAACAACAATGTTGACAAAGTAAAGAGATGCAGGGATAGCAGAACAGCAAAACACAGGGAAACAGTAGCCTCGTTCCCAGGCAACAAGGTAGGAATGATAGCACAAAACAGTTCAGTATACAACCCCCTAGCTACATATCTTTTCACTCACAACAACCTTGTTTCCCTGCTTTTGCTGTTCTGCTATCCCTACATCTCTTTACATTTTCATTCTTGTTTATGCCTGTTTTTTAGCAGCAGGCGCATGGATGCTTGAGCTGAACCTATACCAGAGCAGCAGAAGTCTATCTTCACATACAGCAGGCTTCCTAAGCCAGCAGAGGTCCATCTTCACACACAGCAGGCTGTTTAGCGAGTAGGGCATGTAGCAGATTTGGCGGGTATTAATTTCGTTTTCAATTACCGGAGCTAATAGTGACTGTTGTTTCACCAATTCTCAGAATTCATTCAAGTGGCAACCACACTGCTTAGTTTCGTAATCTTTTTAGTCTCACGTAGCAAGACTCATGCGAGAGTCTGGACGCACAAGGCTATGGTAGGCTAGTGCAACAGGTAGGGCAACCTCACTTTACAGATTGATGTCTCACTGGTCTTGCCAGGCCGCTCCGTAGGTGGCTAGTTACGGGCTTGCTCCAATTAATGCACCCTTATGTGACGTCATAATACATACAGTCAATACTATTGTTTGCAGGTTGGCGATTTTTCTGATTCACTAAAGTCTCTAACATTAATAATGGCAACCTTAAAGCATTCACTATAGTTTTGCCATTGAGTCAAATTCACCTAAAGAGAGAATGACAAAAGCAGTCGTGCCTAGTTGTTCAGAGGTTATACCCAAGGAGACCTTGCCACTAAGCAGACTACAAAAGAGTGGAGAGCATGTATACGTTACTGCTGAATTACTGGAGTATTCAAAAGAGAGCTCTCAAACTGTTTCATGGACAATATTGGCTGTTGTACCTTCTCTGGGTCTGCCTGCCACCACTGCTGCTGGTGCGGCTGGTTTGGTCTCCTCCTGAGACTCCGGTGAGGGCATTCTTGATCAAGGTGAAGAAGCCGACAATCAGCTGCAGCAGACCCACAAGAGCAGCCCACAGGGAGCCAGCCACACCCCCTCCACCCCCCGAGGGCAGGGAGATACCACCCTGGGAGAGGGAAGAGATTTCAACTACCGGGACAGGATACTAGGTATCATACTACTAGGTATCATGACAGCAGTTACGACAACTCGGAGGGGAACCTTTATTCAACATGATGATACTCCTACACTTGTATACGGAGTATGAGGTAGTCACTCACAACGTTATTCTGACGTACATTTGCAGTGCAGCTTTGCTGCAAATCAGAAGGCATCTTCCGAGATTCGGATGGTTTCTTCTGAAGAGGCAGAAGTAATGCTGCCTTTGTGTATACGCACGTGAAAATCGTGCAGCTTCACTCATGGATAATCTAGAGCTTCAGCTGTGTTTAGGTCTTCTGGAGCTGCATTTGTAGCATAAAACCGGCGCAGTGATGGAAATGGTTCACGGTTCCACAAACATGTCATTCTTAGACAAGCGTATCATAGTTCTGCATTTGTGCAGAACAGTATAATATTACTGCACTAGCAGGACCCCACCCCCTATGGACGGCAAGATAGCAATGGAAACGTCCAACACGGCTTACCCCCCATCAACCAGCCCTTCAGCTCAGTGGTGCAACCTGTGGCACTATGGTACACATGACAACCGTACAACTATATGTATAGATGCATACAAGTATGTGTGCATGAGTATAGTAAGGAGCTTGTCAGTATCTACGGTTGTCAAACATACATCACGCATCTGAACATGTGCAGTAGAAATGCATTGACCACGCCCTTGACACTGTAAAACAAGTTTGACACCATTGTGTGAGCATCTGCTCCCGGTTACCATATTGTTACAGGTTGCACCTCTGAGCTGAAGGAGGCAGAGTCTACGGCTGGTTGACAGAGTGTGATGTAGTTAGGTGTAGGCTGGGTTGGACGTTTCCATCACAATCTTGCAGATATATATACCACCCATAGATGGGCGGGTTCTTGCTAGTTAAACATATTCTACCATAGGTAACATAAATCTGGTTGGGAATTCTCTGTGGGAGTCTGTCATGAGATTAACGGCCAAACTGAATTGCAGTAAGATCATGTGAAAACTCTGCATGGTAATGCCCTCACTTTCTTCACTCGTACGAGGATCACCGCTGAGGGAACCAGCTGAAGCTGGACCATGTTCTGGGAGTCCAGCTCAGAATCCAGCTCATGGCGTGGGTACATGCTGGTCAGGATGACACTGTCTGGCTTCTCATTCAGCTCCTGTGGGTGAGATGGGAGATTTTCCTAAATTATAGCTCTGTTCATAACAGTGCCTCCAAATACAGAAATTAAAGAAGGCGTGGCATCACAATTTAACAATTGTGCATAGATCTGTATTGCAAGTATAGGTTGGTGAATTCACCAGGGAAAGGGTGAAGTGACCTTGCTGGGCAGATTTGTGGAAGAGCATCATTGCCAGAAATGGAGGCAGAACACCATTCTTCTAAGCCCCTTCGTGCAAAGTAGGAAAGAAATGACCCGCATAGTGCCAACTAAGGTCTGCCCACAGTTGTGCCAAGGCACAGTGATGCTGTTTCACCTTCCCCTGTCCAACCATTCTAAGGACAGTGCCGGAAGTGACACCGAAAGTCTCACGCCGGGTTTAGGTAACCAACTCCAATCTCAAAAAGTGGATTATGAGGAGGGTTCTCAAAGTAACATCAAGACATAAAAGTGACTTGTAGTGTACCTCACCTGAGCTACAGTCTCCCTGAGGACTGACAAGGTGTCGGTTCTGTCCATTTCCACCACGGTAGTCCCACCAGCAGGTAGCCGCAGCTGGATGCGACAGACCCTACACACAAAACAAATCCAACGTAATCAACTTCATGTTTCTGGTCAAGGTTGCTCCAGAGCAGGAACATACGAGTCAACCGAAGGCAGCGAAGGAGCATGCAAGTTCAACATTACAAGGGTCATTCAAATTCATATCTTTTATATCCATATTTGGACAACAAACATTGTAAACTGACGACAAAAGATGCACATGGCAATGAACAGACATCTAATTTGACAGACCCAACGTGGAACCGTAGTCGAGTGAGCGACAGTGCAGCCCAGTGTGAGTGTAGTCGAGTGAGCGAGTGTAGTCCAGTGTGTGAGAGTGTAGTCCAGTGTGTGAGAGTGCAGTCCAGTGTGTGAGAGTGTAGTCCAGTGTGTGAGAGTGTAGTCCAAGAGTGTAGTCCAGTGTGTGAGAGTGCAGTCCAGTGTGTGAGAGTGTAGTCCAGTGTGTGAGAGTGTAGTCCAGTGTGTGAGTGTAGTCCAGTGTGTGACAGTGTATCCAGTGTGTGAGAGTGCAGTCCAGTGTGTGAGAGTGTAGTCCAGTGTGTGAGAGTGTAGTCCAGTGTGTGAGAGTGCAGTCCAGTGTGTGAGAGTGTAGTCCAGTGTGTGAGTGTAGTCCAGCGTGTGAGTGTAGTCCAGTGTGTGACAGTGTAGTCCAGTGTGTGAGAGTGCAGTCCAGTGTGTGAGAGTGTAGTCCAGTGTGTGTGAGTGCAGTCCAGTGTATGAGAGTGTAGTCCAGTGTGTGAGAGTGTAGTCCAGTGTGTGAGAGTGCAGTCCAGTGTGTGAGAGTGTAGTCCAGTGTGTGAGTGTAGTCCAAGAGTGTAGTCCAGTGTGTGAGAGTGCAGTCCAGTGTGTGAGAGTGTAGTCCAGTGTGTGAGAGTGTAGTCCAGTGTGTGAGTGTAGTCCAGTGTGTGACAATGTAGTCCAGTGTGTGAGAGTGCAGTCCAGTGTGTGAGAGTGTAGTCCAGTGTGTGTGAGTGCAGTCCAGTGTATGAGAGTGTAGTCCAGTGTGTGAGAGTGTAGTCCAGTGTGTGAGAGTGTAGTCCAGTGTGTGAGAGTGCAGTCCAGTGTGTGTGAGTGTAGTCCAGTGTGTGAGAGTGCAGTCCAGTGTGTGAGAGTGCAGTCCAGTGTGTGTGAGTGTAGTCCAGTGTGTGAGAGTGTAGTCCAGTGTGTGAGAGTGTAGTCCAGTGTGTGAGAGTGCAGTCCAGTGTGTGAGAGTGTAGTCCAGTGTGTGAGAGTGTAGTCCAGTACATGTGAGAGTGTAGTCCAGTGTGTGAGAGTGTAGTCCAGTGTGTTAGAGTGTAGTCCAGTGTGTGAGAGTGTAGTCCAGTGTGTGAGAGTGTAGTCCAGTGTGTGAGAGTGTAGTCCAGTACATGTGAGAGTGTAGTCCAGTGTGTGAGAGGGTAGTCCAGTGTGTGAGAGTGTAGTCCAGTACATGTGAATGTAAACCAGTGAGCAAGGGTGTAGTCGAGTGACAATGAATTACTTCATGTGAAGAGAGTTTGGTTTGGCAAAGGAACTCCACAATCCCCAACTAATTTACGTGAACACACAAATGTGTCCCTATAGTCTGGGGTTTTGGAGTTACATGCTGTGTCACTGGATCATGTGCTCGTGTCCAAAGTCAGAGGCTATGACAGTATGTAAGGAAGGTACAAGCACAGCATGGTGGCGTGTGTAGGGGGATGGTGTGCAGTGATCGGTCTGTGATAGTCTCCGCCACCCTTTGCTGCAACTCTTGCTGTCCAGACTCAGGTCCAGTCTTTCTCTGAACACTACTGCCACTGCACTTAGGCCAGTCGGATACTAAACTCCCTCCCAGCCACCCTCTGATAACTTTGATCCCTTGCTAGGAGCCCTCCTCCACCACTCAGTATCAGTATGAAGCATTTACATGTATCTCAGAATGGCAGTGACCTGCTCTTGTGGTATTGACCGATATGATAAGACAGGGACACAGCACTTGCTGGCACTGCTGAGCGGCACTGTATGCACACATCTCCCACTCACCCTGCAGTGCTGATTGATGACATGACACTGGACACAACAGGTGTGGCTGACCCACCACGGCTCTTCTGCCTCAGCTCAGCAGCTGTGAGGGGGAAGACAATCACCATGGATACACCACTGTTTGAGCAGGAAGAGCAGTGAACCACACTCTGCATGTAAACTTCTATTATTAGCCTCTTTCCCACCTCCAGTCTTTCATCGCTTGCAAAACAACTGGCAAGTGGGAATGGCCTGGGAACGAGGCTATCTATCATAGCTACTGCCTTATGAGTTTGCTTGTGACAAAATCAACATATAAGTTTGGACTCTGACAGTTAGGGATATCATTTGCACCTGGAAGAACCGGTGCTCTTCAGTTTGACACAGACCTCTGTTCACAAACTGGGCACTCTTCCACCGTCTAAATTCAGTACTAGTACATGTATTTTCTTCAGAAACCAAAGCAGGCTATCTTCACCTGCACTCTCTCTTGCCCTCTGCTGGGCCTGTCTCTCTAGCCGGTCCTGCTCCAACTTTGCTCTGATCTCCTCCCGCGCCTTCTTCTCCTCCTCCTTCTGCTTCCTGCTGCTGCTGGAACGATCCCAACTCCCTCCCTTGCTGACGACGCTGGAGTTCTCGCTGCTTCTCATGCTGTTGGGATCGTTAGAGGATGTGAGAGTAACAGAGAAACCACATGTGATCTCTAGACTGGGAATGAGATCAAAAGGTCAAACAATCGCTAGACTGGAAGTGAGGCAACCCGCAATTTTCTGCTCGGTGAGAAGTCCTAACTCAATGGACTTCTGCAGCCTCCAGAGCAAAAACGGTTGTCTATCATGCAAGAAGGGAACACTCCACGAGATCAACTCCCGTGAGAATGAAGTTCTGACAAACTAGCACAAAGTTGTGCTGAATCTCTGAGATAGCCATCTCATTGCTAGGTGGCACTATCAAATTGCATGCTCTGGTGACAGGCTACACATACATGTATGCAAATTCAAACAGAGAGAATGTGTACATGTACAAGGGCGGGCACAGGATGCACCGTGCCTACATTTTACAAGTGTGTGAGTGAGTTCGCAAAGGAGGTACGACCCTTCATTACCCGATTACAGATCCATTACAGTAAAGTGCAATGACATCACACATTTGCACATATGCCTCCTTGCGTGACTGTTTTTACTCGGCCTGTCATCTAGTCTGCCCTTGAAGCTTGAAATGTGCTTTTACTTTCTTCACTAACGTGCAGTGTTCTGGCTAGGCCTCTACTGCAGTTTTCATGAACCTTGCAAAGTGGAGACGGTAAACGCAAAACGGTTACACAATAATTCAATCAGCAACAAGAGTACTACTGATCTGACCCTGTATGTATGTACAGTGTACCTGACGTTCTCCGTTTACCGTCTCCAAGTTGCAAGGTTCATGAAAACTGCAGTACCAAAGGGCACTGTGCCCTTTGGGCTTTAAATTAATGTGCCCCCTCTGTGGTCTGGTCTAAAAGCACAGTGTCTTTTAGCAGCCACTTGAAATACATGGCTTCACAAGGTTACTGACCTGCATGAATCTCATTATGTGCCCCTCCTAAACAAGTTTCTGGGAGAACACTGCTACCATGGTGATGTGTTGTTTTGTAACAGAGAAGGTCTTAGCTGCTTTTACTAGCCTCGTTCCTAGGCCTCCACGCCCAGGATTTGTCGTTTGCAGTACAAAAAGCGGGGGGAAGGTCTGGTAGATCTCATCACGTGATACGTGCCACCACTGACGCCACAGATTCTGCTAATACATATTCACAGTATTCAACTTGCTATCGCCTGTTCCAAAGACGCTAGAGAGACCAGACACACTCCAGATGAGAGGCAGGTCCTACCTATACAACATACCTCGATTTGAAACAAAACCGCTGAGAGATGCCTGTAATACAAAAGTTATAACTTGGAAGCGCTTTGTACTGTTCACTCCGTGCAGTGAGCCATCGCTCAACACTTGCAGCTCAGCACTACTTCGAAGGTAAGACTTCTAGCTTGGATAAGCTCGGTGTAGCTCTCTTCTTGGCCGCTGAACTGTCTTCGTTACTTCGTACGCGATCGTAGCTACTGTATACTTGTCTTGAATGGATGACACTTTATGACGGTCGCGGCACGTAGGATGTGACGAGATCTACCAGGCCTTCCCGGCCCCTTGCTTTTCATACGCAAGCAGCAAAAGCTGGTCGTGGAGGCCTGGGAACGAGGCTAGCTTTTACTTCACCTGAAATTCCTGTTCTGCTCTCTCCTCTCTCCGTTCTTTGAACTTCTCTTGGTAACTGAGTTGCAAAAACAAGAGCCGCTAAACTCCGCAAAGAAGGTACACATGTACATGACAGATATCAGCTCATGTTGACAACACCAATAACCTTCACTTGGCTCAAGGTTAAGTGCATGACTGGCAGCAAGATCTCCATGTACTCTTGTCCACATTACAACCACAAATCAGCTATAAATCCATTTACATGTAACTCCATAAACCTCACCAAGAATACCAAGTCAATTTCGAACACACACACTCTCTCTACCTTTGAAGCTTCTCGTCTTTGCTTCCTTCTCTGTCTGCCTGGACAGCAGCTGTGGAAGGCTCCACACCCCCAGCCACACCCAAACTGCTTCCAGTAGCACCCTAGGGTGTGTAATAGGCCCTGCAGTGCTTAGTACAACCAAACCTTCCCATTCCCAATATCCTGGTATGAGAATGAGATTTATTGCGAGAGTGTGACCCCACAATAGAGTTGTAGTACAGGTGGCAGACAACAATGTCTGTACACACCCTAAATCTGGTGCATTAATAATGTGATGTACACACCCACTGACATTAGCCAATATGGTAGAAGCAATTATACATGTACTATACTGGGTGTTGTCTAAATCACCACAGCTAATGGAGAAGGTGAGCAGGTCGCCTCCATCAGCCTGGAAGGCTGGTGGTTGTCCACAGCATGATGTCCGCAGCCCTAGCAACCCATCACCAGCATCAGGTGAGTGGACACTGTGCATACCTCTGAAGAACTTGTAGTCCCGGGAAGTGATGACGTAACAGGGCCATTGATCAGGGGTGTGGCAGTGGGTGTGGCAGTGGGTGTGGTGGTGGGTGGGGGTGTGGCAGCAGGCATGGTTGAGGTGGTGCCAGCAGCTGCAGGTGGTTTGTGTCCACCTGAAAGCTTGTTCTGAAGTTTCTGTAACGGACAAAATATACCAGAAACTGCAGTCAGAGGTAGTTCATCAAGTTGCTAATGTATATATAGCCTAGGGCCCGAATGATTAGTTGAATTCGTCGACTAATCGACTGACGTAAGGCTGTTGACTACAATTCATGCGGTCAGATTAGTCGCCGCGCATGCGCAATTTGTCCCTCGTGCTCAAGATGGCTGAGAGCTCTGGTAGTTCTAGTAGTTCTTGTAGCTCTAAAAGGATGGCTGTTTGTTGGAAATACTTTGAAAAAGTTTTGAATAGTGAAAGTGATAGTAAAGGCAAGTCTAAGTATAGAGTAAGTTGTAAGTTTTGTGGGGAGGAGCTCGCGTACCATGGAGCGACCACCGCCATAAACTGGCCATGAATGAGCATTTGAAACGCAAGCACCCTGTTGATGCCCAAGCCAATCAGCCGAAGCCAAAACAGATGAAGTTGGAAAGTTTCACATCGCACAAGGTGTGTACTAAGGAGAGAACTGACCGTATCAACTTGCTGTTCCAGTGTGTTGTGACCATGTTAATAATTTTACACTTCCCGTTCAGTACTCAATTAGTCGATTAGTTGTGTAAGCTGTTAGCCAATTAGTCGACTAGGGAAATCCCCTTGTCGTTCGAGCCCTAATATAGCCTTGTTCCCAGTCCGTTCCCACCGCCAGTATTTCATCACTTCCAGTATGAAGTACGGCAGGGGATCTGGTCACGTGCAGTGCCATCAGGTAGACACATGGAGTACACAATTTAGGGTGGTGCCAAAAGAAAAATCTCGACGCCCTGTTTTGTACTGTCCATCCAAAGACAGAGCATTCGCAAGGCAGACGATCAATACTGTTCGTTGTTCACAATGCCGGGGACAGATCGACATGAAATAGGTATTACAAACGGTTGGGCATTGCTCCCCGTGTTTCTACCATCTGTCTGTCTACCTGACATCATCGCACATGACCAGATCTCCCAGGCCTTCCCCCGCCGTATTTCATACTGGAATTGATCAAATACTGGCAGTGGGAACGGCCTGGGAACGAGGCTAGCTAATGTACTAAACCTCTCCATCTGTTTGTTCTGACCTGAAAAGCCTCTGTACTAGTAAGTTTGTCCCCAACTTGTGTACTTGACTGTGGCCCATTCATGACCACCAGGGTCTTCCCCGTCATCCCAATACAGAAGATACTCGGAAACACAAACACCACATCTACACCCCAGTCAAGGAAACAGTAACCATGGTAACCAATTTGTCAAGCTCCCACTCAAAGTGGCACCAAGAGTGTCTATATACTCTTGAGATTACGCAATGCATCTTACCATAGACAATGTTTCGACAGTTTTGAACATCGAGCCCCGACGCAATCACCTGGAATATCGACTCGCAGGGAAGCGTAGGTATCTGTTGCCATTATAAAAGGCCGAGCCCTTCAAGATTCAGCTGCGGTATGGCAAAAACGAGTGGAAGTTGTCTCCCGGGCCAGACGGTCCCCACGCGCGCCGCGCCGCAAACGTCGGGCCTGCGAGACAAGAGTGAAGGTTCGGGGCCGTCTCTGCAAAGCGCGTTTGAGGATTGCCAGCTGGGACTCAGTGGGAGCACTCCACAGTGGCCCCAGAAACGGTCTTCTTGTTGGAATAACCCGTCCACTTGTCACATGACGTATAATTATGACAGAAAGGTAATAATTATTCGTGACGTAAGCTTATGCACCTCTGACAACAGGAAAAAACAAGAATGCCGTAATTATCCTCTCCCCCACTATGGCAAAGTTTGGAGTTGTTTTCTCGTAGGTTTTGATCGCCTATTCGTTATGGTACAGTCTAACATTGCTGTACAGTGTGACAAGTGGACCTTCAGTGTTGAGCCGCAGATAGAGGTTAGTGACAGGTTTGGCGAACTATTAGCTAGCTATAGCTATTAGCAAGAGTGTATATTATTATACACTCTTGCTATTAGCTAGCTAACCATTTTGCTGCCAGTGCCGTTATGATCACCGTATGTGTCATGTTGTTTTGCAGAAAGGAAGCGCAACGAAAGTCCACCCCTCCCTGCATGAAGTTCGACTGAAGGTACTCTCCATTTTATATGAACAAGTACATTGTAGCTAGGTAGTGCATAAGCTCCTCGTAGCTACATGTAGATAGCTGTACTGAGAAACGTTTCATGCGCGATAGTTTGAATAGTGTGGTATCACCATAAATGTACTTTGGGAAACAGCTAATGGCACACATAGCTGGCTATTAGTCTCGTTCCCAGACCCCCTCGGAAAATTGAGAAAGGGTCTGGCAACACGTATAGCAATGCCCCCCCCCCCCCCCCCCCCCCCCCCCCCCCCCCCCCCCCCCGTCCAATAGGAATTCAATCAGTTACACAATCACGTGTGAATGTTTACACTGAGGTGATAATTGGAGTTGTGCGCCACTAAATAGTTGCATGTACAGTACTAAGTCTAGCTTGAACATGTCAGACACTGTACCAAGCCGTTCAAGTGTGTATATTACCGGAAGTGGGCGGGACCTTCAGTCGATACTACGGACCCATCCCAGGAACAGTGCAACATATAAACACGGGACTGCACCGTTTTGTTGCTGAGCACTAGAGTGTACCTGTGAGTGTCTACGCCAAAATACTGTGAAATTTCCAGAGTACAATATAACAGTCGGCCATTGGCCATATTCCGGGCGAAGCACTGATATGGCCGTCCACTGACTGTTCTGCGCTGACAAATTGGCCGGTCAATTGAATACGCAGTGGGAAGCCACACAGTGAACATAGCATGATTACATGTGCGTATTCATATTATGTATTCACAGTCCATTCACAGTCCGAGTAAGTATAATATATTTAACCTCGCCCATGCGAGGGCGAGGTTCTAGTAATCATCGTGTGTGTCTGTGTATCTGTGTCTGTGTGTCTGTGTGTCTGTCTGTTACCGTTCTAGCGGGCGCTGCGGGTACTTGACGAGCGAGGCCAAAGTATCAAAAGAAAGTGCTCGACGTAAGGAACTAAATTAACATAGCAATATGGATAAAAATGTTTAGTTCGAGAATTATGACAATTTTTAGCTCACCGCGAAAACTTTACTTGGTGCTTGTGCCACAAAATTGACATCAGCGGGTCACTAGCGCTGTTACTAGACTACTGGTACGTGAAGCGTGGCGTCTAGCGACACCAGCTACCACAAAGCAAGCGGCACAAAGTGACAAACTGATGAGCTAGCGAGCTATAGTCTGGTTCCCGATACCAGACCCCGAACGCGCACCGGATGACACGTGATACTTGCACGTGCAGTGCAATATGCGCAACATGTAAAGACTAGACGGAGACCACTCGTGAACGAATCTACCTATCTCATTGGCTAATAGAGCACCATGAACTTCAAGTTCTGCCTCCTCGGTGGCGACAACAAAGATGGAGACAGCTCGTGGGTCTACCGCCATGGCCGGTGACGTACCTGCTAGACTGCTTCAGCTAACGCTAACCTGACTCACAGTTGCTGTGATGTGCACGAGTGTATGTTTAGTGTCATAATTTCTGTGCAGTCACATAATGGAGTCCGATGACCGTCATGTGAATGCAACTGCTCCATGCATGTCCTGCACCTGCACTTCGCTCAGGCTCGCCCTCCAATGTCCTGCATTCCACTAGTAGATCTTATTGGTACGCTTCGCTACATGAGGGCGAGGTTTGCACTTTAGTGCTTTTTCATTTCATGAAGCAGCCTAACCAAAACCAAGAGTGCATGATGACATCATTGTTTTTTCACGGCGGAGGAGGAAGAGCGTGTGACTTCGTATTCGCCCGTGGTGAAAGCAGAATCTTTTGCGTGTACTAAAAATAGCACATCCGGTCACGTTGTAGCTAGATTGAGGGTGAGAGCGTGAGAACTAGATCTACAGAAACAGCTGCGAAATGGCCGATCTCGAGCCAGAGGACTATCAGTCGGAGAAGGATCGCGTGTTGCCCAAGAAGAAACTGAAGAGTTTGATCGAAAGGCTATTGGGAGCGGATCGAGCAAAGCTAAAGGAATTCGTCACGAAGGAGATGGATTCAGGGCATCATCTGAAGTGCTTTCCCGAAAGGCAAGCGTTTTGGAAAGCGTGTGTTGAAACAGGGGCGATGGAAGCGTTTATACTAGCTCTGTTTGATCAGTACTTGAAGTTGCTTCGCACGCTGAAGGGGCGAGAAAAGTATTCAAGTTTACAAGTGAAATGGATGGATTTCGTTCGGGAAGTTTTGCATAGGCTGTCGACGGGAACGGAGGCTTCTATCCAGTGGGATGCTGGGGTTAGTAAGACAGCGCTTAAGCCGTCCATGTCCACCAAGACGGCTATAGTTTCGTCCCTGGCTCGGGCAGTATTTGCTTTCTATCAGCAGGCAATGGTGTCGATGAAAGAAGGCGACTGTGATTCTCAAGAAGAAGAAGAAGAAGAAGAGGAAGTTGATGTAGTCGAAGAGACAGGTGTTGGTGCAGATGAAGCTTCGTTGCATCGTCTTGGAGGTTTTGCACTGTATGCTCTAATAAAAGCCCATCAGAAGTCTGCTAATCCAGATGTATTGTCAATTCTCAAGAGCATTCGAATGCCACTTGACGCAAAGGCGGTGGATTTGCCTTCCAACATCCAGCATTTGGACAAGGGAGGAATGACCTTCATGAAGAAAGAGATGGTGGGATACCTCGCCATGGTATGTGTGGGTATGCCCCTTTTCCCAGCCCCTTAGTCATGGACACCTATAGCTATACTGCATTTGGTGTGAAGACTATTTCCCTTACTTTAGGTTCATCAGCAAATGCGTGCTAGAAGCACTAAAGAGTTATTCGGTGCACATGGAGCTCAATCGATGAAGGTATGTTTTATGGTAGCACCCTTGTTGAGCTATGGTCTTACCTTTGTAACCACTCTACTATACTACAGGTGATGGAAACAGAACTCAAAGCTGATGAACAGCTAAGGAGGAACTTTGTGTTCAGCTGTGGCGAAATTGGGACAACGGAGTCTAGCATTTTGAAGGAAATTCTTGAAAAGTTGCTGGACAGGACGCTGCACACGCATGGAAATGAACTTCTTCAGAATCGACGGATGCTAACAAACCTCCAGGAAGGTCGCGTTGATGCACCAGTAATGCTGAGGGAATGCCTTAAAGTTGTAGCTGCGACTGACTCTAAACAGCTGTACCTACCTGATTTGTAACTTCACTGCATGCTCTTATATTCAATTTCTATTACTTTGAAGGGGATAAGTCCCTCCCGATATTGATCAACAACAAGGAAGTGAATGTTTAATTACAAACTCAATAACAATAATCACTGTGTCCTAGGCCGCTTCTTCACAGGAAGTTCACTTTCTTTTACAAATATTGGTGCATCTCTGTACTCATCTCGGACGTGAGTTCCATGTATACTTCGCTTTGTGAGCAACTGTGCTCTTGCCGACTGGTATGTAACTGCTGTTAGTGATCCACGGCTGGCATGTTTCAGCTGGCTGAAAATCGTCTCGATAGCAGATCCATTTGCTCGGAGAGGTGCAATGAAGGATTCAGGGTGTTCCCTCAGACTTTCATGACAGAAATCCCGAAATCCATTCCAGCATATTCTCATTAGATCCCATGTCTAAAGAAACAAAACAAAAAATTAGCACCTTGAAACTTGTCAATTCAGATGAGGCTTAGAAGTTGTACCCAAGCTCACCTGCCATGCAAGGAAGGACTTCTGGTATGGGTTGACAGGTACAAGGCCTGTAGTAAAAAATAAAGACGACTACCAGTAAGAGGAGTTTTATGATGTGTACCTGTATTATGGTATGAAATTGTATACAAGGATACCTTTCTCCAGAGCAGAAAAATTTGTAGCCTGTCTCCATTCTCTGTAGTAGCAGACAATCAGCTGATTCGATTCTCTCGTGACTCAGAAATCCATTCTCAAAGAGGCTGTTTAGAGCCTGCAGGTATTTCACCACCAATGTAGCAGAAGGTTCATCTTCAGGCTTTTGTCAATGTATTCAGCCAATTCAGCAATCACGTGTGGTTGCTGTGAAAAGAAAGTGTCAGTGGATTATTGTATAGGCCTTGAGAACATGAATAGCGCAGTTATGAACTTTCCTCTTTCCTTGGGCATTCCCACCGCCAGTATTTGATCGCTTGCAGTATGCAAATATGGCAGAGGAAGACATGGGAGGTCTGGTCACATGTGATGACATCAGGTGGACAAACGGGGCGGTGCTCAACCTGATGGCATCACACATGACCAGCCGTATTGCATACTGCAAATTACTAGTGGTGGGAATGGCTTGGGAACTAGGCTACATAGCAAAAGTTGAGTCCCTGGAAAGTACCTGCATGATCTTGGCTGGTTTGACGTTCAAGCGTGTCCATATGTCCCGGTAGATGTAGTTTTCCCGCAGACCTGGCACCCTACGAGGAACACCCGCCACTGCCCATTGTACCTCTCTCTTGAACATCTTCTCGATGGTGTTCCAGCCAAAGGTAACCTCTTCGTACTGGAACTCCTTCGTTCGGCCAGGGTACGATGAGTACAAGGCAGCCACCATGTTCTTGAGCTGCGGATTTTAATAACCAAAAGACGTGTTAATATGCTCAGCTTGAACAAGCTTCTAATTAAAACCCACTCATTCCTTCACTCCCCTAACAATAGGGATTAACGATGGCTTAGGAACAACATCACACACTGCACTCTTGCAAGAGAAAAATCAATGGAACACAGCGTACCTGATGAGATGGGCAGATCAAGATGAAAACCTTGTTGTTAGTGAATGGGTTGTTGAACCACGTTTTCACTTCATGGACGTTATCACACGTTCCTGCCTCTTTCACACCGTAAGCACCATGGCCAAATCCTGTGAGAATCTTAAGGGCAGAGAGGTTTGAGCTTGCCCCATCACACAAGATTGCTGTGGTCTCAAAATTGTAGAGCTGGAGCACATACATTGTGTCGAAGAGAGTTGCGATGACGAATTTCGATTTCATTTGCTCAGAGCTGGTGAAGTACGGCCCAATGATATCAAACTCTGAGGCGATACACCTCCACATGAACTGGAGAATGTAGGATGCCTTCTGGGTGCGATGGTCAGGTCGTAGTGTACGATACACATCGTGTAGTGAAGCCAGCTCATCAGACGACATCGAAAAGCCAATGAATGTGCCAGTTTTTGCGTGGTAATGAACTTTCATGCCCACCTTCACTTCATCGAAAATCAGTATCCCCTTGTTGAATGGAACGATCTTCTTTGAAGCACGCTTTTCATCCATCATCTTGTCGTACTGCTTGCGGGCATATGAAAGGCGGTCCTCACTGAAGCCAGCCTGCTCGACGTTAAATGAAGTGAAGCCTTTGAGAGTAGAGATGGAGGGGAGTTGGAGTATTCCCATCCCTTTGAGAGCTTCATATGCAGTTGGGCATGAGTATAGACAGCTAGTGCTGGGTGAATGGATGAACACAATAAACACCTTCAAGACTGGAAAGTGAAAATTTGTAGTAGCAATGAACACAATAGACGCCATTAAGTGAAAATTAATCAACAGTTGTATGCACAGCACATGATGTCAATGACTGCCACAATGACGATGACGTCATCATAGTGGTGCTGCTTATCCCTTACCAAGGCGAAATGTGATGCTGCTCCACCTGTTTCCACGTTTGGATGTTTCTGCATAATAAAAAAAACAACATTGAATAATTGCTCATGAGTGGACAAGCATTTGCTTACTGTTCTTGAGCTGGTCTTCAAAAAATTCCTTTCGCTCTGCAACATCTCTCTCCCACGCTTCTCGCAATGCATCTCCGGCGCCTTCTTCGACACTATCAGCCTCAGTATAAATGGCCTGCAGTTCCTCCTGTCCGCTCTGGTCGACTGCAGCTACCAATTTCTCAGGGTTGTACCTATACCACAATTTGCCTATACTGCAGATACACAAAAATATTAGCTATCAGATCGGCCGTACCGATACCGATACCGATATTCACAGCTGGTTGTATCAACTTATAGGACATCATAAATTCATCAATACATTAAGATTTTAACGTGTGTCTGTGTGTGTGTGTGTGTGTGAGTGACGGAAGTAGGATGTTCGTGGGGCGGGACTAGACTATAGTGACGCGCGACCTTCGTACTTTAATTTATTTACTGAACCTCGAACTCCGCGAAGAATGTTCGAGGTCCGGGCATTGCATAATTGGCTGGAATCCAGCTAGCAATCGGGGAGCAGCAGATGAAGCGGGCGCAATCGGGGACCAGCAGCTGGAAGCGGAGGCAAAGGGGGGCCGGGGAGCAGCAGTTGAAGCGGATGCCGCAATGGGGCCCGGGAGCAGCAGCTGAAGCGCGGACGCAAGCGGCGAGCAGCAGCTGAAGCGAACGCAATCAGGGAGCAGCTCTGCAGTCTGCACAGAGAGCTGTCCGGCGCCGGATTACGCGCGGTAGGCGAACGAGGGGGAAGTAGCTGAGCGAGCTCAGCGAGCTCAGCTACTTGTAGTAGTAATTATTGCATTCCATACATGGGCAAGTCTGTACACGTGCATGACTAGACTCAGGTGCATGACTAGACTCAGGTGTTTACGTAGCTTTTGTTGAAACAGGCTGAGTTTAGCTTTTGTTGAAACAGGCATTTAGTTTTTTTGTGGTACCCAGTATGGCAAACCACTCTAGTGCTGTATGGAGATACTTCAACATCAGTGCCACAGATGAAGGCAAGTATAGGCTATGAGTTTACCTATACCTATACTTTGCCTATACCACGAGTATAGGCACCTATACCGATACCTATACCGGTATAGGTACAACCCTGCAATTTCTGGATCTCCTCACCCTGATCTCCTCTAATTTCCACATCGAGGCTAGCGTCATCGAACTTTGACAGAGCTTTCTGCAGTCGCCTAACCTCCATCCCCTTCCTAGCCAACTTTTTGACCTGGCTAGCTGGAGACAAGTACTTCAGAGGGCGGTTGGAAGATGGCTCCGTCCACTTCTCCTTATGCAGTGGGGAGCTTGAAAGGACACGCTTCTTGATGACTTGCAGGTTGTGGTAAAGTGTCTTGCAGTTGGTGCACAATCCATACAGGGGGGAGTCAACACTAAGTTGGAAATTGCTAGGCTTGTGCCATAGCAAGCACTGGTTCGAGTCATGTCGCTGATGTGGATGGGTCCATACCCTCAGGTTCTTTGACTGAAATCGGATCGATTCCCCGAATTCCTTACCATACTCACGGATGTCCTGGCACAGAATGAACTTGGAGTTGGGAAGGAGGGTGTCCAACTGTGTAGTGATCTCAGTGTGCGGTGGCTCTGAGGAAAGCCATGACCCGCTCGTGACACATTTCAAGAGAACCTCAAAAGAGAAGCTCCCGTCGTAGCTAAACACCATACGCGGGGCCAATACCAGCCCCTGCAACTTCCATGTACTTCGTGGAGCAAACAATCATCCACCGTTTCTCCCCATCTTCACTTCCGATCTCGACCTCTTCGACTTTCAGGGTTGGGTAGCAACGCACAACGAATCGCTTCGTGTCGATAAGGGTTGTGAACCTTCAGAGAACGCAGACTTCGCAAGGTGAGCTTTCAGCGCTTCCATTTACAGCTATATAGCTAGCAACTTTACTACAAGTAGTACAATAATACAGTGGCGTGACATCCGCGATGAAGCCTCCGAAACGTGTTGAGCTCACGTGTTCTATTTTTAGTACACGCCAAAGATTCCGCCTGTTTCAAATTTTTGCCAGTCACACGCTCTTCCTCCTCCGCCGTGAAAAAACAATGATGTCATCATGCGCTCTTGCCAAAACCCATAATCATTATGTATTGCTACATACGGTTTCACAGGTATTGACTTTGCTGTGGGGCCACAATAATGAACATTTCAGATACTTGAACACTTCACACACATGCATACCTACATACATTCCCTCAGATTACCACTCCACACCCAAAGATCATAAGCCTAGCTTCCCGCCTGGCAATTTGTCAGTGTCAGATCGTGTCCGACCAATACCGGTGTTGGTCTGACAATATGTCAGACCAGCTTTTAAAAATTATATTGTGCACTGATTTCACTCCCCGATATAGACCAGCAGACCCTGGTCGACATTCGGTGATACTCCCTAGTGGAATCAGCCATGGGGACAAAAAGTGAGCCTGCAGCAGAGGGATCATGCGGCTTCCCGAAAATGTAAAATCTCGGAGTAATTCCTTCAGAGAAGAAGCAGGGAGCGTCGTACGATAATACATCAATTTGTCCGATCATACCTTCGTCCGCAAATGAGCTTTGGCTGGCTGTAGTAAGCAACAGAGAATCACCAAACTTTCAACTCCAAGTGCGATGGGTCTGTAGTATTGACTGAAGGTCCCACCCACTTCTGGTAATATATGCGCTTGGCGCTAACGCGTCCGATTATACATGTCGTCCGATAATCAATGCTCTCACGCAAAACAACAGGGGTGTCACAAATACACTGTTATATGATCATGGATGGCCTCACTTTACATTTTATGTGCACAAAGTGAGCTGGCTGCAATACACAGTCGTAACCTTCTTGTTGGCCATGTAATGTTCTGTCTTGTGCATGCACAGTAGTAACATCATAATGACCACGCAGCCCTATATGCATGGTTTTAAACTTTATTACGCAAGTGATCCTAAACTTTATGCAAGTTGTTTAAAACTGCATCAAAGCGTGCAAGCAGTCCAAGCTTTATGTATGCGACCGATCCAAAATCAAAATTTTCATGCCAGCGGTCAAACTCAATTGCTACTGGTAAATGAACTCATGTCTCGTTCCCAGTCAGATAGAAAGTTGGAATTGGGAACGAGTTTGTTGGTAACAGAGTTACATGCACGAAGGCTTTGTGTATCACTTGAAATGGTTGATTACTATGGTTGTGTGTGCATGACTATCATAATTCAAAATAATGCAGTACTTACTACGTAGTAGGTGGCTATTGAAGTTGACTCAAGTATCAGCTCCCACACCATTCTTTTCCAGAATTACGTCCATAGATTGGCGTGTTAAAACACACTTATAATGTGGTCTAGATTGTTACTGTACTTGTATTTGCCGATACTGGGTGACTGTCGCAAGGGACATATTCATGGGAACGAGGCCTAAGTGATATAGCAATAATATTAGTTTCCCTGAACAGACAGCGGTGTCAGGTTGATATGATGACAACAAAGTTTTGTTGCAGATATTTACCGAGCAATTGGTCATAATCCAGAAAAGAGATCAGTTGGAATATACGGCACCGGAAGTCAGCAGCAATAATTAGTACCTGCCCTGGCACTAATATACCCTGAGTATTGAACTGACTTCCGCTGCCATATATCCCAAAAAGAGTATCTGGCAAGCTTTGCAAGTTTTAAGCCACACACAGATTCCCAGGGAGAAGGCTTTGCAGGGAGGACTTTCCTTCACGATTCCTAGCTTCAATAAGGAAACAGGATATTCAAAGGTGCAACTCAGCAGGAGATTTGCTGTTGCGTTCTTTGACCCAGACTTTGAAGACTTGCACTGCCCATGGTGTGTTTTGTTGCATGTTGATAGACTGTTTTCCCTTCTATTTCTTGCCGTCAGGGCACGGAGCACTGAAGCAATCAGTGCTTTCCTTATCAAGAGAGAGTTTCAGGTACCTGAGACAGTGCTCGCATCTTTTGTAGTCCCTGCTGTTCTCTTCACAGTCTTGGTCTCTGGCACTTAGTCACAGTCATCGATTTGCTCTCTGGCTTGACTAAAATTCACACATACGCACCAATCAGGCAGTACGCAGCCTCTACACCCTCGGTCTTCACTGAGCGCAACAGAAATTGCCTATTTGCTCATTATGGCATCAATGTTACCAAATTGCCTATATACTCATGACGACATCAATGTTACCTAGCGCAGGAGCACATAATGAGGTAGAGAGCGGAAGGAAGCTCTCTACCTCATTATGCGCTCCTGCTAGCAATGCCTAGAAACGGATGTGTTTCCTTGGTGACGGCTATATGTAGGGGGGGCTAATAGCACAATTGCATGCTGCCGAAGGCAGCACATAGAGGCGCGTAGTGCCGAACAGTCCGTACAAAGCGCAGAAAAAAGTTTTCAGTTGTCAGGATGGCCTCTCGTGGTACCTTCGTGATTTGCACTACAGGTTCCAGATGTACGAGGATCAAATGCTGCAGAGAGACGTCGAGCTAGCTACTATTCACGGTTGTGCCTTTCGCCTGGTGAAAGCCCCCCTCCCTAAATCTGCGCCTGATGATGGAACTACGGCTTCTAGTGTCAGGATGGTGTGGGATGTCCCGGGCAGTCCCATCCCCTCCTACCGTAGAGTATGTATTAAGCGCCCAGGGTTTGGGGACAATAGAACGCCACTGAACAAGGAGGTGGGCGCTAGACCCCCCCCCCCCCCCCCCCCCCGGGGGAGAGGGTCTGGTTACACAAGCCCGAATTCTTGAGCTTAGCGGAAGTGCCGAAGCCTTGTAATTGTAGGTGCAAAAATGCTAAATGAAACATGAATCTCATCATCACACACAGTACGGCCAAATTATGGCTGAAAGTTGTGCATGTATTTGCTGCGGCATCTGCGAGACAAAATAATACTTGTAGCAGTGAAACAGCGCAGAAAGCTCAACCCGTGCAAACTTACAAACGAAGCTGTTCGGGGATTCGAGTTCATGGATCCTTCCTTCAAGGGAAGACTGCCCGATGCCGAGTACTATGTGTGCCAGAAAGACTTCCAACAGATCGTAGGTATCCAAAAGCTGACGGTAAGGCAGCATAGCACAGATACTTTCCACTCCCGGTAGGAAGACAGGAGAAACATCACTTCCAACAAAAACAAAATGCTCGCAGAATGTACATTTGTTCCTCCGTGGGTTCATCATAGCCTAATGCCTGACTCCAAAGAACACCGCTGCTTTTACCACTTCAACATGGAACCTTTCGCGAAGACGCTTGACACACACTGTTTAGCTGAGACTCCATTATTGCTGATGACTACATTCCTCCGCTACCAAATTATAAACGCCGCTTTGCAATTTCGTTGGCCGCTTTCAAATTCTGAAGCGAGCCCAAGGATTTGGACTTGTGTAACCAGACCCTCTTTCTCGCACGTGCGAGGAGGGTCTGGGCACGAGACTAGCGGTAAGCTGTGAATATCAATGACCGGCTATGAATATCTAAGTCCATTTTTCACGCATATATGAGAAATTGATTGCGCGTCTTTAATTAAACTCGCCGTAGTTAACTGTAAAACGGCCTTTTAAATGCACTGTAGCAGAGAGTAGCGAGTTTGCTTGACAACTTTTGTGGTCAATAGGAGGGCTGATTTTAATTGGTGCAAATCGCTAACACTCAGTTACCAACATAGTTGACTGCACATTCGCAAGGTTCCATATTACCTTGTCTGACCAGGGCCGTAGCCGCGAGATCGGAAGTGGTCAGGTTGAACAGCAGTGTTGGCTTACCGTCGGTGTGAAGAATGCATGTGTGCGAAGTGCGCTGCTGTAGAGGGGTCTGGGGGTACCCCCCCCCCCCCCCCCCCCCCCCCAAGGAAAATTTTTGGATTTCTGGCCTCAAGAATTCCAAATCCATCGCTGAGTCTGCTGCATGCCATCCTGTGAGGTGGTTTCTGATGCAATTCTTGTGGGCACAGTGCTTGCTAGCTAGAGCATGGATATCTATGGATACAGTGACACGTCGCATGCAGCGGACTCAGTGCTTCCTGTTCGTCGTACTGCAGGAACGGCCAGCTAGCTATCAAACCACTGGCTCTGCGTGGAGCACAGCACAGTTTGGCCCTCCCAAAAGTTCGCTTGTGAAACTCAAAGTTCTTGGGATGATGGGGCTCATCAGGAAGACTAGGAAGTGACAGTTTCAAGCTATTCGCAGCCATCTTTGTATCAATTACCAGTTAGTGTAAGCAAAAACGGTGGTCTGCCGCGCGCGCCGCGTGTGCACAATAATTGTCATTGTTGCTAAATTTTTTTAAAGGTTCCCTCAAAAGTGGTCCGGTTGAAACCGGATCAACCGTACCGGCGGCTACGGCCCTGCTGACAGTCAAATGTGAAAGTACATGTTGTAATGATGACATGCTTCTTCTCTCCACAGTTACTACACATCGTTGAATAAGTGTATTTCATCACATTCACAAGGTAAGTAACCTGTCAGTGGATATATCAGGCTCAACGTGAAATAGAGCTGCAACGATACCCTTCGATACTGTATCGATTATCGGTCAGATTCTAATCGAGATATATCGATGTATTGTTTATGTAGTGCACCCACATACTACTGAGAGCCAGACAATGGTTGTGTGCGACATAGCACGACTTCCAATGTCACCTGCTTTCATGTACTACTCAACGACTTACTCCGTGATTTCCTGCTGGCCTTCAAATAGTTCAGGCACAACTGACAAACGACATCCTTCATTTCGGTTATCTCTTCCGAGTAGTCGCCAGGAAGCAAAAGTAGCGCCACACTAGACTCTTCGCTCGTATCACATTTAGCCATCGCTCTCACCACAGATAGCTACAATAACTTCAAACTACAGCATATTAACCAGCAAAAACTAGCTGAAATACGCAAACTAGCTGTAATAATTTTTACCACGAGGTTCAGCACATGCCTTCACGTACAGTCACGTGATATATCGATTTTTGCATTTAGCTGACGATTATTGTATCGCTTGACCTAATATCGCCATGTATTGCAATATTGCGGTGGCCCTGGAGGTCGCGTCTAATGCATACGGCCTATGGCCTAATGATGTAATACCCAATACGCAATACCTAATACACGATAGACTTAATAGCTGATACCCAATACGCAATAGCCTTAACACCTATGACCTAACGTCAAGAGTTCATAACAATAAGAGTGTGCAACTGCCATAATATTATGGTATCCACTAATAGTTCATCTAATCTGGTGGTAGAAATTCAGTTCCTGGAATTTCCACTAATCCAATTAAGCAATAGCTAGATAGGGACACTAATTATATTCTGTGATTCCAATGTACTGGTACCAGGAAATGTACTTATCCAAACAACACAAGTTCCAAGTACACATTACAAAATACGCTATTCATAGTCAGTCTGATTCAGTCCAAATGCAGTGGTGGCATGGCAGTTGTTCCTGGAATACATCAGTCCTTGGTCACAAACTAGTTCTCTTGAGTTCTCTTGAGTTCTCTTGAAATTCAGCCCTTGGCATTGTGGTTGATGATGCCCATTTCTTGGAATAGCCACTCCAGAAATGCAGCCTGTGGCTTGGCAGTGGGTGTCCATTTCCTGGAATAGTGTAGTCACACCAGTCACAAATGCTGAATGCCAGCCCCTAGCTGGCAGTTGATCCTGGAATAACAGTCACAAAAGCTGGAAATGCAGCACAGTAGACCCCAGTTCCTGGAATAGTGCAGCTACAACAGTCACAAATGCTTGAAATGCAGTAAGTGGATGCCTATTTCCTGGAATAACAGCAGTCTCAACCGATTTCTCTCCAAACGCGATTTCTCTCCAAACGCAGCACGACAATTTCTATCTATTACAACTTCTATCTATTACAACGGTCCATCCAATCTAGCATCCAATTCACACATCAGGAAATATGAGCTGAAAACGGACATTCACACACTAAGCTATTAACAATGTGCTAATCGCACCTTTTCCGGATATTATTTGAACACTACAGGATACTCTGATGATGTAATGTGTTATGCATGACATAACTGCATGCGCAAGATGGGTGTAAGTGCGTTTTAAGTTCAGGGAAGCAAGCTTCATTCTTTGCTGACTGGAAAAAAAAAAGATGGCCTATTCATAACGAACTAAACCACGAAGAAACAAGGATATCTAGCTTCTGCGCTCTATAGTTGCGAGGAAGGTTTGAACGATCGTAGTGTTTTTTTTGTCGACAGATCCAGTACGCTTGAACAACTGTACAGTTCTGGAGACGGTCGAAGGGTCGACCCCTAGGTTTGTCACAACCCTTTTGCATGAGAAGTCAAGGGCCAGACGTTGGTAGATGTTGGTACAAGTTTGAGAGAGCAGTCTTTGTGCTGAGATCTGGCCAGGGTGGTGCTGTTGATCATCAGTGTCACAGGAGGAGAGTCAGAGGCTCTCCACGAGTGGATAGATCTATCTCCATACAGCTGTGCAGTTAAGGATATCTCCTGACGGACACTGGAGAATTTATCTCACAATCAGTCTCCTAGCTACATGATTGATTGATAGAATTGATTGATAGATAGCCTGGTGCAAGAAATTCTTAAGATGAAGTTCCGGCGTCTTCTCCAGGTTATCTTAGTACAGCCCATGGACTTCTAAAGTCCAAGGTGAAGCTTCCATAGTAGCTACGCCGTTCCTCACAACGGGTGGAGCTCATCGAAGTTGGCATCCATCGCAAGGTTCATTCTTGTGATGACATCTTATCCTGGGCATCGATCAGATCGTGCAAACTTAGTGAGCCCCAATTGCGGGGCATTGCAACATTAGGGCTATTCCGTGTTGGGTATTAGGTATTAAGTCAATCGCATTTTGTGTATTGCAGCGTTAGGTCGTACAGTAGGTATTAGGCATATTGTGTATCGGGTATCAGGTATTATGTTTGTTGCGTATTGGGTATTGCATGTTAGGTCATAGGTGTTAGGGCTATTGCGTATTGGTCTATCGTGTATTAGGTATTGCGTATTGGGTATTACGTCATTAGGCCATAGGCCCTATGCATTAGATGCGACCTCCAGGGCCACCACACGATATCGATATATCGTTGCAGCTCTAACGTGAACTCTTATCGTACCTATGGGATAATGTGTTATGTATCATACTCCTTTTCCCCACATTCTACACTATCAGTTGGTATAAAGGTACCCAAACTAAGATGGTAAGTTCCTTTAGATTTAGAACTGCGAATAATTCTGATAACATGCTCTTATTGCAATTTTTAGTTTCCTATGAGCTAATCTATCTAATTTGCATATCTTCTGAGCTTGAGATGAGTGTAACAATGATCACCAACTTGCTGCACTTATCTGATGTAATTCACTCATGCTCAGGAGGTAAGCTGCCTGTGAATCAATTGATTCACAGGCAGCTTACCTCCTGAGCATGAGTGAATTACATCAGATAAGTGCAGCAAGTTGGTGATCATTGTTACACTCATCTCAAGCTGATAGAGTCGGTAGACTCTACATCATGTAAGGATATGATGTGCACGTAATACATGCCAATACAAACCTGTTAGCCTTTATAACAACATACCAGTCATCTTCAAGTCTTTTCATGACCAACAAGACTCCCAGCAGCACGAAAAACCATCGCAAAAGTACCAAACCAGGAACTCGCAAAATGTTTTTCTTTCTTCTTTCTTTCTTTCTTCAGACGGACTAGCTCAGCATCGCCTCAATCTCTCATGATGGCTTTCGCACAAAACAGCAGCATTTTACACTGAGCAGTGCACCATCCCATCGCTGTTTTACGACTTGGAAGTCTTGCTAGATGGCTGTAACCGCCCACTCAATAACTATGGCTTTGTTTGGCATGCATGCCATTTTCTTCATTTGTACACATGTGCACTTCAATGATCACTTAGCAACGTACGTAATTATTACTCAACATCACTGAATTAGAAACACAGTCAATATAATGTGCCTGTGATCGAAGAACCAGTGTTTGCATTGTCTTGTCGATCGAATGAGGCACTTGCTAAGACGGATGTATCTGATTAATTTCTGAGATGAGAGTGATGAAGTTCTTTGCTTCTTCCCAATCTGCTGCATTTATCCACTTGATAAGTTGCCAGCTATATGAGAGAGTAATACTGATCACATGTTTTTGTTTATTTTCCTAACTTGCTGAACTTCCACGTCTGCTTGTCTGGTATACAGATAGGGTTGGTAAACTCATGTAGAGATACAACCAACATGCAATATATGACAGTACAAAAAAATCTCTCAAAAACTGAGCAATATAAGCCTTTATAACCACGTACTGTTCATTTTCGAGTGTTTCATGACCAACACGACTCCTAGCATCACAAACCACCAACGTGAAAGTACTAAGTCACAATAAAATGGGCAAATTGATTTTCTTTCCTTCTTCTTTCTTCTGCAGACGGGCTAGCTCAACGTTGCTTCAATCTCTCACGATGGTTTTCACACCACACAGTGGCATTTTCAACTGAGCAGTGCATGACCCCATCGCTTTTTCACAACTTCTAAGTCTCACTAGGCAGCTGTAACCACCCACTCAAAACTATGGCTTTGTTTTGCACGCCATTTCTTCTCTTTTATGAATGCGCACTTAAACGATCACTTAGTACGATCAGTTCAGTTCAACACAGGGAGTGTTTGGATTTGTTGTCAGCCAGAGAATGGTTGACTCGTTGATTTCTTCAGCCAATGCGTAATACCTGAGTCAATATTTTCCAAATACCAAGGCAAGGGTACCTACGTACTGCCTGTGAGGACACCGACTTCTCCTCTGTGATGGCAGGCACACTTCAGCTCAGACATGTGCCTGCTGCTAAAAAAAGACCTAAACAAGCAATGATAAACAATTAAATGTAAAGGATGTAGAGATTGCAGGACGGCAAACAGTAACAAAAACAAGATAGGGATGATAGCGTGAAACATTCGGGATTCAACCACATACACGTGTTATAAGATGTGTGTACGGACGGGGGTTGAATAACAGATGTCCTCACGTGACATGTGTTGTGTGTTAATTTGAATGAGCTGCAATACGTAGCTTGCGCGACCAGTGAGTTGCAACGCAGCTACCAGGAGTGTGGTTGCCCCTCGTAATTATTCAGGAATTAAGTTGCCTATGACTGGATGTATCTAACTATGCATAGTTTTCTTCTAACGAGTGTGTAACAAGGATCATTCTTTCTCTTTCCCAACTTGCTGCACTTATCTGGAGTATTTGTCTCATATCCAGCAAGTTAGTTCCTTGAATGTATGGTTGCCTACTGAGCCAGAAATCTACATCCAAATGTTGCAGGATGTATAATCTATCATGCATGGCTTTGTTTACACACTGCTATTGAATGTTAAGTGGGAAACCCTGCCAGCAGCTGCTGTGGGCAGGGAAATAGATAATTAAGGAAGTCATCCAAATGGTTCACCTACTTAAGTTTACCACATCCAAATGGTGCTGCACCACCGGCTGCTAAAGGCCTAGTGAGAACACTGCTACTGAGATGATTGTGTAGCAATGATTGTATGCTTTGCTTCTTTTCCCAACTTGCCACACTTCCTGGTGTAATTCAGGCAGTAAGGTTGCTCACTGTTCAAAGTGTCTGATTAATTATGCATACTTATCTGAATGAGTGATACTTACCACATACTTTGCTCCTTTCCCAATTTGCTGCAACATATCTGGTGTAATTCACTGACACTCAGTGGGTAAGTTGCCATTGAATGGATCTATCTCATTATTCATTGTGTCTGATTATGCATACTATCCTATTAGACGAGTGAGTAATAATTAACACGTCCTTTGCTTCTTTCCCAATTTGCTGCACTTGTTTGGTGTAATTCGCTGATACTCAGTGGGTAAGTAGCCTTTGAATTTCGTAGTGTCCGATAATTATCAGTAATAATTATCACATGCTTTGCTTCTTTCCCAATTTGCTGCACTTATTTGGTGCAATTTGCTGATACTCAGTGGGTAAGTTGCCTCATAGTGTCTGATAATTATCAGTAATAATTATCGCATGCTTTTCTTCTTTCCCGATTTGCTGCACTTATCTGGTGTAATTCACTGATACTCAGCCAGTAAGTTACGGGATGTATTTATGGTGTCTGATTATGCATACACTGTACTTGTACCACAGCAGCCATACAAATGAAAGGCACTGACAGTGCTCTTCACCCCCCCCCCCCCCCCTCCACTCATGAATTATGTAGGCAGACAATTTTGTTATACCACGGATCACTGCATTCACACACTGACATCATAATGATGTAAATCAATGAAAATCAGCTGTTTTAAAGTTTTTAAGCTGTTAACGTTGTTGTATGTTGGTAGCTACATGTAGTACTATAGTTCAGTGACGCCTGAATGGAGTTCGAACAAGGCGGCCCCGAAGCGGGTTTGTTTTCACAGATTCCGATTTCCAATCCATCTCTGCGTCGTGCCTCCAAGACAAATTTGCTCATCCACCCATCTAGTTCTTGAGCACTGCACACCAGTAAATGTGGAGGCAATTCCAAAGGCGTATTAGTAATTTTGCAACGATTAGCTCTCCAATCCGCCCACACATTTACCGCCCAATTGGTACACTTATAGTGTTTGTGGTACTGTGCTAGTGTGAGCAACCTTGACATCGTCATCAGAGACGGGCAAAGCAAATCGTTTAGGCAGTGAATTACACTTTTCCCCAGCATTCTCGCCACCAACGCCAATCGCCTCAATCGGAATCTACGAAAACAGTTTGTCTTGCCCTTGCCCCACTTTGGGGTCGCCTTGCTCGAACTCCATTCAGGCATCACTGAACTATAGTACTACCAACATGCAACAACAGCTTACAAACCGCTGCAGCTTTCTTTAGCTAGCTTGACTAGAAGAATATTAAAAAACCAGTTTGTTCAGTCAACCATGACTCAATTCGATTATACCTTGCATTTCTAAGGTAGTACCATCACTGCATGCATTGCACTAAATCAACCTAGCTCACTGTGGTACAAATCACATAACTTCCTGGTGGTCATGGTATGACCTGTATTCATAGAGTCTGATTGTGCATGCATACTTATATACCTTTTGAGAGGAACGAGTAATAATTACCGCATGCTTTTATTCTTTCCACATTTGCTGCACTTATCTGGTGTAATTCACTGATACTCAGTGGGTAAGTTGCCTTTGAATGGATGTATCTCACTATTCATGGTGTCTGATTATGCACTTATCTTTTGAGACGAGTGCATTAGTAATAATGATGTCATGCTTTGCTTCTTTCCCATTTTGCCGTACTTACGTATCTGGTGTAAATCACTCATACTCAGTTAAGTTGTTAATTGATTGAATACTGAATGAGCCATGAAAAATAGCAGTGTACAGATAGATACATACATAAAAAACTTGCATTAGGTGAATATGACCTTCACTGAATTGTTTGAAGTCACATTGAGTGGTTATTTGGAAGCTGTTAATTGCAATTGCTGTTGTCCTTTTTCTCATTTCCTCTGCTCCAAATTCAAGGTCATCACCACTCTAATATGTGGCAGCACACAGCTGAAACTAATGTTACCATACAACATTGTTGGATGTGATCCAATTTTGGGGGGCCCCTGGATTTTAGCGGAGGGGGTGTGTTTATTGTATCGCCATGTTTCTTACAAGTCATGTTTCCTAACTTGGAAACTTAATTGGCAAAATTTTCCTAGTCTCATAGTCAGCAACGTACGTACTGCTTTATGTTGTAGAGTTTGAGCAGTATACCACTTGAAGATCTCATCTGCAACTATCCTCCCTTTCTACTGTGTAGGGTCTACGACAGCAAAAGTTGCAAGGTGTGGTGGAATTTGTATACACACACTGATCTACTAAATGTCTACCACAATACAGCTCATCATATACTAGGGGCAAAAAAATTTTCCACAAAAATTCCAGGGGATTTAGTGATGGCCTGTCACATTCCATGCACCTCATGAAAAACCTAAGAAACAAGAGGAAATGCCATTAACCAGCCTCAGTCCCATCCCATTTATAAAAAAAGTAGAATTTAGGGATGGGATGGGACTGAGGCTGGTTAATGGCATTTCCTCTTGTTTCTTAGGTTTTTCATGAGGTGCATGGAATGTGACAGGCCATCACTAAATCCCCTGGAATTTTTGTGGAAAAATTTTTTGCCCCTAGTTTGTGCACTTTTTTGAGCGCATGAAATGCGTAGCTTATAGGTGTTGCTAACATGTACCTAATCACCATGTCAGCAAAGGAAAGCTATGACAGTCTCTCATGATGGCAGTGATGGATGTGGACCTTCTGCTGGGCATTGAGCAGGCTTTGTTGCTTCCATTAATAATATTGTTCTACGCATGTTGCTCTTGTCATCAGCTAGCTAGCTACAAGTCTTTGGGAGGTGGTGGGCATTCACCCTTCATCAGATCAGAGAGCTTGATGGCAGTCATAATAATTATAGGTCACGTACATGCAATGGCTCCATATAATAGCTTATAACTCCAGCCTCACTCACAGTTCTGGTCAGTATTGGTACAAGTACAAAGTCTTGTTCTGCACTGTAGTACGTCATGAAAAACAAAGCCACGCCCCCATGATGGCACAGCCACGATAGATCTTGACAAGAACAGGTTGGTAGAAATTCCTCTCAGCCGTAGTGAGCCACCAGATGACGGATTGACAAGGATTCAGTAAGTGTCTCAAACGCAGCTATCACAAGCAAAAAGAACACAACATGCGCTTGCATGTGAAATGCGCATGCGCAATTGGCGGAACGCGTGACCTCTGGCTGCCTCAAAATGGCGTCGTGCTACAGTACAATTTCGTCGAATGGTAGCTAGCCAAAACTGCTGTTCTTGCCAGTTCGCAGACAAAAGGGCTCAAAGACTCTACTGCGGAGAAAGCGGTGTTGTTCTGTGCTTAAATGAGCTCAAGGACTCCTTCCGTTGGTGAGCTATGCTTGACTATGAGAAAGAAGAAGAAGAAGAAAGAAGAAAGAAGAAAGAAGATGACGAAATCGGAATTTTACAGCGACTTGTCTCTCGACTCCCGCGTACTCTCAGGTACGTTTAAGAGTGTTTTTGTGAACTGCTAGGCAGTGTCATTCTGTCTGCATGCTTGGTTTGGGCCTTTGTAGCTTCTTTAGCTGTTTTCCTGCTAGTGTATCCTATGGTAAATTCGAAATTTCCTTGGCCATCCCTAAATAGAGAACGCTATCGCGTTCTCTGATAAGTTTTAAGGAAATATCTTAGGTCAAAGTATTTAATTAATTAACCTAAGGTCTTGAGTCCTGCCATGGGGAAGTAGATAGATTTTGTGTATGCACTCAAGACATTGTTCCTCAATACAGCTCTGGTTTCTATTGTATGTGGAACCAAGGGAGTGGAAAATCAACATCCACGGACTGGAACCAAGACAAATACAATCAGATGCTCTTATAACTGAGCCACTAGGAACCCAGGCAGGGGGGGTGGAATACAAGCTTAGCCATATTCCAACTGATCTCTCTCTGTTCTATGGCTGGAGTGTATTGGGACTGTGTCTGACATTGTTTTCAGAAGGTCTTGGGGTTCAAATCCAGCTGGATCCTTCATTACCCGTATGCGCTGTGTCTGTACTGTCGTATGTCAGTGGACACAAAGTTGAGCAGTTTGGGTGAAATCCGAATGATTGTTACAATCGTGTATAAGTTTCAAAAGAAAAAACAACTTGTAGGTATGTACCTCACAAACGAGTAAAATGAAGAGCTATGAAAAGCAAGGTTTTCGCACTCAAGACAGTTAAGTCGGCCTCAGATTTTTTCTTGCGTAATGCACGCCCAAGCGTACTACGCGCGCCTCTATGTTTACATTGTAAACCAGATATTGTGTCAAAGGTGTAATTATCGATCGAAAGTTGTTGACTGTACACTTGTGCCCCTGTAGAGACATCATATTTCATGCACGTGAGCTAATAATTAATTGAAGTTGGTGCGGCTATGGCCGGCTGAGAATGGACGGATTGACTTCAAGGCAAAACGCGGTCGGTCTTTTGCATTTTATAGCCGGTGAAATGGACATGTGCAGGTAGTGTTCCTACAGAGATCTGCTTGGCTATTTTGCACTTAATGTGGGATGCGTGTGCTAGACATTCGATTATGCATATTGTGTGCGTTTTTACTCCCATTTTTGGCATGAATCACTCCATACTATCCAGACCTTGATTAATATCCAGGCATACCTTGGTAGTTCACATGGTAAGGAATCCGTACGTACGTTAGTTTGTTCAGACTTAACTGCTTCTAACCTGCCGTGTTTCAAGAAGTAATCAATGCGCACTGCCATTCTGTTTGTTTGTTTACGTGCGGTGAGGGTTCTCATGAAAGGGGCCCCATCTTATCGGTAAACTATGGTCCCCCGGGCCTCATTTTACCAGTAGTATGGGCCGGGGGTGCCCATGCATCAATTGAGGGGGGGCCCATTCTACCGTGACACCGGCATGTGCCAGATGGCAGCATTGATCTAGGTGCAGGAGAAAGTCACCTTTCAATGTGAATTCCTCCTTGCCATTAACTATACCCTTTCTTCTTTTTTCAACAATTCAGTGTACCTCACTGTTATAAAAAACGATACGTTTCTATGTTTACATTGTAAACCAGATTCACAAGTGCCGTGCGCCGTGTTTCAATCAAACGAGGCACTTGAGGTAGTCTCTCTGTACGTATGATAATATTTGTTACTACCTACTGTGTTCTGTGAGCGGGGTGAAGACTATAAATGTTGCTACCACTTGCTACCGCCCAACTACTACACTTTGCTACCGCTCAACTACTGCACTGTTCCAGTACATCAAAGGAACTAGGTCGAGTATATTAGTACTATGTATGGAGCGCCGTCAGGGACAAAAAATAGTCCATGCACTGCAACGCTAATAGCTTAGTCGTGGATCCCAGGAACTCACAATTGGGAAACGTGCATCTAAATCACTTTATGTGAACACGTGATTGGAAAAGCTTGCCAGAAATGTGTTATGGGAGCTCGCGACTGGGAAGCACGTTCACTTGATGCCCAGTTTAGCGCATTTCCCTCCAAATGGGATGCCCAGTTTAGCGCATTTCCCTCCAAATGGGATCAGCCCTACAGCACTACTCTATGCTAGCTGCACTGTCGACTTGTACTAATTCAGTTCATTTCATATCCGTCTTTATATCACCTCAAACATACTGGTATGTTTGCATACTAAGTGCTTGATTGAAACTTTAATTTGATTCTACTAAGCTACCTGAACTAACCGGCGACTTCTAAGTGCAAGCGGGTGTCTAACCTACTTAAATGCCCTGAACTAAATGGAAAACTTCAATGGAAAAAGTATTCATGTATGATATAAATATCTTTTCTCACGCAATATTAGTGGGAAAATAACACGTTTCTTGCTTATGCGTTTAGGAAACACGTCTAGGAAACGCATCTAGCAAACGCATTTAGGTAACGCGTCTAGAAAACACGTTTCTGGCAAACGCGTTTCCCAATCGCGAATTCCCGTAACACGTTTCTGGCAAACCCTTTTCCAATCGTGTGTTCTCGTAGCACGATTTAGACGCGCATTACCCAATCGAGTTCCCATATCATGACTAAGCTATTAGCATTGCAGTGCATGGACTATATTTGTCCCTGACGACGCTCCATACATAGTACTAATACTCCTTCTATTTTGTACTGGAACAGTGTGGTTACATAGTTGCAGTCTAAAATGATTTTCTGCTTGCATGCAGATGACTATTGTGAAGCTTTGAGACTTGGTGAAGTTTTGGTAGCGTACGCACGAGTGATGATGATTGGTCCTGGTGGAATTGGGAAGAGCAGCCTTCTCAGGGGACTCATGAACAAGAAACTGCCTCGAAATGCCGAAAGCACTGTGCTTGCCGACACCAAGATGCTGAAGCCACACTTCTGGGCAAAAAGTGGGCAGACTGCTGACAGCTACTGGGAAGAAGTTACTGATCAGGATGAGATCCAGGAACTTGCTGGACTGGTCCATCTGGTTGCTTTGACGAAATCTGGCGCTGCAAATCCATCTCGCGCTGCTAAAATCCTTTCAACTATGACTGCAGCTGTCGCTGTAAGTGTGTTCCGCCCACTTCAATTTATAGCACACAATCGCAAAGTTTCAACTATCCGTGACGAGTACACGTCCAACATCAAGGACAGTGTAATTCGAGATATTCTCACGCAGGCTCTAGAATCACCCAATTCGAGCTTGGAAAGTCCAGCATCTACTCAATTGGAGGTGTGGGATTGTGGTGGCCTTCATGTCTTCCTCGATGTCCTCCCAACCTTTCTGACATCCAGAACAATGTTCCTCCTCTTTTTTGACGCAAGCAAAAATTTGCTTGACAAAAGCGAAACGCTTTGTCACAAAGAAGGCCAAGATTTCTCGGTGCTGCAGTTGCTAACACAATGGATGGCCTGCATACATGCAACACTCACCAGCCAAAATGCCGTGGGGTCCAGCAATGCAGATTCACAAACCTCATCTTCATGTCCTGCAGCCCACACTGAGGAAAACTCCGCCAGGCAGAGCACGGAAGGGAGCACCATTCAAAATTTCCCCCGAATCATTCCAGTTGGTACCCATGGTGACGATGCAACAGTAAAAGGAAAGAAAGATGAAATTCTTGCTACCCTCAGGTCCCACTGTGGGGATAAAGCATTCACCCACCTCCTCTTAAATGGTGTCATAGTTGACAACACTACAGCTGGGAAGCAGGCCGAAGACCCAGGGTTCTCATACATCAGAAGAAAGGTGCACCATTTTGCCACTGATGATCTCGCAATTCCCACTCCAGTAGCCTGGGTTCTTTTCCGAAAAGTTCTTCAGAAAGTGGCAGAATGTAAGAGCTGTTCCATTGTGTCCTATCAGCAAGCAGTTGCAGTGGGAGAAGCTTGTGGGATAGCAGAAAGTGTTCTTCCCAGCGTCCTTCATTTCTACCATGAGCTGGCTGTCTTTCTGCACTATGCTCAAATCGAAAGCCTCTCCCAGTTCATCATTACTGATCCACAATGGCTCATCAAGCAGTTTGGTATGCTCCTAGCACCAGAAGAGCTTCAACAGGAAGTTTCTATCCAGGCAGTTTGGAAACATCTTCTTCGAGAAAATGGAATTCTTGTACAGCCATTGTATGAAGAAGTCTGGAAAGAAAGCAACTGCTCACCTCAGTTACTTGCTGATCTTTTGGAGCACTTTGGTCTTGCTGCTTTGATCAATCCTCAAATAAAGGTTACTCCATTTCCGAGCCGAAAGTACTTTGTTCCCTCTGTGCTTCAATCCTCTTCGCAGACTGCTGACAGCACGACTAAACCTGTGAAGAAGTCTTCCCCACTCCATCTCACCTTCAGCACACAGTATGTTCCCCCTGGCTTCTTCACTCGCCTAGCAACTACTCTATCAAAGGAGTCAGAGTGCCTTCTCCTCTTCGAACCAGGTGTATTCCGCAACAAAATGACTTTTGCATATGGAAATGCTGTGACAGTTGATAGAATCGATGAGTTCACAATCTTCGAGCATTCCTCAAGTGTACAAATTACTGTAGTTCGTAGTGAATACCGCCTGCCACACATTCCAACATTTGCAACTGTGTGTCATAGTATCATGGAGCTGATTAAGAAATGTTCTGCTTCGGTTTGCCAATGGCTACCTTCAGTGAAAGTAGAGGCTGCCCTCTGCTGTGAGCAGTGTCCAGACAAGGATCACTTCATCCTCATTCTGCCTGGTACCACAACATGCTCAGTCCCACTTTGCCAAGCTGGTATCAACTGCAGATTCACCAATGACCAGCAGAACTGGCTGACAATTCCAAATACTCCGAAGGTTTGTTATATTGATGGACGTTAATTCTTACTGTTTGTGGGGTTTCCTTAGTACCCTTCAACAGGGAAGGGAAAGCAATATTTGTGTACACTGTAGTGTCCCAAGGGATGTTAGTGGGTATATCCTCCTAGGAAAATCAGTTACTTCCAAAACCCTAAAAGAGATTTGGCTGATAAAGCAGTTTACATGTACATAGACATGTGTGGAACTGGGTGTTCTATATTGTGGTTTCACACACACTGTGTTTTGTTAGGTAATGAGGATCCCAGATCCCCACCCACTCTTACGAAACTCATGCATGTATCTTTCCACAGAGCTTGGCACAAAGTAGTGACCTCAGCGACGCAGAGTTGCTAGGAGTTGCTGATGCCATCCAGAGAGACGGGAAGTTGAAGGAGCTAGCAGACGCCTTGGAAGTTGTGCCCTTGCTGAAGTCAGTGGAAGGAGCAGCCAATGCACCGTTCATACTGATTCGGAGATGGCGTGCTGAAGCAGACATGCATGGTTTGGAGGCTCACTCCCTCTTAGTGCACCACCTCAGATGCATCGGATTGACAAGAACAGCTGACAGGTAAGTTGAGGTAACCCTTCATAGACTTAGCCTACAACTCTGGGTCAGTATTCTTGTCTCTTTCACAGACTCCATTTTCGAGAGTATCGTTTGCTCTCTGACCCCTCAACTAGAACACGTCCTAGTGCAGTAAGTTCACATTAACATCTCATAGTTCTTTTGACTTCACATATACTTACATCATAGATAGCTGAACGTTGATTTGGTGCTCATGTGGGTTTCCTATAGAATTTGCAACCTCAATGCCATAAAGAGGGGCATTAGTGTATGGTATACTACTGGAAACTGGGCACTTCACCCATTCACTTTCTCTATTCTGCATCCAGTACCCTTCTGAAGAGAAGAAGGAACCACTGTCTCTTAGTCACATCATTGCCTACTCCCGCTGTATCGACGCTGATTCAGACCTCACACTCCTAGCGGCTGCTCTGGATATTGATGACGAAGACGTGGCAACCATCAAATCTAAATACAAGCTAGCAAACGGCCAAGCACTCCAGATGCTGAAGAAATGGCTGAAATCTGGAGCACATACCAAACAGGAATTGGCAGATATTCTGCAAGCTGTTGGACTTTTACAAGCAACACAAAAGTGAGTTGTGGAAGTTTAAAATTTAGCTTGTACATTGGAAAGGGTTAACTGTGTGCATGCTCTCCTTGGCCACATGCAGTCTGTATCCACCAGCGAACACTTCAACAGCAGAGAATGTCCCTCGCTTGCAAGACTTAGTCACCCATGTTCGCACCAGAGAGTGGTATCGTCTTGGGTTACTACTCGATTTGGACGATTACAACCTGCGAAAGATCTGCATCGATGCCAGAGACTGTCAAGAACATTTGACAATGATGTTTGAGACATGGCTTAAAGCGTGTAGAAATCCTTCATGGGGAGATGTTGTCAAAGCCGTCAAAGGAATTGATGAGAATAGGCTGGGAGCTATACTGGAACAAAAGTTTTGCAAGTAAAGTTATTATTATATCCATGGCAAGATCCTTGTTTTTGTTTTGACTTGTAGCAACATGCACTCCATGTTTATCGAAATGAATTGTGGTCATGAGATGTGATTGCATGACTGTGCACATCTCTGATGTGAGTATAAAAGATCGCTTGCATGGGAGGCTCACTTATGCTGTGAAGCCTACTGTTGTAGCTACTGTAGCAAAATTGCAAATTGTGATTATACAACTAATTAACTGTTTCACTGTATGTCTTCTTACATGTACGTGGTGAAGAGAGAGTGACTGCTGCAGAAATAAGACCATTCATTATATTGATATTGTGCATGCCATGTATAATTATTATAGCTTACACACTTGGCATTTCAGTGGATGAAAATCGGAAGTCCAATCAAGATAGCTATATAAATAATAATTACAAGTAGCTGAGCTCGCTTCGCTCGCTCAGCTACTTCCCCCTTGTTCGCCTACCGGCGCCGGACAGCTCTCTGAAGAGCTGCTTCTCCCCGATTGCGTCCGCTTCAGCTGCTGCTCGCCGCTTGCGTCCGCTTCAGCTGCTGCTCCCGGCCCGATTGCGGCATCCGCTTCCACTGCTGCTCGCGCTCCCCGTTTGCCTCCGCCTCGCGTCCAGCTGCTGCTCCCCGATTGCGCCCGCTTCGACTGCTGCTCCCCGATTGCGTCCGCTTGAACTGCTGCTCGCCCGATTGCGACTGTAGCCTCGTACCCAGGCCTTCAAATCGCGGGGCTACTTCGACTGCTGCTGCTGCTCCCCGATTGCATACCCGGGCCCAATGTTCTCGAACATTCTTCGCGGAGTTCGAGGTTCAGTAAATAAATTAAAGTACGAAGGTCGCGCGTACTGCGCGTCACTATAGTCTAGTCCCGCCCCACGAACATCCCACTTCCGTCACTCACAGACAGACACACACACACACTTAATGTATTGATACTGATATTACTAAGTCCACTAGCTGCTACATTGTACAAGCCCAGCTAATACATGCTCATTCAAGCACTGACATTATTATGAGCAAGCAAGATCTAGCTAGGCAGAATAATGACTATTCATGTGGATGCAGCTCCACTTATAGGTTTGCATCGAGGTTGCTCCTCTTCTTTGTGACCTATGTGAAGACATGACATGCAGTACTGCATGCTTTGCAAGTCATAACTTGCAAATCAGAATGGGGAAGAATGCATGCAGACTGAGAATGGTATTTTCAGGAATCAGAAGTGCAACTAGGTTGAAAGTTTTCAAGAAGCTGCTTCAGGCATGCAGAGCAGCAATAATAGTATCTAGTGTAGAATGACTGTGTGCACTCGATCCCCATGCATGTAATCTCCACAATACCTGTTGATTGTGTAACACTTACCTTTGGATCAGCAGTCTGTCTCTAGAACCTTCTGGAATAATTATTATAGCCTCCAATAATAATATATTCATGGCAGTTACTCTCTCTTGCTCACTCTCTCCCAATAATTTGCAATCAGTAATATACTTTGTACATGCTCTTCTGCTTAATTGTGACATCACTACATACACAACACAATGCCATGGCATTACTGTCGACAGGATCCCAATGTAGTCTTCATTCATTCTGAGAACACGGTTCCAACTTCCCAGGCCTCGAGTATAATTATACCTCCTGCTTCTCAAGCTGGTACAGTTATAATTATGTAATGTGAATGCCCTCAGGACATAATTTGGGAAAGTGACATCATCCAATTATTGCAACTAAGCAAAACTGATAACACTGCATGGAAGAACGAGGATACCCGAATGCACCATTATGCAAAATTGCTGTTAGCAGAGTATTCCGGTTTAATTTAACCAGTGAAGTAGTCATAGACTCCAATTTTATTTGAGTAGTGTTAGTGTCATGTCTTTCTGACAATCTGCAACACCGATTTTACCACGGCAGGTTTAGTACTCATTTTCATGCCTCAGGATGCACCTCGAGCCTCTCTATATGCCCATACATTGGAATCAGGAGGAGTACACACCATGTATACAGGCATGCTGAACTCAATGGGACTGTCCATGTACAATCATGCTGCACAAAAAGGTGACATTGACACAAAAACAGCATCATTCAAGCTCTAACTGCACACATGCTAGCATACATCACAGTTCACTGTTGCTGAGTGGAGTTTCCATTGTAAGTGCTCTTTTTCTTCTCATCATCATCCTCATCTTGAAAGTCTTCCTGACGAAACTTCCTCACACGACCCTCACCACCATCATAAGGTACGGGCCTACCACCGCGATCTGGAGATCTGCAGAGTTGGGGGAGGGAGTGACAGAGAGACTCATCTTTTCACTCACAACAACCTTGTTTCCCTGCTTTTGCTGTTCTGCTATCCCTACATCTCCTTACATTTTCATTCTTGTTTATGCCTGTTTTTTAGCAGCAGGCGTATGGATGCTTGAGCTGAACCTATACCAGAGCAGCAGAAGTCTATCTTCACATACAGCAGGCTTCCTAAGCCAGCAGAGGTTCATCTTCACACATAGCAGGCTGTTTAGCGAGGAGGGCATGTAGCAGATTTGGCGGGTATTAATTTCGTTTTCAATTACCGGAGCTAATAGCGACTGTTGTTTCACCAATTCTCAGAATTCATTCAAGTGGCAACCACACTGCTTAGTTTCGTAATTTTTTTAGTCTCACGTAGCAAGACTCATGCGAGAGTCTGGACGCACAAGGCTATGGTAGGCTAGTGCAACAGGTAGGGCAACCTCACTTTACAGATTGATGTCTCACTGGTCTTGCCAGGCCGCTCCGTAGGTGGCTAGTTACGGGCTTGCTCCAATTAATGCACCCTTATGTGACGTCATAATACAGTCAATACTATTGTTTGCGGGTTGGCGATTTTTCTGATTCACTAAAGTCTCTAACAATAATAATGGCAACCTTAAAGCATTCACTATAGTTTCATTGAGTCAAATTCACCTAAAGAGAGAATGACAAAAGCCTGGCAGTCGTGCCTAGTTGTTCAGAGGTTATACCCAAGGAGACCTTGCCACTAAGCAGACTAGCTACAAAAGAGTGGAGAGCATGTATACTGAGTATTCAAAAGAGAGCTCTCAAACTGTTTCATGGACAATATTGGCTGTTGTTGTACCTTCTCTGGGTCTGCCTGCCACCACTGCTGCTGGTGCGGCTGGTTTGGTCTCCTCCTGAGACTCCGGTGAGGGCATTCTTGATCAAGGTGAAGAAGCCGACAATCAGTTGCAGCAGACCCACCAGAGCAGCCCAAGGGAGCCAGCCACACCCCCTCCAACCCCCGAGGGCAGGGAGATACCACCCTGGGAGAGGGAAGAGATTTCAACTACCGGGACAGGATGCTAGGTATCATACTACTACGTATCATGACAGCGGTTACGACAACTCTGGAGGGGAACCTTTATTCAACATGATGATACTCCTACACTTGTACACGGAGTATGAGGTAGTCACTCACAATGTTATTCTGACGTACATTTGCAGTGCAGCTTTGCTGCAAATCAGAAGGCATCTTCCGAGAACTGAATGGATTCTTCAGAAGAGGCAGAAGTCTTCTTGCAAAGAATGCTGCCTTTGTGTATACGCACGTGAAAAATCGTGCAGCTTCACTTACGGATAATCTAGAGCTTCAGCTGTGTTTAGGACTTCTGGAGCTGCATTTGTAGCATAAAACCGGCGCAGTGATGGAAATGGTTCATGGTTCCACAAACATGTCATTCTTAGACAAGCGTATCATAGTTCTGCATTTGTGCAGACTAACGTACAGTATAATATTACTGCACTAGCAGGACCCCGCCCCCTATGGACGGTGTATCTGCAAGATAGCAATGGAAACGTCCAACACAGCTTACCCCCCACAACCAGCCCTTCAGCTCAGTGGTGCAACCCGTGGCACTATGGTACTCATGACAACCGTATAATCATATGTATAGATGCATACAAGTATGTGTGCATGAGTATAGTAAGGAGCTTGTCAGTATCTATATAATTCGGTTGTCAAACATACATCACGCATCTGAACATGTGCAGTAGAAATGCATTGACCACGCCCTTGACATTGTAAAACAAGTTTGACACCATTGTGTGAGCATCTGCTCCCGATTACCATAGTGTCACAGGTTGCACCTCTGAGCTGAAGGAGGCAGAGTCTACGGCTGGTTGACAGGGTGTGATGTAGTTAGGTGTAGGCTGGGTTGGACGTTTCCATCGCAATCTTGCAGATATATATACCACCCATAGATGGGCGGGGTCTTGCTAGTTAAACATTATTCTACCATTGGTAACATAAATCTGGTTGGGAATTCCCTGTGGGAGTCTGTCATGAGATTAACGGCCAAACTGAATTGCAGTAAGATCATGTGAAAACTCTGCATGGTAATGTCCTCACTTTCTTCACTCGTACGAGGATCACTGCTGAGGGAACCAGCTGAAGCTGGACCATGTTCTGGGAGTCCAGCTCAGGATCCAGCTCAATGAGCTCATGGCGTGAGTACATGCTGGTCAGGATGACACTGTCCGGCTTCTCATTCAGCTCCTGTGAGTGAGATGAGAGATTTTTCTAAATTACAGCTCTGTTCATAACAGTGCCTCCAAATATAGTAATTAAAGAAGGTGTGGCATCACAATTTAATAATTGTCCATAGATCTGTATTGCAAGTATAGGTAAAAGTAGTTGGTGAATTCACCAAGGAAAGAGTGAAGTGACCTTGCTGGGCAGATTTGTGGAAAAGCTTCATTGCCAGTAATGGAGGCCTACAAGGTCAGAACACCATTATTCTAAGCCCATTCGTGCGAAGTAGGAAAGAAATGGCCCGCATAGTGCCAACTAAGGTCTCCCCACAGTTGAGCCAAGGCACAGCGATGCTGTTTTCACCTTCCCCCGTCCAACCATTCTAAGGACAGTGGCGGAAGTGACCAACTCCAATCTCAAAAAGTGGATTATGAGGAGGGTTCTCAAAGTAACATCTAGAAAATAAAAGTGACTTGTAGTGAACCTCACCTGAGCTACAGTCTCCCTGAGGGCTGACAAGGTGTCGGTTCTGTCCATTTCCACCACAGTAGTCCCACCAGCAGGTAGCCGCAGCTGGATGCGACAGACCCTACAACACAAAACAAATCTAACATAATCAACTTCATGTTTCTGGTCAAGGTTGCTCCAGAGCAGGAACATACAAGTCAACCGAAGGCAGCGAAGGAGCATGCAAGTTCAACATTACAAGGGTCATTCAAATTCATATCTTTTATTTCCATATTTGGACAACAAACATTGTAAACTGACGACAAAAGATGCACATGGCAATGAACAGACATCTAATTTGACAGACCCAACGTGGAACCGTAGTCGAGTGAGCGACAGTGCAGCCCAGTGTGAGTGTAGTCGAGTGAGCGAGTGTAGTCCAGTGTGTGAGAGTGCAGTCCAGTGTGTGAGAGTGTAGTCCAGTGTGTGAGAGTGTAGTCCAAGAGTGTAGTCCTGTGTGTGAGAGTGCAGTCCAGTGTGTGAGAGTGTAGTCCAGTGTGTGAGAGTGTAGTCCAGTGTGTGAGTGTAGTCCAGTGTGTGACGACAAAAGATGCACATGGCAATGAACAGACAACTAATTTGACAGACCCAACGTGGAAGCGGAGTGACAGTGCAGCCCAGTGTGAGTATAGTCGAGTGAGCGAGAGTGTATAGTCCAGTGTGTGAGAGTGTAGTCCAGTGTGTGAGAGTGTAGTCCAATGTGTGAGAGTGTAGTCCAGTGTGAGAGAGTGTAGTCCAGTGTAAGAGTGCAGTCCAGTGTGAGAGAGTATAGTCCAGTGTGTGAGAGTGTAGTCCAGTGTGAGAGAGTGTTGTCCAGTGTGTGAGAGTGTAGTCCAGTGTGTGAGAGTGTAGTCCAGTGTGTGAGAGTGTAGTCCAATGTGTGAGAGTGTAGTCCAGTGTGAGAGAGTGTAGTCCAGTGTGAGAGTGTAGTCCAGTGTGAGAGTGTAGTCCAGTGTGAGAGAGTCTAGTCCAGTGTGTGAGAGTGTAGTCCAGTGTGAGAGCGTAGTCCAGTGTGAGAGAGTGTTGTCCAGTGTGTGAGAGGGTAGTCCAGTGTGTGAGAGTGTAGTCCAGTACATGTGAATGCAATCCAGTGAGCAAGGGTGTAGTTGATTGACAATGAATTACTTCATGTGAAGAGAGTTTGGTTTGGCAAAGGAACTCCACAATCAAATGGTTTCCCAACTAATTTACATGAACAGAAATGTGTCTCTAGTCTGGGGTTTGAGTTACATGCTCTGTCACTGGATCATGTGCTCGTGAGGCTATGACAGCATGTAAGGAAGGTACAAGCACAGCATGTAAGGAAGGTACAAGCACAGCATGGTGGCAGTGTGTAGGGGGATGGTGTGCAGTGATCGGTCTGTGATAGTCTCCGCCACCCTTTGCTGCAACTCATGCTGTCCAGACTCAGGTCCAGTCTCTCCCTGAACACTACTGCCACTGCACTTAATTAGGCCAGTCGGATACTAAACTCCCTCCAGCAATCCTCTGATAACTTTGATCCCTTGCTAGGAGCCCTCCTCCACCACTCAGTATCAGTATGAAGCATTTACATGTATCTCAGAATGGCAGTGACCTGCTCTTGTGGTATTGACTGATATATGATAAGACAGGGACACAGCACTTGCTGGCACGGCTGAGAGTGACACTGCGTGGCACTGTATGCACACATCTCCCACTCACCCTGCAGTGCTGATTGATGACATGACACTGGACACAACAGGTGTGGCTGACACACCACGGCTCCTCTGCCTCAGCTCAGCAGCTGTGAGGGGGATGACAATCACCATGGATACACCACTGTTTGAGCAAGAAGAGCAGTGAACCACACTCTGCATGTAAACATCTATTATTAGCCTCATTTCACGTTGTTTCCACCTCCAGTCTTTCATCGCTTGGAAAAAAACCTGGCAAGTGGGAATGGACTGGGAATGAGGCTGTCTATTGTAACTACTGCCTTATGAGCTTGCTAGCGACAAAATCAAACTTGTTACACAATGTGGACTCTGACAATTAGGGATATCGATATCATTTGCACCTAGGAGGACCGGTGCGCTCCAGTTTGAGACAGACCTCTGGTTCACAAACTAGGCAGTCTTTCAATGTCTAAATTCAGTACTAGCTAACAGCAGCATCTGTATTTTCTTCACAAACCAAAGAAGGCTATCTTCACCTGCACTCTCTCTTGCCCTCTGCCAGGCTGTCTCTCTAGCCAGTCCTGCTCCAACTTTGCTCTGATTTCCTCCCGCGCCTTCTTCTCCTCCTCCTTCTGCTTCCTCCTCTCCTGGATCCAGCTCTGGTTGCGGCGCTCCTCTTGCTGCTGCTGGAACGATCCCAACTCCCTCCCTTGCTGACGACGCTGGAGTTCTCGCTGCTTCTCATGCTGTTGGGATCACTAGAGGATACGAGTAACAGAGAAACCACATGTGATCTATAGACTGGGAATGAGCTCAAACATTCTCTTGACTGGGAATGAGCTCAAACATTCTCTAGACTGGGAATGAGATCAAAAGGTCAAACAGTCGCTAGACTGGAAATGAGGCAAGTCACCTCACCCGCAATTTTCTGCTCGGTGAGAAGTCCTAACTCAACAGACTTCTGCAGCCTCCAGAGCAAAAACGGTTGTCTATCATGCAAGAAGGGATCACTCCACGAGATCACCTCCCGCGAGAATGAAGTTGTGACAAACTAGTTGTGCTGAATCTCTGAGATAGCCATCTCATTGCTAGGTGGCACTATCAAACTGCATGCTCTGGTGACAGGCTACACATGCAAATTCAAACAGAGACAATGTGTACATGTACAAGGGCGGGCACAGGCTGCACCGTGCTTACATGTTACAAGTGTGCGAGTGAGTTCGCAAAGGAGGTACGACCCTTCGTTACCCATTACAGATCCATTACAGTAAAGTGCAATGACAGATTCACACATTTGCACATGTCTGCTTGCGTGACTGTTTTTACCCGGGCTGTGATCTAGTCTGCCTTACACCAGGCTTGAAGCTTGAAATGTGCTTTTATTGGCATCTTTCTTCACTATATACCATGCAGTGTTCTAGATCACCCGCCCGGAGTAAGAGCGTGTAACTTCAATAGGTGCCCGTGGTGCAGGCGGAATACTTGAGTTGTACTAATTTTTATTTTATTTTTATTTTTATTTTTATTTTTTTTAATGAAAATATGTGATGACGGTCGATGAAAAAATGAAAAGTGGTGATATAAAGCAAAGGTGTAAATGGGAAGTCACAAAATACATCAGTTAGTTCTGCTGTAGGAAAAAGGATGGTTTCAAGGTGAGCGCTTTGACCAGTCCTCCAACACGGCTTGAACCCTTCAGTGACGCTGCTTAACTGGTGGAAGGCTAACAATGCTGTGTGCACACCAAAGCCCATACACAGGCCGTACACACAGACATTTACCCCACCAGAAAAACAAACGCCACTTCTGGGGATCGAACCTGCGGCACCACCGCCTAGCTGGGCTCCCAGTCAAGATGTTATCCCACTTCGCCAATCCACCGTACGGCGGTAATTGTGAACGCGTTAGCGAAGTGCGAAGATCTAAGTGGCTAGCAATTCGGCTCTGGCTGAGCTTATTTGAACCTATAAACCACCGTGGCGATCGTTGCTGATTATCAGATGTCGACGTCCTCCACCTCCAGCCTCAGGTAAACACATCCACACAATTAATAACCGTTGTTGTGACTGTGTTCGAGTATAGACTAGGTTATAGCCTCGTACAGCCTGGGTACGAAGCTAACTAGGTTAGCCTTCAGCACAGCCGTAGAGCAGAGGCTTCTCTGGTAGCTGTCGCTGTCGCTTCCTGCAGTCACTTGGCTCAGAACTACACAGCTGTGCACAACAACACAGAATAATGACCACAGTGTCGCCGCTCTAGTAAATTATCACGTGGCGGAAAGAATCACTACAAGAGTGTTTGGACATGCTATAGCTATTTTTAGTACATCTCATGTATTTTGCCCGGTTTGAATTTCCCGGAAGTTACACGCTCTTACTCCGGGCGGGCGATCTACTTATGCGCTCTTGCCAAAGGGAACTGCATGTACCCTTTGGGCTTCTAATGTGCCCTTCGTGGTCTGGTCTAAAAGCACAATGTGCCCTTTGCTTTTAGCAACCACTTGAAATACATGGCTTCACAAGGTTACTGACCTGCATGAATCTCATTATGTGCCCCTCCTAAACAAATTTCTGGCGAGAACACTGCTACCATGTTGTTTTGTAGCAGAGAAGGTCTTAGCCGCTTTTACTAGCTTCGTTCCTAGGCCTCCACGCCCAGGATTTATCGTTTGCAGTACAAAAAGTGGGGGGAAGGTCTGGTAGATCTCGTCATGTGATACATGCCGCCACTGACATTGACCAGTCATACATGATTGTAGCTACTGTACTTGTCTTGAATGGATGACTCCGGTCGTGGAACGTATCATTTGACGAGATCTACCAGGCCTCCCCCCCCCCCCCCCCCCCCCCCCCCCCCCCCCTCCAACTTTTCATACTGCAAGTGACAAAAGCTGGGTGTGGAGGCCTGGAAATGAGGCTATAGCTTTTACTTCACCTGAAATTCCTGTTCTGCTCTCTCCTCTCTCCGTTCCTTGATCTTCTCTTGGTAACTGAGTTGCAAAAACAAACGATTCAAATTTAGACTATAGCAGCCATACAAATCAAAGGCACCGCCTGTGGTTTATATTCCGAAGCCATGCAGCCTTGCAACAGCTGTGGGTTTATAGAAATTGGAGCATGATGACTCAGCGTTTATGGAAATTAGACCATGGCTCAGCGCATTCTTGGGTGTTGGAGCGTGCAAGGATCTCTAATTCAGGTAGCTATAGTCTAAGCCAGTTAGACTATGCCCTTTCGTGGTTTATGGGAAATAACCACTCGAGGCTGTTCATTTAGACCACTCGGCTGCGCCTCGTGGTCTAAATAAACAGCCTCTCGTGGTTATTTCCCATAAACCACTCAAGGCCATAGTCTAACTATAACATAAACACTAGTGCCTCAAATATAAACACTAGTGCCGCTAAACTCAGCAAAGAAGGTACATGTACATGACAGATATCAGCTGACGTTGACAACACCCATAGCCTTCTCTTGGCTCAAGGTTAAGTGCATGTTTGGCAGCAAGATCCTCCATGTACTCTTGTCCACATTACAACCACAAATCAGCTATGAATCTATTTACATGTAACTGAAACAGTTCCATAAACCTCACCAAGAATACCAAAATCAATTTTGTACACACATTCTCCCTACCTTTGAAGCTTCTCCTCTTTGCTTCCTTCTCTGTCTGCCTGGACAGCAGCTGTGGAAGGTTCCACACCCCCAGCCACACCCGAACTGCTTCCAGTTGCACCCTAGGGTTTGTAATAGGCAGTGCAGTGCAAAGTACAACCAAAATCTGTCCCATTCACAATATCCTGGTATGAGAATGAGATTCATTGCGAGAGTGTGCCCCACAATGTAGTTGTAGTACCAGAGGAGGGAGTGCAAACTTACGGAGATTCGTATTCGTCCATTACCTCTTCCGGTAGTATTCGTTATGAATTCGGAGTTATGCGATTACCGGGTATTAACTAACAGCCATGTCAGACAGCTTCGAGAAGCAGATTTTGGCACCGACTGTTCCAAGATGTGTTCATGCGAGCGACGTGTCCTTTGAGATATGTATTTACCTATCAAGACAGTTGAGACTGCTCCCGTCTTTGTGTGAGAACGCTGTAAAGTCGGGTCTAGCTTGAAGCGTCTCAAGGTGGTCAGATTCAAGCGCCTGTAGTGCAAGAACGCAGGGTGCTATGATGATCGGACCTGCGCCTGATGAAAGCCCCATCTCTGTACTTTCAGAAAATAGCCACATCATGGGGTGACAACCCCATCAGATTTGGAGCTATATATATATGAGCCCCTGAAGTCAACCGTGTTTCACGAATTTGGTTTGCGTGGGTGAATTTATGCTGCCATATCTCGAGAACGCTACATGCTATGGACATGAGACTCGCACCACTGGATACACCAAAGACTGAGGTTTATAAAGATGTGTGGAAGTATTGTGACAACCCCATCAGCTTTGGAGCTATGAGCCCCTGAAGTCAACCAAGTTTCATGAATTTGGTTTGTGTGGGTGAATTCATGCTGCCATATCTTGAGAACGCTACATGCTATGGACATGAGACTTGCACCACTGGATACACCAAAGACTGAGGTTTATAAAGATGTGTGGAAGTATTGTGACAACCCCATCAGCTTTGGAGCTATGAGCCCCTGAAGTCAACCAAGTTTCATGAATTTGGTTTGCGTGGGTGAATTCATGCTGCCATATCGCAAGAACGCTACATGCTATGGACATGAGACTTGCACCACAGGACACAGCAATAATATATTCTGCTATTCAGTGAATTTATGTAGAGTGATATCAACAAAAAATTCAGCAGGTTTCTAGCAATAGTTATGTTGCTGTAGTGCTGGTGGAGGTGGAAGTGCAGAAGGAAGTTTATGAAACTGTCGCCGAATTGGAAGTGAGTCTTTGACCACCAGGCTAACTCGTCCAGAAACAAAGGTACTTGCTTGCTCACGACGTGCTGGCTTTAGAGTCTCCAATCGACTTGCTTGACCTGCATGTTGGTTTGTTGAATGAAGGACGTTCGCCCTCATAGTAATGGTCATGATCTGAAGTATAGTAGTAGAATGGAAGCTGTGGGTCAAGTCGCTTATCAAACTCCACGCAAATTTTCCTCCATTCCTGCATAACTGTGGTGAGTCGGAAAGAACTGCCAAGCAGATCTCTCACCATGCTGAAAAAACACTCAACATCATCAGTTGTTGAGGCTCTTGGGTGTTCCACAGGTACCAGGCATTTGGTAGCACGTTCCCTCATCCATTCAGTGCTCTCTATTGTAGTAAGGAGTGCAGTGGTTGTCTCCCGTGTGAAGCCTCTCACATTGTTGATTGTCCTGTATAAATGCAATTGTAATGCAGTAGCTACATGCAAATGATAATCATGAATATATTACCTATTGACTTCAAGCAGTGAGAAGTCATGGGAACGGTGCCAGGGCATGAGGTCATCAAGAATGTAGTGCAAGAATCGTTTGTTGAGAGTTGAGCGTTCTTCTTCAGCCAGTCCTCTTTCATCATTTGCACGATGCCATCCAAGAACGGCTTCCACATACTCGGCTTCTGCTTTGTAACCTTTCGAAAATAGCCACTTCAGGAAGTTAGGGTCGAACATCAACTCGGCATCTCTCACTGATTGCTTCCTGTCACCTCTCAAGATTGACATGGTCAGCCTTGTTTCAGGATACTTGAGAGCCTCATGGTAGTGTTCAAGGTTGATACTGGAATTTCTTCCTTCCCTTGTGCACATGGCAATTCTCTGAAGTATAAAGTACAAAACTTCAAAAACTTGCAAAGCAGGAGATGGCCATGATCTTCCCGTTCATGAAATTCATCTCCAGTAATTGGATCTGTTTCAGGAACATATGCATGGGTACAGAAGGGGACACCTTGTCTGGTCCACTCGCAAACGTGATAGGTGTAATCAAGTTGTGCCAGTATTGAACGAAGTTCATCCACTGAAGTCTCACTCATTCCTGTATAATATATGAAGGGTGTAATCATTAGGTTTGTATTCATACCATGTATTCATACTGAGTATATACCAGGAGTCCATGGTTGAGGTGTGTAACCAACAGGAACTGTACTGACTCGAAGCTGATGAACAACCTCGTTCACGGAAGTTTTTCCTCTCAACAGAAGTCCACAGATCTTCTGGAGTACTTCCTGAGTGACAACTGGATTATGCTTCTTGGCAACTATGCCCCCATCTGCTGTGAAGCCTATAGTGAGTTTTTGTTTTAGTTTGAGGTATGCAGCTCAATACAACAATATTGATATTAGCTACAACTCACCACCAATTGTCAGCATGCTCTTCATTGTTCCTTCGCCCATATGAGCATATCCTTTGCTTTTGATTTGCAAGATGGAGACTGGACGCTTTTGCCCATTTGCTCTCAGAGAATTAAACTCTCCATCTGTCACAAGACCTGTTACAGAGATCAGTAGAGTTGTATAGGTTGTATAGATACAGTGAGTTACCCTTCTCTTACCTACAGCCTTCATTCCTCTTTTCTTCATTTCCAGCTTGATCTTGTTAGTGAGAAGGCGAAGCTTGCTATCACTGATACCAGAGTAGGGAAGACACTGGACTGGTATAGAATACGGCTTCTTCAGCCGTCTGGATTCTATTCACTGAGCATGAATACCATGATGTGCATTGCAGGAGTTCGTTTCTTCCGGTACAAATCTTTGAAAAATTGCCTCAATCTTGGTCTGACATCTGACAACAGCTTTGGAACATTTGATGATGGAACTGCATTGACCAAGGAGGTCTGCGGTAAGTTAGCTTGTTTGATGGCATTTGCCGTAGCACTAAGCTGTTGTGTGATTCTCTGCGCCTCATTGTAGAGGTGACGATGCTCTTCCAGCTCCCATGCTGCCTCTAGAAGCTTCTTGTCGGTGGTAGGCTTCTCAAGCATGCTGTCATATGTTTCTTGGGCTTTTTCAATGCCTAAACAGAGTAATGCATGTACATGCATTTCACCATGTCAGCTATACCATGCACATCCACTCTAGCTATACTCACCTTGTACAATGAAAGATATCTCTTGCAGGAGTGTCCCCCTCACATTCTCCAACTGTGTAAGAACAACTTGCACACTCAGGGGCTCAATTGGTTGGTAGAATTCTCAGTGACATATTTTCCAGCATCTTCCCATAACGATTTGTTTCCGAAAGATGGCCATTGAGAGAAATTTCCTTCAGAACGTTTCCTTGCAAGAAACTCCAACAGCAGAGTCTCTTCATCTGTGGTCCACGTCGGAAATTGCTGTGCTCGTGGAGGGTTAACAGAAGTGGATGAACTTTGTTGTGAATCAAAATCAAGACGCTTTCGTCCTCTGTTAATGGAATTCCGTTTGCTTCTGTGACTCTTCGCCAGAGGTGTAATCCCAGAGGGAGAATCCCCATGAGAACGTTTCATCCTACACACGCACCTATCAATATTATGCAATGCACTTATCCATACAGATGAGTGGTGGAAGCATGCAAAGGTGGTGGTGGTGGTGGTGGAGGGGGCCGGGGCTGAAGTGCTGCACAGCCACTGGTGGCACTATAGTAGACTCACTATGCACTATAGTAGACTCACTTTGCATATAGTGCCACTTACACCCCCCCCCCCCCCCCCCCCCCCCCCCACCCCCCCCCCCCGCATATGCGGATGGAAAACTGATGGGTATGTGATGGGTAAGTTACAAGTCAGCTACGTATTTTAGATATCCAGAACTTGCCTTCAGTCATGCCTTGCAGCAACTAGGTTCCGATCTGTCAAGGGGTGGAGCTGTTAATGCGTAATAATTGATGTTGTTAAAGTGCCCGCACGCATCGGTATCGGTGAAGAATGGCAGATAGCTCGAGCACCAGCCAATACTTTAACTTCTGGATCCTCAGCAGGCATGAAAAGCACGACTACACGATACCTCAATTTCCAGTCCTTGACATCGAGTTGGTTAAAGTTAAGTATCTTATAATTGAAGATGGTCAGCAGTACCGATATGATGGTTTCGTTCACCGAGATGCCCTACTAGACACCTTGCAGTTCCCAGTCCAAGTAAGAATGTCACAGAAGGGTGGATTCATGCTGCAGGTATTACTTCAATAAAAAAGCATCACATTACTTAATTGGTATGGCATGCAGTTTATGTGTGTTCGGAAAATAGTTCAGTTTTAGTTTTAGTTGCACGTTATACTCTAAAGAAGGTAACTGAAAACACTTTTAGCTTGAGTAACCACCGTTTAGGGGTGATTTCAATAGTAGTTTACTTGTAGTTTCAATTAGCAGGCTATGACAATTCTGATTTCAGTTTTAGTATTAAATTCCCCATATAAAGGGCTTATTGGGAGCTCATGATGGCATTTGCTGTCATTGAGCTAACACAACATTGATAGTGCATGTCAGTAAGGTGCATGCATGTGTATTTTAAGCTCTAATAAAGAGTAACACATGCATCATCTGGTGGTTATTTCAGCCTGAAGACACAGACGGGCAACTCAATGTCCCATCAATGGAACTTCCTCAGGACTTGGGGATATTTATCATATGGGACTTTCACATTATGGGAGAAGGTGATGCATATGCTGGAGCAAGCAATCAAAGTAACAATAGCGAGGAGTCCCCTCTATGAAGTGATCAAAGCCTTTTCAGCAAAGAATCTGATTCTGACACTACTGATTCAGATGCCAGTAGATGTGATAGCCCCAGAGAAGTTATTGAACACACTATCACATTCAAATGCATAGGTACTACCAAAAGTGGTGAGTACCAAAACATTCTGAGTAAAGCTAAAAAGGAGTTGTCGTTGGGAGTTTCAGTCAGGTTAATGCCTGAGCCGGATAATCCCATTGACAAGGCAGCAATAGCATTTCAGTGCTACATGAATGGAAAATGGATGCGAATAGGATATGTAATACATGAACTTACCGCAGAAGTCCATGATGCGCTGATCAAAAACGATATTACCAAAGTTGAATTCAAATGGATCAGATATATGTTTAAAGGGTTTTCATCAAGCCCAGGCTTCTATGCTGGGATTAATATCTCACGGAGAGGAATTATTATGGTCAAGCATAGCCATTGCGAAATCAAGCACCATATAAACTGACTTAACTGGTATCTACCCATTCAGTGTATAGATTAACTCATTGTGAATGAATAATGTTCAAACAATATTATACTTAATTAACTTTATTACCATTAAATTTTATGTATTTTGTTTACACTTCATACTGTTAATATTATCTACCAAGATATAGTGTATTGCTTCATGGATACAACCAAACAATGATCACTTTCACAGGCACAAAGTTCCATGGTCCATGGGGTAATCTCGAAATGTCAGACTGCCATGTTGATAGTTTGAGTCTTCAGGAGACGAGTACGTATGCAGCTACTAAATCCATGAAAGTGCTGAGTGCAGCCGTATAGCTCCAAAGCTGATGGGTTTGTCACAATACTTCCACACGTATTTACAAACCTCAGTGTTTGTTGTATCCAATGGTGCAAGTGTCATGTACATAGCAAGTAGCGTTCTCGAGATACAGTTCACCCACGCAAACCAAATTCGGTTGACTTCAGGGGCTCATAGCTCCAAATCTGATGGGGTTGTCACAATACTTCCACACATCTTTATAAACCTCAGTCTTTGGTGTATCCAGTGGTGCAAGTCTCATGTCCATAGCATGTAGCGTTCTCGAGATATGGCAGCATAAATTCACCCACGCAAACCAAATTCGTGAAACACGGTTGACTTCAGGGGCTCATAGCTCCAAATCAGATGGGGTTGTCACCCCATGATGTGGCTATTTTCTGAAAGTACAGAGATGGGGCTTTCATCAGGCGCAGGTCCGATCATCATAGCACCCTGCGATCTTGCACTACAGGCGCTTGAATCTGACCATCTTGAGACGCTTCAAGCTAGACCCGACTTTACAGCGTTCACACACAAAGACGGGAGCAGTCTCAACTGTCTTGATAGGTAAATAGACTCTTGACCACCTAAAATACACATACCGTAGTGTACGTATCAAGCGCCCACCACGGATCAACCGCCCACCCCCCTCCTGTTTTGGCTCAAGTTCCTGCACAGGGTCCAAAAGCAGTGTAGTAAGGGTCCACCCATCACAAAAGTTTTGAGCAGCATTTCTTAACCTCTGGGCGAGGATGTGCATTCAAAAAGGCCGATTTACAGTCAACTAAGACACGCGATCAATTTCTATGCGTGAAAAATGGATTTAGATATTCATAGCCGGTCATTGGTATTCACAGCTTACCGCAGCGCTTGTTGTTTATACAGTGCTGAATGGGTGGGCGGATACTACATGCCTAAGTAGTCTGAGTATGCATCTAGCGCCCACCCCCCTGTTCAGCGGGATTCTATTGACCCTGACCCCTGGGCGCTTAATACGTACACTACGGTATC